>VZTB01007427.1:26272-83749 GCA_013397245.1 Thryothorus ludovicianus
CGCGCCCCGGAGGGGGGTGGGATGGGAAGGGGGTACGCGCTCCGGAGAGGGGCGGCTGTGCCGGGCGGAACAGGATGGGAAGGGGGTACGGCTCCGGAGTGGAACCGGCTGTGCCGGGCTCCGCGGCTGTGTGCTGCCAGGTGCGAGGCTCGCCGCTTCCTGCCGCTCTTTTTAACTGGAGCGCTTTCTTTTAGACGGCTTTTTTGAACGTGTCGCCTCTTCCCGGGCGCGGGGCGTTCCTGGGGAGGTTTCCCGGGCAGGAGGCGGCGGTGCCGCAGGGCGGGCGGTGGCGGCAGGGCCCGGTCTCCGCCCGAGGGGAGCCGTGCCCGGGGCGTTCGCGGGGCTGCGGGCAGCGGGCGCTGCTGGAGTGTCCTGTCAGTGTCCTGCCTGCCCAGGTTTGTCCCGTCAAGGAGCAGGTGGCTCTGAGACATTCCTTAAATGAGTTCCTGCCTTCCTTCCGTGAATGCTTACAAGTGGAAACCGACAAGCGCTAGTAACTTTCTGTGTTTGTTTAGAAGGAAACAAACAAAACTGTTTTTTTAACCTTGAGCAGTTTCCTAGCAAGCTGGATTGTGGTCGAGCTGTTAAGGGACATCTGTATATTCATACCTGAAACATACTGCTGCATAAATTGCCAAGACGTGAAGAAGAGACACAGGAGAAAATTCGATACTACTAACTTTTCTTCTTTAAGTTTTCGCATTGGTTTGATTTCTGTTTGAGTTGCTTTTTTGCATGGGGGGAAGGGAGGTTATTTTGAAAATATTTTAAGTTTTGTTTGTTGAAACAGTCCAGGTGACATGCTTTGCGTCCTTTACCGGGCATCTCAGCTTCTATTTAAAGATGTGAGAATATGTTTCTCATTTAATCAAAGAAAATTTGACAGTGTATTCTAGGTGATATTTGCATCTTACCTCAGCATATTGACCGTGACCAAAGCAAAAACCCAAGAAAAACCCCAAATAAACACCAAATTCAAAAGATTTTTAGCTATTATATCTGTGAATTCTGACTTGTGACATCAGGGTCCTTCAGAGTGGTGAACATTTTTTCACTTGAAGTTGTGAGAGGCTGCAGACTTCAGAAGGCAGGCTGAGTGCAGGAACAGGTGGAATAAAAGTGAATCTGAGGTGTTTGGATGTAGATGTATAAGCAGGGCGTGTTTTGTTGGGAGAAATAATGGTATTACCAACTTGTTATATCATGAGAGGTTATTAACTTGTGTATTTGTTTTTTTTCTATACAGTTAAATTAAAAAAACAGCAGTTAAATTAAAAAAAGTAAATAAGAAAGTAAAAAATGTATTTCCACCAATCTGTCTTCCTTTGCAAAATATGTTGTGGCTAGACAGAGTTCATAGATAAAGACTGTCCAAGCTGACATTTATCAAATTAAAGGACATATATACATCCATACAGAGATTTTTTTTTTTTTTTTTTTTTTTTTTTGTAATGGTGAAGTACTGCTAAACTGTGATGACAAATAGAACTGTTTCATCAGCCTGGTTTTGATCTGGCTGAATCTGGTGTGGTCTTTGTTCAAAGTGAGGTATCAGAAAAGTGTTACTTCTCTCTTCCAGGACTACAGATTAAAGTCATATTGTCCACTACTGTTCCTGTTTTTCACTCTGATCTTTAGGTGGCAGTACAGGAACACAAATTTAATAAAGGTCTAGTTTCTTAACGTTGATTTAGTGTTTTAGCAATCCTTTTATTTATATAATTAATGTTTGAGCCTTTGTGTTGTGACGTGTAATTCTATACTTGCATTTTTCTCTCAGCTTGTACTAGGGAGTGTTGCTCGATGCAGTTTTAGGCTGTATGAGAAGTGCTGAGTTCGCCAGAACATGGGCAGTGAAGTGCAGAGTGTCTTCCTTCTGGACTGCCTGCTGAGAGGCAGCATGGGCTTGCCAGGATTTGGGGTCACAGGCTTGTGACTTACTCCATGACCTTGGCCAAGTTCCTACAGCAAGGCTCTGATGTACCAAAGCAGGATAAGGTTGGCTGTTGGGGTCAGTTTGGTGCTCTGCTTTAGAGAGGAAAGCTCAGATAGCACAGTAGTTCTGCTTAGTCTTACCTCAATTAAAGTATTATTGTGGATTTAAAGTGTTGAAGTATTTATATACAAGGATGTATATATATATACACACATCTAATGCAACTAATGGATCTAGTAAATTAACAGACAGTTAAATTAGTAGAAAGATTAACAAGCCCTTCCTTATCTTACTGGGCTGTTTTTATAGGGACAATAAATTTTTCGGTCATTGTTGTTAGGTCTTATATGTAGAGCAAATGGCAGGTTTTTGTCACGGTGTCCCCTTTTATGATTTCTTCTTACTTCAAATAGAATCCTGAATTTTCTAATTAAGAGGTTCATGTTTTAAATACAAGGCTGGGCTAAAATGTTCTGTCCTAGATGGTTTAATATGATAGCATAGCTGTTTGAATGGTATTCTGTTAGCAATTGTAAAAAATACTGTTCTGAAATAGGATACACAGTAAAGATTTTCTCTGAAATACAAATGAGTGTTGACAGTGTGTATTTCTGTGGAAGCAGTGTCTGAGGAGAACATGATGTATTGAATGATGGTAAGTTTTTTGCAAGAGTATCTGTAGTGTGGCAAGATTTCAATGGCCAGCATCTTTTTCCAACAACTGCCTGGGGAAAGCAACAGAAAATATTTTTTTTTTATCTTACTAATTAGAAGTTTTCTTTATGGCTTCTTCCATGTTTTAATACCTCTAAGACCTACCTTTAATGTTGGTCTGACTCTGATTTTGCATTGAAAATATACCCAGCTTGTTACAGATTTGGAATCAAAATGAAGTGAAAGTCAATGATACCGCTAGTGTTTGCTTTTCACAAAACATTTCTGTGATGCCTTGTAGTTACAAGAATCCACTGCAGGAAAATTAAAGTCCTAGTTAATACTTAGGAGCAAGCAAATAAACTGTAGAATCTGAGTCTCAAAAAGTAACACCATGCTATTTCAAAATGCTATGCTATTTATGCCTTTAAGAGAAATGAATAAATAAGTAATGAAAAACATTATGTATAGACTATGAAAAAAGACATTATTGTTTCTTGTTCGGGTAAGGTCAGAGGTTCAGACTCTGCAAGTGGGTTAAGAGGAAGTATGAATGTGTTTTTGAATGACTGCAAGTTTTCTAAACATATTTAGAAAGAGAAAAACCATTAAAGCTGGGAGTGGTGATATGCTAGATTTGACAGCAAACATTTTTGCAGTATGGGAAATATAACCAAACCTGAATAGTTGTGTGATTACAGGGTACTAAACACAGGGCAGCAATTGTGTGCTCCTTGCTTGATTTTACTTCATTTTGAAATAGCCAAATGGAAACACCTTGACATTCAGAACTGTGCATGCAGTCCTGTGTCTTCAGCATTGACACACTCTTAAATTGGCTGCTTTATTATTATTATTTCTACTATTATGACGACTGCTACTAACACAACATTGTGTTAGTTCATCACCATGGAAGCTGGCATACCATTGTTAAAGTATGGAGTGCCAAAGTTAATGGCATCCCAAAGGTACAAAAATACCATTAAGTTTTAACTGCGGTATGGAATTTTTTAAGTAGAGAGAAGCAGGATTTGATTCAGAAAGAGAGTGACAAGGGGGGAGGTTGTGACTTCGTGGACCTTCCTACCACTGTGCTTGTGGCTTAGAGTTGTGTGGTTCTGCCTGAGGACAACTAGTTGTTAACTCTTCAAGTTAACCCCTTTCACCCTGCAGCAGGGAGGTCAAGAGAGGAGAAGGGCTCGTTATTTTGGCTCTTCAGCAATGGGAGTTTCTCCATGAAGGTTCTGTCATTCGCCAATAAAGCTTCCCATTAATCATAACACCAAAGAGAGTGTCTTTTTTAGCACAGCACCTGAGTTCTGCTACTTTCAGCTTTGCTGGGTGATTAAGTGCAAGCTAATGGATGTTCTTTTGTTAACGTGATCTTTAGCATGTATGATGCATTTAACATTCCAGTAATGCATAAGGCTATAAAATCTACACTGCCTCCTTATTTATATCTGAAAAATACTTCAGTTGCTGGTTACTACAGAAATACCTTTGAATTCAGGTTAATTTCTTGAAAACATCCTGGTTTTTCCCTCTAGGTGTTCCTAGTATACGTATATTTTGTTCTACAGGGATTCTAAAGTGTGGAAAATGAATATTTGATGATACATTCTTTGACTTTTAACTTTTCATCAGTTCTCATCAAAAGAAGATAGTTAAGTATTATAGTTCTTTAAATATAAAACAATATCCATGTTTTATAGTTTGTTTGTATAAAAAGTGTTTTGGTTTTTTCCCTCCTGTAAAATATTGTATTTCCATGGTTGTTTATAGAATGGAACATTTTTAAAATTCCTTAAACATAAGTGAGAACATAATTCTTAGATTTATCACATAAATGGATAAAGTTGGTCAGCATGGCTCTGTGCCATGTCAATTAGTCAATAAGGTTTTTTAAATGTGAGATGTATGGTGTGTTTGATGTCCCTTCAGTGCAAGTCAAAATTCTTGACAGAGTTCCAGTAGTTTTCAAGATGTGTAACTTCTTTTGGAGTAGAGGAATATAAAAAAATCCCATTAATCACAGTGTGAGTATTAGGAGCAGGTAGCTTTTTGTGCTTCTGGGATAGGATAATCTTGGGAATAATATGCTATAATTTGATGGAGCAAACTGACAGTTAGGAGTGAAATTGCAGCACTGACTCTTGATGTACCTGAAGTGTGAAGTAAGAGCAAAGCAGGTGAAACAAAATTGTATGTGAGACAGAAGCTATACAAAGCATCATAATTTCAGGTTCTGTGTGCATTTGTGAGAATGTTTCCCCAGACCTGAGAAACTGAACACCACCACCACCACCAGTAACGCTTCTCTCTGTAAACTAATGACAGCCTGAAAAAAGGCAGCATTTTTCTTAGGAGAGACTGTCCTTCCCCCATCTCAACTTACTCCCATGGTGTTGAAGCAACTTTATGAAAAGCAGTATAGAAATGGTTTTTTTTTCTGCCCTCATGCCAGCTGGAGCCATAGAAGTGGCTTACAGGCTGCTGTCCCATGCTGCCAGGAAAATCTGTGAGAGAAAGTGGAGACACAAACTGTGCTTTCCTGCAGTGTCTCGTCCAGAGAAGGTCTGTAACAGAAATTACACTCAGTCTCCATCTCCCATTCCTTCTGTTTGGAGTCAGGTTGAAGTGGGGGGAAGAAGGAAGCTCTGGCATTCAGGTTAGCATTCATGAGAAGTTGTTCTGGCCTGCCTGTTGCTTTGGTTTACTTCCCTCACAGTGCCATTTTTAGTGTGGTCAGGAGTTTTGTGTGTTACTGTTAGGAAAATCTCTTGGTAGATGTTTTTGACTGTTTTTTTTGATCCTGGAGGCTTGTTTTGAGAATGTAGTACAGGTTCTATTGGCTGTAAACCCTTCTTTTCATTTCATAGTGTTTTGGTCTTCAATTGGTGCCTCCTCACTCCTTTGGATACTCTGGGCTTGATTTAGGTAATAGATGGGTCACTGCTAATCTCCTTCCCTTTCTCCCCTGCCTCGTGGTCTCGAGACTGCTATTCATGTCTGCTGCTGCCAACCTGACTCTGCTTCTGTTAATAATAGGAGAAACAGAAAAAGGAGAGGCATTGTTAAAAATAAATTCTCCCAGGTCAAGAGTTTTTAATGCCATGCCTGTCCTTTATGGAAAATGAAAATTTTAGACATGCTTTAAAGGGCCCTAAAGCTATTACTGTGTTGGGATTTTGTGTATACAATTTTCACGCTTATATTGCTCTGTAATTTGAAAGGTATTTTATTAAAATTGTTGTCATGTCAAGCTGTGACTGACCGTTTAAGTTGTAGTCATCTTCTAGATTTTACTCAATTTATGTTTTACTGTGTATCTGCAACCCACACCTGATACTGCATTTCTGTTCTGCATGGTGCTATCCCTAATATTAATGTTTTAAAATATTAATATGCTCTGTATAAATACTCTTTGATAGTGGTTATTGATCAAATTATGAAAATAAGTTTGTGAATTGGAGTGTCTTCAAGTATGCATTTCTTTAGGTTGAACTGTAATTGTACAAGTACAAAACTAAAACTAGCACTAAGAAGGAAAACATGAGTGATTAAAGTATAGTAACCTCTAGCTAATGTAGCCACACAATTAGTTCCAGATATTTCCCAAAGGAAGTTTTTTATCATGTGTAAGCTGCTCAAAGTTTTGTATTGCATTAGGAATTTACTGTTTAAATTCTTTAAGAACTGTTAATGATATCTTGTGCATAGGTACTGGAATTTGTGAATTATTAGTGATTGCTTCCATTGTGGCTGTCCTCAAAAGCCACTCTGTGCTTTTGCCTGTATGGTATATGGAATGATGACATTTTCCCTTGAAGAATCTTCTTGTTTTCAGAACGAGTTGCAACAGCTGTTTTGAATTATCCAAAATTAGATGGATGAGGCTGATAGAATTTTCTGCATGTCTCTGCCCAGCCATGTTTTGAAGTGGGCTATGGATCTGCACGATAGCTTACCTGATGTGCTGGCTAGGAGCTGCTGAAAGGGCAGGCATTCTTACTGCTCTCCTGAGTCCTTGCTCTCCTTCCTGCATGCACCTTCTGCTTCTCATTTGGCACTTTGCTGCTCATATGACCTATGATACACTGGTGCAGAGAAATAAACTGGCAGAAAACATACTTTACCAAAATAGAAAAGAATTAGTGCTCTTGAATCAGCTTATTGCTGGAGTACAGAGCTGAAGTGGCCTTTGAACAAGGTCTGATGGGCAGGGCTGTGCTGTCTGGTAGTAGCTGGCCTTTGGTCTGCTGTAGCTAAAGATGAAACTCTTAGAAGGGCAGTTAGAGGAATTCCTGAGCTCTTATGGATGTCTTTAGGAGAACTAGGGCTTTCAAGTGTGCAGGATTGACTGGCTTGTTAGCGTTAGCTATTTTTTTTTTTTTCTGCTTTGTAGTAAAGCCTATTCCTGGACCAAGACCCAACCCTCATTTCTTTACCAAGGAACGTTTCAGTGATATTTTACTTTCTCAGAAGCATATCCTAGCTCCACTTTAGCAGAAGAACCACTGCAGACATTTGAACTTGATTCTTACCACAAAGAAAATATTTTCGCTTTGACTGAAGTCTTGATTCTGTGTGAGTTTATCAACTTTTCTGACTTCCTTTTTGAAACTAATTGTACTCATTTTGGGATCTTTGCTTAATTCCAGCAATCACAATTATTACACCGCTGCTGTGCCTGACTGGGAGATTTTATTTGGAGGCCACGTGTAAGTTTTGAATCATTCCCAAGGGGGTCCTGGTGATCGTAGGGTCATTGTCAAGCAGCAGAATTGATTGAACACCAGTAATTCCTATGCTAACTCAAGGCACAATCCCCTGTTCCTGCAATGTTTAGCTTTCCTATTTATCATCATAACTGCTGGCTGCCTTCTGCTCACGGCTTGCTTTGCTATTAATTTCATTGTTCAAGTTTAAGTGAAATTAAAGACCAAGTGTTTTTTTTGAAGTATCTTGGCTTCCGAGTTCTTCATCCTGCAGTCAATAGGTAGGAAACACAATTTTGGCTTCACTCAGGGCGGGCTTGCCCTGGCTGTTCATGTAGTGTTTGTGTGCTGCCTGTGTCTTCAAGTTTAAGCATTCAAAGCAAAAAAGCCAGCAAGTGTGATGAACACTGCTTATGAGGGTGTGACTAGGAATGGCTATGATCTCAGACTCACAGAAGATGTAGAAGTACAGAAAAGGAGGCAAAAGATCATCACTAAGTAAAAAGAGGAAAGGAAAACGGTCTTATCCAACTGTAAACCTCTTCTTACAATTCACCCAAATATGGCTCATTCATACAATCTAATTAAAATGTCTCATTCATCTGCTCAGAGTGTGCACTGGTGACCCGAAAAGACAACTTCTTTGGTGATGGCATTCTTGGTAGTGGGAAGGAGCATGGTAGAATAAGGAGAAAGAAGCTGTTTGGTGTAGCATGGTCCTCAGGGAGGAGGGATTTGTCTCAGGAAATAATCAGCATGAAACTGTAACTGTCTTAGTTTCTTAGGGTAAGATATAGGTATTTTTGTATGTTTCTTAGGGTAATAATAATACTTGTTCAGTGTATTTTGTGCTTCTTGAGCAGAAACTTGTTTTTATTTATTAGACAAAAAGAGCTTGATAGCAGCTCACTTTAACATAAAGGTTCAAACTGGAGTACTGTCTTGATTTTTTTTTTTTTTTTCCCTGCTGTGTTAAATACTACTCCTCTCTGTGAAGATAAACTATGGCAGCTCTTCTTTCTGTGGCCTGACTGCTGTTTTCCATCACAGAAACAGAGTCTGCTACTTCTTCTGAGATAAGTGGCATACCAAGGAAGACTTGCTGTGTATAAAAGTGTATCTCATAAATTTTATCTCCTCCGTTTCTATGCACCTTGTTTGTGAGAAATAAAATCCACTTGGCAGATCATTGTGTTTGAAATGTTTACTGAATATTGTATGGGATGAGAAAGTTTATGCCAGGTTAGTACACTACAATTTAATTTCCTTTTGAAAAAAAGTCAAGATTTTTTTGATCAAACTCTGGATACACGTATTTTAAGCACTGAGTGAATGTTGGTGTGGGTTTGTACTTTGTATAGCTGGCTTTGATTTCTGTGGTGTATTGACTCCAAGTCCTCCAGCTGTTGAAAGTATCTTAGTCCAGATTTCTGCAAAAGCAAAAACAGATTGAAAGATTTAGAAGAAAAAATGAAGTGGGACAGAAAACCACTTCAGAGATTTATGATCCTAAGGATCGATGTTGGTTTAGCAAATGAGACTGGCTACTCAGCTATTTATGAATTTTATTCACTTGTCATATTAAAACAGTTGTAGTAGTTGGTATTCCTGCACAACAGATGGAATAGCCACGGAAGCAATTTCTTGAAATATTGTAGGAAACTCAACATGTGATGATTGATTTATCTGAAGCCTTTACCCCAGGAAAATGACGTGCAGTAATCCACACAAGATATGTATAACGTCAGGTATAAGACAGATATAGCAATGGAATGTATTTTATCATCAGTAAGATCCTTTACTAAGTTGAGTTTTCTTTTTGTTTTTCCATTTTAATTTTGCTTTTGTTCCATAAAATGAGCACATCATACTTACTTAAGTATCTCTTACTATGAAATGTCTTTTTCTCTGCCTAAGTAGATGAATTGTGCTGATGAGCACTAGAAAGAGTGACAGGTATAAAACCAGCAGAAAAGTTATACAGCAGCCCAGTTCCTGAAAGAAGTTAATCTTGCCACTTCCAGTGGATACCTAGTATTTTATTAGACATATAGTCAGTCTGTGTTTTGCTTATATGTGAGTTTTGCTGCCAATTAATAGCCTTTGCTGCTTTTGGCAGTCATTTTGATTGAATTGCACTGTCTATTTTATTTGATTACTGCTTTATTCTGTGTTCTGATAAGTCAAAACTACTTAAATTCAGTTTTTAATGAAATTCCATAAGGAGTGCAGACTTACTGAGCATTGCATGCCAGAGAATTAGACCCCTCTAAAGACTTTGTGAAAATTTGGCATGGAGTTATTTTCCTGGATTCACTTATATGCTGAAAAGTGTACTGACAGGAGAATCCTGTTGCATGTATATAAAATATGGCACAGGTTGGATTCGTTAGTGCTGAGGCAATGCCCCTTATGGAATTTTGGATAAAAATAAACAAATATGTGGAATTTGGTATGTGCATGCCAGATTATATATTCAACTAATTTTTCATTGATTAGGCAGTTACAGAATTTTTCAAGATTTTATTTTGATGCTGTTTGTTTTATTTAGTATTTCTGGGAACATTTACCACTTTCTGGTACTGTTCACTGCATTTTTAGAGATTCCTTTTGCAATAACACATCACGTTACTTGTGTTCACAACCCACTTGTAAGGACTGGTTGTCATTTTTCTCCTTTCTCCTCCATGGACAGTCTTTGAACATAGCTTGGGGGGGGGTCAATAAAATCAAAGAATGGCTGTGCTCACTTCTTTTTTTTAAATGTTTTGCTCATGTATAAAACTAAAGATATTGTCAGCTGATGTGTATATTTTAATGCATGTATGAGGAGCACGACAGATTAAGGATATTCTTGTAGTTCAGATACATAATTAAAGGATTTTCTGTTTCCCTTTTGTCTGTTAAATTTAAGGTCTTTCCTAGATTACCTGTTTGAGAGAGGTTTGAGGTTTATTGCATTCACCTATATATTTGGAAGTTGTTGATAGACTGTGAAATAAAAATATTTAAATTATATGTTGTCTATCACCTTAAGGGCAATATTTGACCTTAACCCACTTGAAAAATCTTAAAGTGATTATAGGCAGCAGAAAGCATATATACTATAAATTTAATAGTGCCACTAGGAAACAGTCCAACACCAACAGGTTTATATGTATACTTGGAATTAACATGGCTTTTTAAAGTTGGTAAAATACATTGTAATTGTGCCAGAGCTGAAAGCTTTGCCATGCAAAACTTTATGGCCCATGTAATTTACTGGTTGTTATGATTGTTCCTTTCAGTTTCAAAAGCTGTGAAACTTGCTTGTCATTGGCAAACAAAAAAAGTGTGTGAAAAAAAACAGTTTAAATGATACCATAGATGGAACAGTAAAGAGGCCAGTGGAATGTGAATTACAACAGACGAAAGAAAATGTCAGTGTGAAAAATTGTTTACTTGAAATGGACTCAGGAGATATAACCTGGAGAGCTGCTCATAGCAGAAGGGGTATTAAATATTTCTGAGGAAAATTGATCATAAGAGAAGAACACAACAATTTCTTAAGGTAATTGTCTGCTGCTATGGATGATACTGTGGTATGAATCAATTACCAAATCAAAGAAAAAATTTAGCAGATGGAAGTTATCAATGTATTTATGGTATGAAAAGCTATGAAAAATCTCAGAGATTTGGAAAGGTGCTACCTGAAGTCCTAGTTTTCCTTGGGAAGTTACATGGCTATGATCCTCTCTGTGACTCATGGCAACATTTTAAAAAAATGACAAGGAAATTGTATTTAAGGAAATGACAAGGACTGGGAAGAGATTCATGATTTCTCTACATGATTTGAATTTCCAGGAGTTACAAAGCATCTTCCGGAGAGAGTAGAAATGATTTAAATAGATAACATATTTTGTAATTGAAATAATCTCTGTGAAGTTGTAAGCAAACTGGTGGGGAGGGAGCTGGATTTTGAGCTGGGCAGTAGGAAGTTGTGTTTTTGTGTTTGGTCACGAGGGCTGTGAGATGAAAGCATCGATGTGAGGCGTGCAGCTGGAGAGCCTGGGGCTGTTTGCATCGTGGTTATAATGCCTGGTGGCAGAAAAGCACAGGGGGTACCACGGTCTGTACCAGTGAACGTGGACCCTACCTGCAGTTCTGAATAGTCTGTTTCAAAGTTGGGTTTAGCCTCTTATCTTGTCCCCCTGAGTCTCAGGGGGAGTTGAATTATTAAAGGACATATTTTGTCTTTGAACAAGTAGCTCTCAGCAATGTCAGTGGTGTGCACAGAATACAGCGATGTTTGGCTTGGTGTGAAGAGCTGACACAGGGCTCTGGTCACTGCTGCAGATTTCCTTCCCCTAATCTGCTTTGAGGCAGATGAAATAATTTACAGCATTCCCAAGTGCCTTAGAAATTATTATGAAGCCAAATATCTTGTCCTTAGAGATTGCCTTGGAAGTTGTGACTTTAGGAATACGTCTGTTCAGAAGTACTTTGCTGTCGACTTATTAATTTTTAATTTCCATATCTTTTTAACCTCCCCCCATGGAGTCTTACAGGCTGTATCTGTCAGTACACATACTATTTTATTACCCTTGGAGTTGGGGTTGCTTGTGAAACATGTATTTAGTACTTGGTCATATAGGCCTTAATATTAAAATTAATTTTCACTTAAAAAGTACTTTACTAATAGCTGTTTGTTATTAATTGAAAGACTGTTCTTACTTTTCTGCTTATAGCACATAAGGATTCAGAATCAGTTTTAGAAACTGCATTTGTTGGAACATTTCCATGTCGACCCATTTTACAGCTGGAAGGTAATGGCATTTTTAAATATTCATTTTATTTTCCCAATACAAAGTCACCTGCACTGTGTGTTTGCCTCCCTTTTGTTGTAAATTCTTTGAGGCATGAAATAGCTTGCCAGTTGTCTCTTATGCTCAGAAGTTAATGAATGGTTATCAGTTTATTGCAGATAATAACTTAGCTACAGACTGTAATGCATGCTTAAGCTCATTGTGTAGAATTTTTGCCTTAAGACAATGTTTTAATCAGTGGTTGTAGGTTTAAGAATGTCATTCCAGGCTGTGCTTTCTTCCAGGACTACACAACAGAAACCTTCTCCTCCCCTGCCATCCTGCCCCATTCTGCCAGCAAAACTTTTCTCAGCTTTGAAATGCCTCCAATTTTACCACAAACTCATAGCAGCTTTTAGTAAAGCAGGTGTTCTGTCTTTATCTTGTGGTGAGTCCTTAGTATTCATTCTGACTGGTAAAAATGAATGACCTCCAGTTTTTTCCTAGGCTTGTACTTATGAAATAAAGTCTGTCTTTGACATGTGTATCTCTTGCTTACTGCTGTTGGGTGTATGTCTTCACAATAAGGACAGATAAAATCTCTGTGGACTCATCCCCGCAGTTATCTCCTATTAGAATAAAGATAGAAAAATGTTTTAATTTTGTTCAGCATCTATGACTCCTAGAACTGGTAATTTTCAAAAATGCTTTTTTTTATTCGGTTGTGTTTTCTTTTTATGCATATTTTTGCTTCTTATGCAATAAAAAATTCTGAATTACTTTTAACTGGGAGAATTATGTTCTCTTAAGCTTACCTCATAACTGAAATAAATAAAAAATTAGGTTTGAACAGTCTTAAAATTAGTTCTTGATTTTGTGAAGTTATTTTCCAATCAATTTTAGATTAAATTAATTATAAAAATCCATTAATTCCTTCTTCTTGATTTTTATTTTGACGTTACTGAGGTTATATTTAGAAAATAAATATGGTGTTCATTTGAGGAAACAAGTTTTTATGTAAGGAGTAGAGTTACTGCTGGCACTCTGTGCAAGGTAATATGGGTGGTAGCCATCAAATAGACCTGTTCTTAATGAGATTTACCACAAAGCTTTGTACAGTGATGGCTTCAATATCAGACTTTCGGAGGAACCCTTCGAATAAAAGTTATATCTTTTTCTGTTTTAAAAATTACGTAGCTGCTACTGGAAACAGTTAAAAACATTTGGACTCTCTTCTTGCTTTGTACTAGTTTTTCATCTTTTGCATAGCTGTGTGTTGACAAAGCCTCATTGACAGGAAATGGACTCTGAAGTGTGTGCAGCATAAACCCTGTACGTTGATGTGACTGTAGCTCCTGTAGGACTGGCCGCGAGGAGCGATGGTTTCCAGTTACTCAGTCTAGTTCCTTGGCCTGTTTCAGCAGTGGACTTGGAAGCAAATGTCCCTTCTCATGACGCTGAAAGACTGTGAATTGCTTAATTATGCTGCTGGTTTGGAGGATGTCAGTGCAGCTGCTGCCTCTGTGCTGTGTTTAAACCCCCCGAAGTGGCGTTTAGATGCTGCTGGGTGTGGAGGTCAGGTGCTCCACGTTGTTTCTGAATTACCTGCTCCGAGCAGAGCCTGTATCCTTCAGGACCTGTGCCCTCCTTTCAACACTTGAAATCAGCTGTTGAACAGCCAAAGCCCTCTGTGGCTTGTTTTTTTTTAGGGGCCTCCACAGCCAAAATGTTTGCAAAGGGAGGGCAGATGTGTCCTGGTTTGTTTTGTAAGCAGAGTTGTTTCACAATAAGATGAAGAATTTTTCCAAGATGTTGTTGCAAAGAGAAGGCATTTCTGGTGAACACAGGTCATAGCAGCCCAGGGAATGAACAGTCAAGAGAATCAATATAGTTTGAAGAAGTGAATGGACATGATTGGGACTTAAAAATATGCCTGGAAAAAGCCTATTTTACAGTAACCTTAATTGTAGAAAAAAAACCCCTAGCCTAAACCAACAAAATTGCTTTTCTATGTCATGCAAAAGCACTATTCTGTTTTGCTTTTTGTTTTTTTTTAACCTAATCGACAATTTTAAGCTGCATTGGACTCACATTCTTCCTAAATTCACTTTAAATACTCAACATTAAAAAAACTAATTTGTCTAAAAAGTCTTAGTAGTGTGATTAGGTTTATTAATTGCATGCTCAGTTTCACAGAAAAGATGATCATTAAAAAATTGGTGCCAGACACAGAAACAGTGTTTACTTAGACTATAAGACTTAGCTTCATCTTTCTTGACAGATGTTGAATTTCTCTGTGTAGTTACGTTTAAAATTAAAAAAAAAAAGAGAAATTGCAAGTGAAGCTTGTCTACCCACTTGCAAAATCGCCAGCAGAAAGAAAAGGAAGTGAAACCTAACAAAATTTAACTGCAACTTCATGGTACTTTGGTGTTGTTTTCTAGGTGGCCAAAGTACACTTGTGTGTCTCTTTACAGCAGGATAGGAGCTGGTGTTCTTCATTACTAATTGTAGTTGATACCTTCCACGTGCTTAAGCTAATCTGAAATTTGAAATTATACTCTGCTTCAAAGATATTTTTGCAGTTCAATCAGATTTCTCAGCAAGAATTAGGTTTGCAGCTTTCTATTCTCTGTGAACACAAGGTCTGACCTACAGAGGTGTTTTAGGTGTGTCCACTCCTCTTGAAGGGATTAGACATTGCACATAAGGTACAGGAGATGGGTTATCTTGTAGGATTGAGCTGTTTCACTTCATTCTGACCTAATCAGTATTTGAACTCAAGTTTCAGGAAATGAGTGCTTACTCTTGCCATTTCATTTCTATAAGATGCTGCAATGACTTGGAAAATTATACTTCAAGAATACAAAACAACTTATAACATCTGTTGCAGTACTAGTGAAATGTGCATTTCACATGCCTGGTACAAGACAAATAAGTCCTTTAGATCTCTATATATTTTGGAGTTACTTTTTTATTTAACCCATTCAACATTTTTCTTTTCCCTCTTAAATTCTTCCCTTGTTATTTGCAGAAGACCTAAATGTAAGTCTGCAGCATTTTTCAGGACTGTAGAATCTTTAAACAATTAATCTGCTAAAGTTCCTTTTGACTAAAATTTGGACAGTGGATTTGGATTTTGCTTAGAAAATCAAGTTTGAATTTTAAAGCTTGATTTATGTACCGAAAGATCTCTTAGGAGTTTTTTTCCCTCCTGCTTTTGTGAACTATTCTGTATAACATTTGTGATACAAAATATGGATCCCTTTTGCTACCATAATATATTAGACTGCTTCTCTGAATGTTGGTATATTAAATATCCTAATGCTGAGAAGTTTTTAGTAATAGAAGAGATGATTTATATCTTCAGGTGTGTCCCTGTGCGTTTTAATTTCTAATAGCAAGCGAAGATTTTGATAAATTGTCTGTGTTCCTATTGATGCAGTTGCACTTAATTATCTTTGTTCCTTTCTAATGGCTGATCCTATCCTATGACACTGCATGGCTTACATTGTTCTGGAGGTTAGCTCTGCAGGATTACTCAAAAAACCCAACCCCACTGGGAAAGGAGAAGAACTTTCAAAGCAGAGAGATGAGGAAGGTTCCAGTCATACTGTTCATATAAGATGAGGTCAGTTCCTTGTGTTCAGACACACTGACTTTAATCTGCAGGTTCTCCTCCAGGTGTAAACATACCCTCAATGCTCACAGTTATCTTTCTGGTGAATGAGGAAGCATGGTCAACACTCAAATGAAAAATTATTTTCCAATGACAGATCTGTTTTATTAGGAATTGTTCAGCAGAATGTGAACAATGACTATGAGCCACTCTGTGACTAGAAGATGCTCAGTTATTGGGACCTTAAATCAGGAACCTCTTATGCTGAACTGTTTAAAACTATGGTAGATACTATCATCTAAAGCTCTGTAGCTATCTAAGAAATAAGTATTTCTTTGGTCTGGCTATTGATGCTTAATGCATTTGTTGATTACTCTGCCAGCTAAGAAATGAATTTGCTAATGAGAAACAAAATTAGGGAAGATGAGTTAGGCTCTAAAAAAACTGTGCAGATTCTACTTAAAACTCTTTCTGCTTTGGAATATATGATATGGGATATAAACTTTACATACTCTGTTGCTATAGGAAATAAATAACAAGTAACTATAACTAGAAAAAAAATAAATTGTGGATTTTATTAAGTAAAAATTAGATGGTATTATAGTCTTCCGTGTTCGGTTGTAAAGGGCTGTGTACAAAATCTCTATATCGCTGTGGTTGCTATGAATTACTGAATATGTTTCACATCATTTGTCTCTATGTGAGCACTTCGGTGATCACAGAATTTTCTGTGAAATTATTCTGGTGGCTCAGAATTAATTTAAAGCATACAGAGTAGAGTGAAACAGTTATATGATCGTGTGACATACTTGTATGAAGAAAGATTGATTTGATAAAAAAAGACTTTGCCAGCTGTTTTTCTTTCTGCTCACAGATCTCTTATATGTGTATGGATTTTAAGGGAGTTGAATGTTGCAGGAGCTTTGTCTTACCTTCTGCCAGAATCAATTCAGTGCCAGTTCTAGTTAAAAGATGCTTTTTCTTCATAGTTACCATATATACCAGAAAAAAACCAAACATTAGTATGCCATAGAGAAGGACAGAACTTTTATTTAGCAATTCAGAACTAGTTTGCATCATGAAATAACATCATGTATTCTTCAGCTGTTCTGCGTTAACAATTCATCCTACTTTGAGAAAAAACAAATGATAAAAAAAAGGTAACAGTTCTGGTCAAGGACATCTGTTGCTAACTAGTGTATTATAAAGGGGGGAGTGTTTTTCAGCTGTAATTGGTTACATTCTGGAAGTGTAGGAGAACTTAGGTTAAAATAATGCAAGAGCAATTGCGTTTGAGAGCAAAATAACATATGTTTTTTAAAGAGAATGTGCCTGGCATCTTAAGGAAAGGTTTGTAGAGTGCAAGTGTCCACAGAAGAGTAAGCTTAAGAGCTGAAAGCTGAGGGGAACCATACGATGGATTCTGCTGCTGTTGCCTCTGCAGAGAGTAGTTGAACTTGTCTTTTGTTTATTGAGAGAATAGACCAATTTTAGTAAACAATGGGCTGTTACCTTGTCTGGGGCTGTTGTAATGTCTTACATGATGCCTAGTGGCACCCCAGATTGCGTGCTATTGAAGAAAAACCCCAAATTTAACATGAAATAGAACCAAAAATGCAGAATACATTACCTACCTCCTGCTGTAGTAAACATCCTTCTATTTCCTGTGTCCTTTAAAGGTGTGCCTTAAAGATGCACAAACCTCTCTCCCCACCCCACTAATATCTAGATTGGAAGTAGCAGGACTGCCCTTCAGCCATGTGTCATTCCACCGTGCTGTGTTATTTCAGGATTGACAGGGGAAATCTTATTCTGCTGCTTGTCTTTCAGAATAGTGTGAGCACTGCATCTGTCTTGGCTCACTGCACCAATTTCCAGTTGCCTGTAATTGCATCCAGAAATGTTTGTAAATTAGCGTGGTTGATGAAGTAAAGGTAGGCTTTACATACCAAACCTTTCCTCTGCATCCTGGCTGGAATATCCTAAAATAATAGGAAATTTCAGCTGGCCTCCAAGAGTAACACTGGGAAAAAATGCATTGCAGTAGATTGTTGCAGAAATGACACAAAGGAAATGGTTGCAGGGAGGTGGAAGGAACCCTGTTTTGTTGGAACTAAGTGGAGCTAAAGAGCTGGGTATATGCATCATGGCTAGGACTTTGCAGCCTGGCAGTAACTGGTGGCCCAAGGGCAGGGTGAGATTGATGGCTTGCTCATTTTATTGCACTCCCCATCAGGTGCAATGCAGTTAATAGCCTCAAGCTTTCCCCTTTTATCCAGGAGCTCTGTCTTGCTAAGTCTAAAAAAGAAACAGAGCAAACCTTGCTTTATTTCTTTTTAATTAGTATAAGAACATTGGAATTTACTTCCTTTACATATTGGATCTGGGCTTCATGATATGCAAATTGTCCTGGGTCTGTTTGTTAAATTGTGTTTACTTTACAACTTCCTTAGCTGTTTCTGCTGTTGCATGGATCCCATTTTTCCAAGAGTCAATTATGAATTTTAATGATATTTTTTTTACATTATTTTTTTGTGGTAGTTTATGCATGTCTGATTTTAGGTATACTAGAATTTTATCTAAGCTGATGCTGTGGTTGTCCTCTCCTACAGAACATTCCAATGACAATAAATGACAATAAATGCAAATTTATTCAGAGATTATGGGGAGTACTCCAAGATGTGTTTATAGCTGCAAGTTATCTGTATTTGTAGTCCATCACATGCAGTGTGTCGATTGATCTGAACAATGGGAATAGTCCCACTAGAGGAGACAATTTTGGTTTCTTCAAAACCCCATGAAAAGTGAACACTTTGTTTCTGTTATGAACGAATAAGGGCTTCCTCGGGAGGAACCAGCAGGGTGTTATTTTAATAAGAGGTCAGCAATGAGGCTGTGTTGTTCACTGGGTGCTGGCAGTACAGCTCTTACCCCGGCTTTCGGGGGCTCTGCAGGGCACAAAGCAGTGACAAGTATCTGGGCTATGGTTTCCAATTACCCTTTGGTATGGGGTTCATGTGAAAAACAATAAAAAGTAAAGGTTGGGTTTCAAACTCTTACCTTTTGTTGAGTTAGGTATTTGTTAGAAGTCTACTTCTGAGCAAAACCAGTAACTTTTAAGCGCATACAAATGTATGTGTATGTTTTCAGATTTGTTCAAAATTCAGAATGTTTCGGAAACTAATGAAAATAACTGGTAGAAATAAACTTTAGCTCTATGCCTAAGGTATCGATCTTGAGCCTGAAAACTGGATTGGTTTGGTTCCGAAAGACAAAGGATGCAGTAGTTTTGGTAGAATAAAACTCAGATTTCGACTAGTGTAGGCTGACCAAAATTGTGTACTATGCTAAGAATAACATTTCTTTTAAAGTCCTAAGTAGTCTTTTGGTGCTGTTAGGAGGTTTGCTTCTAATTGTTAAATTGTAGGGTTTTCATCCCTCAGATGCCAAGTTATTTGTCAGGTGTTCACAGAGTGATCATTCTCTGGTGATTGCAGCACTGAGTGGTGGGTGGCTGACAGGGTTTGGAGTCCCACGGGTATTTCCTGGTTTAGAAAGGGAAGCTTTAGTTTGCCAGAGAAAGTATTAGGATTTCTTTTCTTTTGTAACTTGTGTTTCAAGTACAGTACTGCATTAAAAAAAAACAGACTTGAGACTGTCTGTGAAAAGTCATCTGTGATTACAAAATTTAGACATTTTCAAGAATGTACTTATGATAGTAGGAAAAAAAAAGATAATTCTGTTTCAAGTTAAGTACATTAATCTTGGGTAATAATATTTAATCTCGGGCAATTAATTTATTTAGATTGCGTTCCTCTTAATTTCTTTCATTAAGAAAAATGTCTTTGTGTGGACAAAATGATTGACTTTGATGTGGTCATTTTTCCACTGAAGCAGAATTTTTTCCTTAGAAAACAAATTTAAACTTGTAATCAGTCTATAGAGTATGGAAAGTGCAATAGTGACTGTAAATGAGTTTTGACAGAATCCCTAGTCATCCCCACAACTGCTGCCATCATTTTGTTAGCTCTTCCAAAGACATGGATAAAAATCCAAGATTCATAGGCAATCTGAAGTATTTATAGATTATTTCAAAGATTGTAATGTTTGTAATATGCCAACACTGTATAGTTTTTGTCATATGGCTTTAGTGTTTTTTTAGGAGGTGTATTTTTATTTTGATGGAAATAGTAAATTTTGCACAGGTATGAAACACTTTGTGTGACAAAGGCTTGTTAGCAGCATATTTTATAAGTGCCATTAATAGATATTCTCCATGAGGCAAATTTAAAATGAGAATCAAAATTGTACTTTTCATTAGTTTTTAATTTATGGCAGAGAGATAAATTATGTTGCAGGTATTTTTAAAAGAATGGTCTATTAATGATACTGAAAAGAATTTGAAGGTATGCAAATATGCAAGTTGTTGTCTATTGTTATTGTTTTGATCTTACTCCCAATTGCTCTCAGTAACTGTACCTTACATGAATTGAAATTCATGCCAGTGTAGGGGCTTGAAAAAATACTTCCTTACTTAGGGCCTTCATACTTTTATTTACACTTTGAATGATTTTTGTGCCTAGGTATTTTTCTTGTTAGAATGTGGCTTGCTTTGTTAGTTAAGCTTATAGAAGGAAATGCAATGACATCACATGAAGGTGGATTCTGTCAGGCTCAGAGTGTACTAAGCCCCTCTGCTCAGGGCTTTGCAGAGCTGTTAGATACAAAATTTGACATAGCTGAGATGGAGCATTAAGTGGAGAAGTTTGCCTGGAGGGATGTGTGTGCTTTAGTTTGAGTGGGGTCACATAGCACGCTGGCCAACAGCGTAATGGACCAGGGGCAAGATGTGAGCACGTGCACAGATTGCTTTTTGTGACAGAGAGCAAGGGTAGAGGAGTTTGTTGTGCAAAAAAGAGTACTTTCTATTAGTGTAGCTGAGGAATGGTTACCAGCTGATCTGTTCACATCTGAGATTTTTTTTTTTGGCGTTTAAACACCTTCATGCCACTGGAGAAAGATGAAATGTTGAATTATTTGGAGGGGTAGGTCATGTAGGTACTGCACATCTTGGCTACAAAATTGTAAGATTTGTTCTTAAAGAAAAACCTGCTGTAAATATGTGGCTTTCTGACAACTAGTATGTATTTATCTTAATTTAACTTTTCCTGTCTTTAGTCCAAATTTTAGATCAATTTGATTTAGACAGACATGTTCTGGATTCATAAAACTACAGTGCAACAAGCCTGATTGAGAGATGCATCTTGACTTTTAGTGGTCAGGATAATGGCAGTAAAAATTGTTCCATGGTTAATGAGCTGTGTGGATTTTTCTGTAATCCCATGGAGAAGTTGGTTGCTCTCTGGTTTAAATTAGGATGTAGCTAGTATATTTAATGGAAGGATTTATCCATTTAAAATAAACCAGCAGAGTGGTTCTGCTGTTAGGATAGTGAAGTCGGCCTGTGCAAGGCTCTCTTCTCAGTATCAGTTCTGCTGTATTGACTCTTCTGGAGCCTCTATGCTGGTATCCAGTTCAAGTGTGTAAAGTATCTTACGCTTTGAAATCTGACTATCTTTGCATGGCTTCAAATTGCTTCCAAAGTGCATTTAAACTAGCAGTGGTTAAATGTTTTTGGTTTTGATGTAGTCTGTTTATCTCCTGCATTTTGTGTTATATTGCCCTTCTGTTTACCATATGTGTAAACATTCCTGAGAATAGTCCCTTCCTAACTTCTATAAACTTCATCATATCCTCCTGAACTTTTAGTGTGGTTATGTTCAATCATTCTCTGTTTTCCATAAAACTGATAGCTGATGTGTTTCTTGCTTTCATTGTCATCTGTATTAGAGTATGATATTTGGCTAATTAAATTTGTCTACTTTTCCTTTGTAAGTATGTACTTCTCATAATTTGATAATTATTTTAAGATTTTATTAGAACTTTCATAATGATGAGGACAACTTCTATACATAAAGTTACTTGGATCCTTCTTTGTAGGATAATTTGAACTGTAAAAATTCAGAAGTAAAATGAAAATAATGAAAAAGAAATAGGTAAAATTCTATTAGTACCTTTGTTGTACCAATTAGTACCTTTGTTGTTCCATGTTACGAAGATTTTAGATTGTTGGTCAGTTTTAATGTCTTAAAAATATAAGCTGAGCTGAGGAGTTGAACAGTGTTAAATATTTATAGCAGAGGAAAGTCAATAACTTTAGGGAAATGTAGGCTCTTTGTCTGAGGTTTCCAAGTCTATGAAAAAGGGTTAACCCAGATATTTAAAATTGCTAATAAATAGCATATGCTTTCTCAATAAATTATTCAGTTTTGCTTCTACTAGGAACTTTTAAAATCTGTAAGAGTACTGCTTCTTGCTGTAAGGAAACTTTGGAGCAGTTACATTTACATGCTATATTAGTTGTTTATAGTTTTTTTGTGAATTATGGTACTTTTTGACAGATCAATATTTAGAAAAAATGATTTATGATTTTTCATTTCCCCTCCCCTTTGTTCCTGAAGCTTTTTCAGGTTTTAAACTATAGGTTTAAAATATCTTTTTTTTTTATAGTACAAAATGGGATGCGGTTGACTTTCTTTTTAAACAGCCATCTTGTAACCTCATCTATTTTATATTCTATTGACTAAAACAAAATGCTGATACATAAATCAGTCTCTCTGCTCTTGATTATTGTGGGCAGTGATGCAGGGACCAATTCTAATAGAACTTGCAGAGAAGAAGTCAATTGAGTTTCGACAGGGGTCATGTAGGATCCATAAGCTCCCAGGGGCAGTTATCAAAGATGTAACTGTGTGCAATGGAGCATAACAGAGCTAATGCCTTTTACTTACTGATTCTTGATTGAGCAATTAGTTTGACAGTGGTCACCATGCACTTTGCCCTTATTAGATAGGTTTGATAGTACAAACGATCTTACAAGACATTTATAAGCTTCAAGGTGATTTTAAGTTCACAGGTAATTCTCCCAAAGCGATGCTTAGATATCAATTATCAGAGACCTTGCTTTTGCCTTCTTGGGTTTAACTCCTGCTCTGTGATTTTGTTCTTGATACTATCACTGCTTTATAAAACCCAAAAATTATGGGTTTGCCAACTCCCATTTTAAATTGGTTAGTTGGGCTGCTGCCACATGACCCCTAGGAAAAGGAGAAAGAATAAACTTACTGTACATATTGATGTCTGTGTCTATCTTTATTTTTGAATGAAAATTATCCTTAACTGACTCATTTTTGTTAAATAGAAGAAAAAAGAAATTCAGGTTATAATTAACAGGCATATCCCGTAAAGTAATATCTCTTGTATTTTTTTCTAAATGGTTAAAAATAATTGGCAGTTTATTTTGGGGGCATTTGCCTTAGCTTCTGATACCTGCAATTAATGTTTACTAGTTATGCTACTTTCATGGTGAGAACATGACTGTAGTAATAATCCTTATGGCAAAAATAACATATAACACATAGCTTTTGTTCTGTACAGTATAAACCTTGTTGAACTCATTCACTCTAAATTTACAAGAGGCATAATAATGTATAATCTCCTTCAGTGTTTGTGTTTTGAATCAATATTATATTGTCTTATATTCAGATAGGGAAACAGGCAGAAAAGCTAGAAGTTGTGCACCATTTTCAATGGCAATTTTAACAGATTGCCTTTTAAATTGGTTTGTAGCTTTTACATATATAAAGTGTTTCTGGCCAAGTGTGGTTAGATGGTAAATATTTGAGAGATTTCAGTATGCACATATGTTACAATATTGAATATTAAAAAGTATTCAGTGAAACAAAGTAACTTTAGTCAGAGACACATCTGGATATATGTTCAAATAATTTTCCTTCTTTTTTTGGAGTAGGAATGTAATTATTTTGTTGCAGTTCTTACATAGCAGCTGAGTTCTAATTTAGATGCATTCAAAACTCAGTTTAGTTGGAAATGATTCCTGTCTTCTACAAAATATCAACATTTTTTCTTCTGACAGAAGTATGGGCTTTATCACCTGCAGCTGTTGACTAATCAGCTTCTGTGAAATCCAAATCTACATACACACTTGAAGAAAACCATACTTTAAAAAAAATCAAAGTGAAACCAAGCCTCTGCAGAATAAAAATAGGCTGTCAGGACAACCTGTTCCACAGTTAAGGCATCTGAACCATAATTCTCCCACCTAGGAGTAGCACTTCTGAATCCATACCAGTGAGGAGGACCTTGCTTAAAAACTCTGAGGTGTGTGTGAGCACATTAGACAGAGGGGAATGATGCTGGAATTGTGGGCACAATAAAACTCCAAACACCATTTCAAAACCGCAGGGGTGAAGGTCAGTGCTTCTGCCTGAGATGACTTTCTGTTTGTTCACTGGGCAGCCACAGAAGGGCTGGCAGGATTTTGCTGCACCAGGAAGGTGCTGCTTCCCTCCCTTTCTCTCTTCTGTGTGTCCATCCTCTTTATATGGTGGTGCCCTTCGGTCTCATCTGTGCTGTCTGTGCAAGCTGGTGCCCTTCACATCCGTCTCCTTTGCACTGTGGAACATCTCTTTTCATGGCACCTTTTGGAGAGCTTTTAGATACCCGGTGCTACTTAGATGGTATTTTCAGACGTGGTAACAATCACACCCATGAAATGAACAGTGTAGGCAGCAATAAAAGTTATATTTATATATACCAGAGTTTTTTTTTTTCTAAATTTTAAGGTAAGAGTGGCAGTGTATCTGAAAAAATAGAGAGGGTGTGCTGTAACAGTGTGTGAAATTATTTATTCTCTATTATTGCAGCTTTGTCTGTTGTACAGGGCATTTTTGGCTCCTGAGTCATTGTAAATCATTGTATGCAAATGACATAATGTGGAAATAGCAGTGGTATGTGCAACAGTTCTCTGTCCTTGTGATCCTAAATTTATTGTCTTTTTTTTTTTATTAGTAATCATCTTGCTGCTAGATTAAGATTGTCTTTGAGAACTCTTGCATTCAACCCTCCATGCATAAGCAGTAAATACCCAGTTTCCTCTTCTACTTGACGAGAGAGAGTAAAGCAATTTTACTGTGGATTTATTCTTATCATTGATAGCAAGTGGTTGAATGCAGACCCAGAATCTATGATAACAAGGTAATCTGTTTCCATTTGCAATAGGCTTTTATTATTCATTCTTTGTAAACGATTTAGGAAGGAGTATGGGCTACCATTGATTAGTCTGTAATTAGTGCTTACAGATAGTATAGTTAGAGCTATGTTGGAGAGGAAAATTTATCAGTTATTAAAAACTGCATGACTTGTGTAGAGGAACTAAACTGCAGACTCCAAAGTGTATTAAATTGCCATGTTTATCATCTACCTAAATGCTACTGCGAGTTCTGCTTTATGTGCAACTGTTCCTCAAAGTGAGGCAGGAGTATTGTACATTCTATTCGTAACAGATTGAACATGAGGCAATTATCAGTAAGGCATTTGATGGTGAAGTTTATTCCCCAAGTCAGGAAGCTAGAGACAGGTATTCTGTAACAGATTGGAAAAAGGCTTTTCAAAATGACCACATCATCTGTGCAGATGCACAGTGGAGCATCTGTGCAACCTTCAGGCAGTCATTTATATACATTAGTGAGAGCATCAGTCTTTGTGTGACTCCTGTGGGGCATGCAAACACAGCTCAACTGTTATTTTGTTGGAAGATTTTCTTGCCAAATTTTGTTAAAGTACATCATGGGGTAACATACAAATGGAGCTGAGATGAAATGCCTAAAAAGCCTATCTGCAAGTCTGTCTTACTGTTCTGACTTGTGTTTATTCTAGAGCTCATCTTCCAGTAAGTATCAAACCTTCATGTGTTAGCTAGATTTGTCTTCCTTTAAAGCAGTTCCCTGTATAACACTAAATTTAGTCAATCTGCCTGATGTGTAATGCCAGTGCCACTGACAGGGCTTGGTGATACTCTTGGCGTTTGAACTCATTAAGTCTCCAGCACATAAGAGTATTTTGTGGCAGCAGTGACTGGTTGCAAGAGAAATTTGGAGTGCTCTAAATTGCACCTGTAGGAAGAGGGAGAGGCAGCATGTCCTTCGCAAGCAGGGTGCATGTGTCCACCTCTGCAGTTGTGTGCTTTTCTTGAGGTATTTGCTCACTAAACAGTGGAAGGGCAGAGGGCTGAAGGTGGTGAGGCTCTGAGTCTGGCCCTATTGCCTCTCTCTGCAAATGCTATTCTACTGCCAGGATGACTGATCAACATCTGTGGCTCTATGTGTAAATCACTGCCCTGGGCTCTTTTGAACTTGGGGTTTTTTAAAGTTGAATGGTTTTCCTGTCTGCCTCCTTATTCCTTGCATTTGTTTGATGCTTTTACATTGTTTCCTATTTCATTCTCTGTTTTGTTGCTCTCCAAACAAGTAAAAGTTAAATTCCTCCTGTAATGCAAGTTCAGAATTGAAACTGATGCCACAGTACTTAAAAGTTTTCAAGAATTTATGACAGTGATCCATTGCCTCTTCCTGCATTGTGGAAAATAATCAGTTGCATAGAACTCAAAACAATGAAGTGAGTGAACTTCATTGATACCTGTTCGTTTAGAGGTTCACTTGAACCTGCAAGTGATCAGCCACAGGGGAGAAAATAAAGAATTCCCCCTCAGCCCCCACAAAGCGAGGGACAGAGGAGGATTTGGAGAAAGCTGTCTTTCATAATTACAAATAATTTATCAGAGAAGATAATCTTCAATGTGAGTATGTAGGTTTTGAGGTTACATCTTGTATTTAAGCCATTGCTGACACTTAAGCATCTATAGTTAAGGATATGTTTGTCCTCTTGTTACTGTAAATAGATACTGTCTTAAAATTATGTATTGTAGTAAAGATTGGTATAATTATAGTTTGTCTTCATAGTTTTGTATCTTGAGCATGGAAAAAACATTGATTCATATAAATTTTCCAGCAGGTCAGTGATCGTTAGGTGTTAGGTTTATAGTGGAATATCAAAGTCAATTATGGATATTCTGAATCTATTAACCTGTATAATTTTTCCTTTCCTTTTTTGATATGATGAATGGAGGAATATCTGTCACAAACTCACAAAGTTATTGGATATGGGTGTCCCATCCTTTTTCAGGTGCATTTGCTAAATTGTTTCACCAGACAAAGAACTGCTTTATTTTTTTAACAGTTTTTGTGTAGCTATTGAATGAATAGGTAATTGCGAGTACTTTGAGTTTTTATCCTAAATATAGTAAGCTTCCAGGTTACAGGAATTAAAAAAAATGTAATTCCTGCTATTTGTAGATACTGATTTATTTTGTTTAAATATGTATATGGATTTTTCTTTTTTTATAATGAGTAACGAGGTTTAATTTTACTTTTAGTCACTACTTTTTACTATCCATTTTCCCCCAAAAATACAATTCTTAAGTGTGTTGATATATAAAGGAATCTTTTCCTTCTGCTTCTTTTGATTTTTTGATGGTAGTTTGTGTGTGTGTTCTTTCCCCTCCATTTTTTTGGTGGTTTATATTTTTGTTTGTGTTTTTGTTTTTTTTTTTTTTTCTTTTGTAGCATGGAAAGAGACTGTTAAAATGTGTCATGTATACTTGATAGTGTTTCTTTAGAGTCTTCAGACAGTTTGAAAGAATTGGTTTTTCAGGTGGTGTATATATCACCTAAGCCTATAGATGCTAAATAATGACCTCTTCCAGTAATTCTCACAAAGAGGGATCTGCTCTGTCCCTCTCTACTCACTCTTGATTTTCTATACTTGCTTGGATCCCAGGATGGCAATTTGAGTGTCAATTTCTCCTGGATGTTGCCAAGAGGAATTGATGACCCAACTCATATTGGTAGCTGCTCACCAGAACAAAGAACTGGTTTGTAGTCATTACAGAGAAATGAATATATAGATGAGTAGCAAGACCAGTGGAGTTGATGATTGTAGGATTTTCATTGGCACTTACATTCAAAGCAGAACAGATAGTGCTGCACCTGATCAGCCTCTGAAGTTAGCCCTGCTTCAGGCAGGAGGTGGGACATGGTGACTTTTAGAGATTTCACAGAACTTAACTGGTTTTATGGTTGTGTTTACCATTTCCATGCTGAGTTGTAGTGTAAGCATCTTTCCTCAGCTGCATGCTGCTTGCTCCTTGGAGTTAAAAGAGGTCCTGAGAATGGTCCCCACAAAACTTGATTTGCATTGAAAATATTTAGAAATCTTCTGCTGAGCTGGTCTAATCTATACCTACTTTTTCCTCTTCTATATTTTTTTCCTCATCCCTAAACCAGACATGCCTGTAGCTTTGGTGTTGGTTGATAAATATGTCAATGAGTCTTACATTTGGAGAATGGACTAACTCCTGCCTATCATCATGCAGATGGTTTACTTATGAATAGCTTAAACAGCTTTCCATTAGTGCTGAAATTTTTGTAAAAGACTTTTCTCCCTAGGCCAGGTTTTGGGCTGTTTTTGTTACAAAATGTGTGACTGAATGTGTCTCTGTGCTGCAGAGTGACTGACCGGAGAGTGCTGCAGGTGCCTGAAGCTTTAGACACGCTGGTTTGACTGCTGGTTTCAGCTGGGTCATAGCACAAGGGCTGCAGCTCATAATTACCCCATTTTCCCCACCTAACACCATCACAAAGTGGGGTTTTTTGCATTGTATTAGTCCACAGTCAGTCTGCTCTGGTCTGAAACCCAGAGGTTGTGCTTGTGATGTCAATGCTAATTTATGTTTTCACTGGTCAGAGGAGAGCAATCTTTGCTGGAAGAAATTGACCCATTTGTGTGACTTGTTTTTCTACTAGTGCATTCACCCAGCAGTAGTGCAGTTGGTGAAAACTTTTTCAGTCTTCAGTGGTACACTAGAAGCCCATTGCTGAGCAAGATCATGGCATTCTGCCGTGGAGGTCAGGGTTGTTTGACTCACAGATCAGTACTGGAGAAAACCCCAGTTCTCATTCCCAGAGTAGGTAGTTTTCCTCCTTTCATTTACCTAGTTACCTTTATCCAGTATTTTTATCTGCAGCTCTCCACTCATCCAAAAAACATATTTTTCACTAGAAAATGCTAATGTGTATATTTTTTTGGTGTATACATCCTAAATATGCTTTCATAAACAGAATTTTTCTTATCTTAAAAAATGTGCTTGGACAATTTAAATCCAAGAAGTGTGTGGGAAATTAGTTGGTTTCTTCAAGTCATAACTAGGAGAGTTATTGTATTTTTTGGAAATTACACAGGATGAGAAAATTTTAAGAGTTGGAGAGATCTTAGAACGAGTCATGTGTTTTGCAAAAGGAATTACATGAATTCATTACAAAATGGTCATAAACGGATTTTTGGTTAATATTTTTATAAGAATTCTGATTAAACATTTTAGGGATGATAGGATGGTAGGATGCTTTATTCTGCCAGTTTCTCTGTTTGCAATTAATTTAGGGTATACTGAATATGGTATTTTAATACTACAGAAATTAAATAAAATTATGTACTTAATTTAGGATTTCATTTTTCTTACCAGCATTCTAAAATACCTGCACTTAAAAAAAAAAAATCAAATTTTCTTTTCAATGTCCCTGTGAAAATGAAAGCGCCTTCTAAGGCCAGTACAAGTGTTAATTAATTGATAGTCTGTTTTTATCCTTAGCTAAGAGTCCTGATCTCAATGACATTTTTTTCCCAAATGTATTTGTTTTGTATGTGGTAGCACTACTAAGAATATAATAATTTTACTCTGAAAGAGAGTTGTACCATGTTCTTCTGGGGTCCTAAAACAACTGTTTTGGCACTGCCTAGTTTATGTTAATCTGTCTGATATTTTCACAGGATTTATACTTTGGTTTGGGGTTATGTGCTTGTATATATTTTCTCTTAGCAGATGACCACATATTTATTTATTTTGGCAATATCATTAATCGTTCAGAAGACTTTTATCCCCAAATCCCTTCGTTTTCCAGACAGACCAAGAACATCTGTTTGTAATTCTGCCTTGGACATTGCCAACACAAATTAGTCTTGGAAACTCACTTCACTTCTTAGCTTAAAATGTTCACAGACATTTTCATGGTTCATGAGTTTTACAAGAACATTTAATAACAAATATGCTCTAATCCAGCTTTCCACCCAAGTTTCTTATAAGTCATTATGAATATGAACGTGCCAGTTCCCCTTTCCAATTGCTGGTTGAGACACTGCTGATGCTCACCCATAGTTTAGGATGAGGAATTTAGAAAAATTGTATAAAATGGTTGTGTGTGTGATTCATCCATCAGTCCTTGCCATATCGTGTTTGTTTTTTGCTTTTTTTTTTTTTTTTTTGGGAAAAATACTGAACTTGAGGATATTTTTTTGTTTTTAAATGAAGGCAGTGGTCAAAGCCTTTGGGATTTTTTTTTATCCCTTGGAGAAGGGCTCATCTTCAACAGTGCAAAGACCTAGTATCATGCTAAGATCTTTTTGTCAAATTAGGTGAAAAAGTAGCATTATATGAAGTACAGAAACATGGCCCTGATTCTAGAAATTATTCTGTTCCAATGTCTTCCATCGTATGCTCCCAGTTTAAAGTTGAGAGACATGTGACATGTATAGATCTATATGTTCATATCTATAATAACATAAAGGAAAGCTTTTCAGTTTTACAAATGTTTCTATTGTAAAGAAATTCTACAAAATTCAAGGGTTACTGATGTGAAGCTAACACATTTTATTAATTACATGTAACCAGCGTGCGCTTAGCCTGACTTCAGAAACACTGGTGCACAGCAGATGATCGGATGCCACAATTCAGCCCTGCTGGAAAAAGGTATTCCAGAACATCAGAAACACCTATATTACAGCAGACTGAAAATTCAATCTGCTCTAAGGAAGAAAACAAGAATTCTTTTGAAGTAAGAACACAGCTTAATTAAAAGATATAATTTCTCTAATTGACTGCCCTATATATTCTTTAAACATAACCTGTTCAATGTGAAGGCCATACCTGCAGAATATGCACTACGTGCCCTTTTCTAAATATTGTTTACTTTTAAATTAAATAACCCGAATCAGTGTGGATCATCTTTGTGTTTGATTTTGAACTTGAAATCTGAGTGGTTCCTTGACTGAATGGAATTTTCTTCCATGGTTTGGAGCTCTGAAGAAATCTCATTGTCCCCAAAGGGAAATTTTGCCATGGTAACAGGAACTGCATTGTGCTGGGTTAAAGGTATCCTTTGCTTTTTTGTCACTAGTTTTATCCTTCCTATATTGGAATGGTTTTATCATTTTTATTTTGTATTAGCAGAGTACTGCACATGCCGCACTTATAAATATGTAAGTGCTGGTATTCCTCAGACAGATATTTTAGTAGTGGGACTTGTTTTTGTTTGATTGAGCATTGTTCCCTTTGATACTTCTTTGTGAACCCAACTGATCTCTTTTACAAATGGTTTAGTCAGGTTTTGAGAACTCTATCAAAAGTAGAAGTCAAGTAATTTCATGTGGAATTCTTATATTCAACTAAAACAGTAGGTGTAGTTTGGGTTCTTTTATCTGTTTTAATAACCTGTGTGAAATTAATCAGAGGCATTAATCCACTTGCTAGCTGAGAAATACTCCCAGTTATTAACAGCCAGTGTTTAATCAAAAATGAAGCAAACAAAAAATCCATAACTCCAAAGTACATTTGCATCTCCTCCTGTTTACACTGTCAATTCAACTTTGCTTTTTTTGGTCAGGCATTAAAAAATTAACTTCTTGAGAAAGTATTTTCTGCACAGCTGGAGGAACCTGAGTGGTGGAGGTGACTTGCCTCTCAGTCTGCAAGTCACTTGGTCTTGCACCTGTCCTGTGGAGGAACATTTTCTCTTTATCTCTCATGTACAACTAAAACATATTGATGCTTTTGTAAGACATACTCAAGTCACTTTTGGCTTAAGTACCTGTTGCCGTCATATAACAGCAGTGGGGACTCGACATAAGCTACTTAAAGCTGTTGGCATGCTGCAGTGTGTTTGAGTGAAGCATGCACAGGAGAACATCTGGCTCTCCATCCATTTATAGTAACCAAAGTAACCAAGTTGGATCTAATGTTTGACTGGAGACCAGAATTCAAGCTGTAAAGTAAGATAAATGTAGGGTTTATCCCTCTGCTACTCTGTGAGCCTTTCTAATGTGCACAAGTCACTTGTGTGCGCTGACAGAGCTGCTGAAGGGTGCAGATGCCCAAGGTGGTAAGGAACCTGAGTTTCACTGTGTTACTGCAGGAGTGGTGGTGGATGAAAAGGCCATGAATTAGAGTGTAACCTTTTCAGGAGATACAGGAGGAAATAGCAGATATGAGATGAAAAGTCAGAATAGGAATAAAATGCCAGTAGAGTATATGTATGGATAAGAATATATTCATGTATATGCATGCATTTAAAAAGCTTTTTATTTTGCAGTCTTGATGAAAGTGAATTTTTTATAAAACAGTTGGTTGTGATGGATCATTTCTTCTTGCAGGCTTTTTCAGCTCATTGATTTGAGGCATGGTTGACTTTAGAAATTACCAGAGGCTCATTTTTCTCAAACATGTACTGCAGGCATTTCTTCTCTTCAGCAAAGCAGAGCATTGCTTTTGATTATTTAACTTTTACTGATACCTATAAGCTGTATCAGCAGTGACATACATTAACAAAATCTCCAGCACTCTCCCAGCAATTGCCTATCACAATAAACCATCGCTTTCTTCCTTTGCAAATAAGGAATAACATATTTCTCATTTTCCTGTGCTGTGCTCTGCGGAGTCTCATTCCATGGTTGTTGAACTGAAACAAATAATCTGATTTCACTCATGACCCATTGCTAAAGCTATGGTATAATGATTAAAGGCTCATATTTCTTGGCCATGGAGAAAATGAAATTTAACTGAAGACTTATAATGATGTAAAAGTAGTACCTTCTGTAACATAAAACCCAATTTTAACTAGGTAATTGTGCAAAATCCATGGCCAATCCATATCAGTTTGTAGAGCCCCTTATTAGTTTAAATCTCCTGGCTGTGTCTATGCCCATTTGAAGCTTCTCCAATACCAATGGTAATTTTTGAAATGGAAAGGTATGCACTGATGTATTGTCATTGGGACAAATCAGCAGGAAAAGGTAAACTGCAACCTCTTATGACAGATATTATAGCTTGGCAGCTCCTCTTCTTTTAATATTTGCTATGGAATGTTGTAAGAGAAACACAAAAACTGGTAGCTAAGTGTGGGGAAGCATGCTGTATGTTGAGATTCCCATGACTTAATTAAAAAAGAGATTTTTAAATTAAAATAATAGCTTCAGATTTTTAAAATCACTTGGTTGTTTCTCATATTGATGCAACATCATTATTCTATTGCCTGATAAAATGAGCTAGAAATGGAGATGATTTCACTTAAAAATACATAGGAATTTTTATTAAAAATTGAAGATGGAACAAAAGTAGTTCAAGTTTTATCTTCATTTCTACAGTTCCACAAGAATTTATTAAAACTTTTTTAACAAGTATTATCTGTTCTTCCTCTCGAAAATAGTTTCTGGGAGACACTATTATTATTTTTGACTAAATTATTTAGACTAAATTATTTTGTTATTTCCTTAGTTTGAATAAGTCTCTTTTGTGAAGGTATTGACTGTAATTAGAAGTGTAGCAATACTAATTACAGAAGCAGTTTGTGAGAGAGGGCTGCCATTTACAAGCATGCCTGAGCATGTGCATATCTTCAAGAACATCAGTTAGTGAGATGGAAATTTTCAGTTTGATTACTTCCTGGTCAAACTGTAATTCTTTTGCAGGAAAAATTGTACTGAAGCTAGTGATGACATGAGGCTCTAAAATACATTTTGGGATTGGGCCTTCCTTAAAAAGACATTTTTGCTGGAGAGGGGCAACTTCTAAAACTTTAAAGAATGTATAGGTTTTGTTACTGAAAAATTCTGTAGAATGACTGGGAAGTAGACTTAGGCAAATTAACACTAGGGCTCACAGCTGTTAAATTATAATTACTTTTTTTTCCCTGAGAATATATGGGTGTCACTATAATTAGAGAATTTTTTTTGACTATTTTTTTGCTTCTCTACTGAAAAAAAAGGAAAAAGGAAACTTGGATAACTGCACTTTGAAACTGAAGAAACATCTATTACGCTTTTAGCCATCGGATGTCACCAGAGTACAGAGAGTAAGTATTAGATGATGTGGAACTGATTTATGACTTCCCTTGGCTGTTTATTTGTGACTGGGAAGGCCCCAGCCCTGGGCAGGCTTTCTCAGATCAGTAATCTCAGCATCTTTGGCCCGTTTCATCATGTCTGTGACTCTCTTAATTTCAGAATATTGAGCATGAAGTGTGTTCAGCATCTTGTCCTTCATCCGTAGGAGCACTGACACCAGTGAAGCAGGGGAGGAACCAGACAAGAGGTGAACAAGTATCACCACACACTTCAGCCTTGGTATTTCCCTGCCTGTTACAACAGCATAATTGGCAGAGGCCTTGAAAAAAACCTGTGTCCCCCCTGTACACATTGTGCTGGGATTGCTCATTAGCTCATGTACCTCATTTGCTCCCTGCTGTTGGGTGGTGGTGCCCTGCCAGGTGTGTGGGGCATGGCCTCTGCTCTGTCAGGTGCCTTTTGGGCAGCCCTGGGCACTGCCTGGGCTTTGCTGCAAATACTGAACCTGCAGTGGCTCAGCTGAGTCTGGGGGTGTCTGCAGGAGTTTCAGTACAAACAGGTTAATTTAGAGCCCAGGAGACCCTTACAAAGACCTTTGAGAACCAGATGAGTCTTTAAGGACTTTATGCTTTGAGATGTGAAAAGTTTAGTGAGTATGTTTTTTAAGAGTAAGATTTCTTCCAGGCAATGTGACGTTATAAAAAGACTTTAGGGGTGTTTAGTTGTAAAGCTGAATTTTAAGTTTTAGCTATTATATTTATAGTCCTGCTTGAAGGTCTTGCTTTCCATCAGTAACAGGGCAACACAAGTCTGTGAAAATAACAATTTGGTTTTAACTGCCTTGTAAGACTCAATAGTAAATATATATGTATGCTCTGCATTTTTTGAATAATTTCTATGTAGCATTGCTGTTCCTATGCTAATATGAAATACCTTCATTTTTACTGGTGAGCATTTCCAAAATTAAGCATTACTATGGGACCACCTTCCAGGGACACAGAAGGGAAGACATCCCTTGTGTATTGACATCCAGTCTGTTGGAAAAACAAGTGAGAGATGTGACATATGAGATTTTATTTAAGCACTTGATAGGAAGAAGCTTTGTAAAATGTTTTCAGATCAACGCTTGGAAGTGCCACTCTGATGTGAAATGAAAATTGCTGGAAAGAGTGTAAAGTGAAAAAGAATTTGAGCCTGGTGGAGAAAAAAATAAGACTTCTTGGAGATAAAAAACAATGCCTTTGTCATCTAGAAAGGGAGAGATTCTGAAATGGGAAAGGTGTTGAAATAGAGTAAATTGGAGAAAAAATATGAGCAATGACAGGCAAACCAAAATGCCTGCAAAGCTGGAGATAATGAAATGACAGGAAAAAAAACTTATAAAATACAGAAGATTTGAAGAAAAATATGATGGAATATGTCAGTTAATGGTAATTTAAAAGACTATCCATCCAACTAAACTGAGAGAGAGCTGGTTAGGCAGCTATTTGTAAATTTATTACAGGTGTTTATAAATTTGCTAAAAGTGATCTTTCTTGGCGTTTCCCCAGTGTCTCACAGTTGTGTAGAATAGTTTTTGAGATAAACAATGATACTCTCAGGAATAGTCTGCATTTCTAAGAGGTGAAGATGGACTTGATATGAGAAGTGCTTTTGTCTGAGGGAAACTTATGTGCATTTAAAGTGTGTCCCAAGAGAAACAGGGACAGCAGAAAAGCATCTTGTGCTGGAGGGATGGATCGAAGTGGGAAGCAGAATTACAGATGTCAAGAACATTTTCACATTTTCTAATGCAAAACTCTTAATTGGGATTTTATGACTTCATGTTAAGACCACTTCAGATGTCTTGTGAGACCTGAAAATATCAGATGGCACCTGAGCTGGAAACAAGCTGTTTCTCTGCCCTTTCTGCTATTGATAGAAGCACATTTTTCCTGCGTTTTACTCCCATTTTCCATCTTTGCAGGTTCTTCAGCTTCTAAGTAAGCAGAAGTGACTATTCTGTTCCAGTTACCTATATTTGAATCTTGGATGTGATCTGACCATAAGCAGGTTGAAAATAAAGAGTTCACTTGATGTGTATCCTTTCCCAATTCTAAATCTACAGAGCAAAAAGCTCTGGAGTTTATTTTGAGCCTATCTGTATTGCTATGTCTGTCAAAGATTTTTGTTTGAAACATTTTGGATTTTTGTTCATCACTTTCAAAATGTGTTCCATAGGAAATGGATCCATAGGAAATGCCCAAAGGTCTTTTTGGGTATATATGTTCACATTTGGCAAAAGGAAAGCAAGTGAATAGGCATTGCAGGACCACTAAAAAAATGTTTATGCTAAAAATATAAATGTGGTCAAGAAAGGAAAGGAGCTAAAAAAGAAAAAACTTTTGAAGATATTCTTCTCTGAGAGGGTCAGAGGGATTTGTATTTCATTGAAAAGAATACATCCATATAATCCTGGAGGTAATACTAGCAGGATGTAAATATTTACATCAGTATGATATTTTAGAGTAACAGCTTTGTTTTGGTGGAACATTGACCTATGGGTTGAAGAAAAAGCTATTTAGATATACAGCAGATTAACGAACAAATAAATCATTTTTATAGGAAGAAGTGAAAGATGGGATGTTTTATTATACTTGGCTTCATTTGATTTTAACCACATGTTCCAGGAAAGAGCATTTAAAAATATTGCATGTAGCTTTTTTTCCAGGTTTCTAAGATATAGATATGACCTTTTCATATTTTGAAATATAATCTCAGTCCTCCACAGTATTTGGCTTTCTTCTTTTATTGAAATCCCACTGTGGAATGAATGTACTGTGTGACTGAATATAATCTGTTTAAGCCTGAAATTGCTGGAGGTGTGTTGGGAAACCCTGGAGATGGCCTTGATTTGAGGGCAGCTGTGTCAAGGTAGCTTTCAGTGCATGGAGATGCCACAGACTTTGTAGTAGTTACCTGATGCTCTTGGAGCCAACTTCTGCTGTGATACTGTTCCAGTGCTCTCAGTGAGGGACAACTGTGAGTTTTCCTGGGGGAATAATTGCAGTATTTTCACACAACCACTGATTTCAGTTGTGATGGTGTTTGTTTTGTTCATCGTGAATGTGGATAAAGCGTGTATGTGTTTGTACGCATACTGTGTGTGTACTTATATAAATGTAAAAGGTCTTATATCCCAAAGCCAGTCTTGTCTTCCAGAACAAAAAACTCACTGTTTTGGGATATGCTGAGCGCTTCTCCTGAACTAGTTTAAGGGCCTTGTACTGCTGAAATTCCTTTTAAGGTAAATCTTCGGGTTTTCAGTAGTGAGATTTCCTTGTATTTTCATGTGTAGGTCAGGATGAGATGTAAATGTTGAATGGAGAAGGTAAGATTAAATTTCATGCCAATTTGTGGGTCATATTTTTTGATATTTCTTCTTATAAGTTCCTTCACTAGTTTTATTGGAATACACCACATCTGAAGCTTTTCACCAACTTAGTGGAGAGGAGTATAATTCTGTCCTTGGTTGTATCAGAATAAATAGTACACTGCTAGTGTCTCTATTTTCAAAAAATCAACATGGTTTGTTTTTTTTTTTTTTAATTCATCCATGGGAATGAAATTTCTTGGTGACTCTAGATTACTTTGCAATTTCAGCAAGGAATGTCTCACTATTCTTTTTCAAAATAGTGCAAAGAGGTTTTGAAATATAAACACTTTTTTATCCAAATTTGGCAATACTTCAATCACTGAGTGAGCACAACAACCAGTTTCTTCATAGAATTAAATGAAATCTAGTACTTGAATGTCTCTTTATTGCTTTTTTTTTTTTTCCCCAGCCTTCACTTTGGCTCCTGCAACCTCCAAAAGAAGAAAAAAACTAAAATTCCAATATAGGTTGTCAGGAAAGGTTATACCACGATGAAGAAGTTACTGTAGACCCTTATAAATTTTATTTAGAATATGTTTTGCGCAGTTTGCCAACCAGGTATTTTTCACAAGAAAAAGTAAGATGCAGAAAAGAATGGTGGGAGATTTTCCTATTACACAAAACCAGAGAAAAAATAAGATCCAGAAGCTCTTGTCAACTGAAGTCATATGACCCATACATCTGTTGAGTGTGTATTTTAAAACCAAATACAGGCAGTACATATGTAAAAAAATATTTGTAAGATTTGAACTGAACTGACACCCATTCTAAGCAGAAGGATCATCTTTCTCCTCATCCATTTGAATTCTGATTTTTCTTTGTAGAATATATACAGAAATGTTTCAGGATGTTAAGTAGGTGTCTGGCTGTAATGGGAATTACAGAAAATGACTGCAAATGGACATCCAGGGTCACAAGTAAGCCTTCAGAAACAAAGATTTAAATTGTGGGGAGGCATCCTGAGTGCTGAATTTTTGTTTCTGTTAGTAAGTATTTTACTTTAGAGTGCAAATTATCTTAACTAACCTTTCATTGACAGGGTAGGTGCTTTGGTTGTTTATGTGTTCTCTTTTTTTTTTTAACCTGGACAATGCAGTACCACTTCTGTAGAAGGTTCAGGTATGAAGTATATGATATTTTTATTTGGAAATAAAGTAGGTAATTTTTCTCTATATAAAAGGTCTTAGTTCTCACTTGAATAATTACTCTGATTATTGATGACTAGCTCTAGTTTCTATCTTTTAATTCTAATTCCACCTCCCAGAAAGCTACTTCCCAGTGCTGCTCTTAGGTTAAAAAATATTAATTTATATACTTAACAAAATGAAGTTTCAGTGTGGAGAATATGGGAGATTTTTTTCATTACTTTCAGGAGCAGGGAATCCAAAGGCTGCTTACCTGGTGTACTCTTGTTCAGACCCAGTGTGGGACCTGTGGGCAGTGTACAGAATAACCTTAGGGCAGAAAAGCCTGGCAGCCTTATTTCAGAGCCCCCAGGCCATGGGGCTTATGGAAGATGTCTTCTCCTCTGCCAGCTCATCTGAGACTGCAGGGCAGGTCCAAGGTCCTGGCAAAGGGAAAGCTCAGCCTGCCAGGCTCCGCCAAATTAGTGCCCAGGGCACCAGAGGGGCTGGGAACCCCTGCTGTGGGCACAGCACTCTGGCTGCAGAGTTACTGCTTGCCCAGGGTTTGGATTTGGGATGTTGCAGACACATATGCCCTGGGTTTGTGCTGCCTGATGCTCAGCTTTGTTCAGCCTTGTCCCCAGAGCCATCTTCCCCACAGTGCCTGGTGCCTACATGGGTCAGCAGTGGGGTAACAGCTGGGGACCAACTGTGTTGCTACACCTCATTATTGGGAGGGAGCTGTGGAGAGAAAGCTGTAATAACCCCTGTGCTCTCAAATCTTCCAAATATAAGATGGCTGTTTGCTCTTCACTACTTTATTTTTATTATTAGAAGACAGAGGCATATTAGTTAAAATGGTGAATGACTTCTTTACTTATTGTAGGTATTGATTGCTTTCACTTTGTGACAGGTCTGAAATGCATATACCTGAGAAAATCCAAGTGGACTTTGTGCACTTGACAGGCTTGACTGAATTGCAAAGGTCTAAGAATTTGTTCAGGAAATTAGTTCAATTTGACACGCATTGGAAAGAGCTGCTCTTTTCCTTCATGTATACAGGGTAGCATTATTAACTGAAAAACAGTATCAACAACAAAAATGCAGGAGGGGATTTGTGTGAGATAGTTCTGTTTTCCTGCAAGATGTGGCAGAAGCAGAAGTGTGAGTAAACTACATAGAAAGGCATGTTGAATGGTAATCAGTTCTGTTATATCTGACACTTATCTTGTGAGTAGGGCTGAAAGTCAAGTGCCTGCAATCAGCAGAGAAGTGTAGATGCATTTCCATTATAAATTAAGTAGTCTAATTGTATTTGGTTGACTTTTGTTGTGGTATTTGAAATTTTATTAGGCCATTTCCTGGCAAGCAGAAGCATTATGCACATATTTTTTAAGTTGTAAGAGTGCAGATGTGACTCTGATAGGACCTGATAGTTCAGGCAAACCCTTGTTAACCTCTTCACCTTCTTCTGAAGATTTTAAACATGTGTTAGAAATCAAAAGTAAAAAATAATTTTCTGGGAAGGGTGTACCCACTGGGGCAATTCCAGTTGAGCTGTCTTACTTGTTTTTTCCCTGTCTTATAAGCTTTCTTTTGGTTCCTGTCCATATCAATCTCTTGGAAATTCTTCTACTCCCCTCTACATTTAAGTACACATTGGAAGAGCTAATTCTATGAACAGTGTTTGTAGACCATAATGATGACCATAAAGATTTAGCAATAACCAAATTCCTTAGAGGAAAGATTCTTAACCTGACCATAATACTATATTGGAGGTCAGCTGACAACTCCTGATTACTTTATGCGTGTGGGTTTTGATTTTTGTTGCTGTTTTTAGTTGCTTGTTTTAGTACAAGCTAAGATGCTCACTTGCTCTTGTTGTTTCATAAGGGGTTGTGGTCATTTGCAAAATCTTGTTTCTACCGTGTTGGAAAATTACTAATTTATTTTTAATTGCTGCATCTTTCCTTTTTTGTTTTAGCAGAAGCCTTTTTAGTGATTAAAGTATAACTGAATCCATAAGATCAAATTTTGTGTATTTTCTCATCCGTGAAATTAGTCACATTAGGTGAGATGCAGTAGGTACCTTGTAAGGGACATGATACTGTCTCCAGGTGAAGTTTGCAGGTAATAAGAAATGGATGGCAGTATCTGAGAGTGACTTCAAAATTCCTTCAATAAAGCCTATGACATCAATAAAATATTCAGAAGGACAGAAATAAACCAGGGGAGTTGCCTTACTTCTTAAAATGTTCTAGAATATAGAAATCCTCTATATATGAATACATGAATCTGACTGTAAAGAATTTAAGAATTCATGCTTTAGATCATGCTGTTTTACACTGGATATGCTGTGTAGCACTATCCAGAGAGGTTATAAATACAAAGGATTTTTTTTTGGTCCAGGAGGGGGAAGAAGGATTGGAATAGAAAGCAGTGAGTTCATTAACAGCTTTACTGTTCAGCTCTCTGACAGGCATTCTACATCTACTTGTCATTCAAAGAAACCTCAAAGATGAATGGATAATTCATTGATTAAATGGCACCAGGAGGGAGTCACCTTTTCCAAATAATCTGATTGATAGTGTCAGTTAGACAAAAATTCCAGTTTTACATGATGATCCTTAGATTTTTTTGTGTGTTTGTTACCGCAGCATCATTAACCCCTGGGGACAAAGGATACAAAGGAAATAGCCCTGTAAAGTATTGAAACATCCGAGGCTGCTGAGGGAATTTGGTGCCTTGTGGCAACACATCTGTTAGTTGTGTTACAAAAGAAAAATGGGATACATGTTGGTGACTTGACACTAATGATTCAAGTAAATCCTGGCATCTCTTGGAAAATTGCCAAGAGATGTACTAAGGCCAGGTATGCTTACAGTATATTAAGGTTATTGCATCTAGCCTTCTCATGGAAGAATGTGAAAAGTGTAGGAAAGACTTCTCTGACTGTTGTGGGTATTGATCTATTTAAATTCAGCTTCCAGAAAATTTTTATTACTCTATTTTGGAAATCTTCATCTTGCCTGTTGCTGCTGGGACTATGTGGTACTTCAGTGTGTTTGGGACTAAAATTGCACATGCTCTGTTGTCAAACTCTGAACTCATTACTGTGTTTTGATGAATAACATATAGAACAGTCTGCCTTCAGATTTTTTTTCTCAGTCATTCTGTAGAAGGGTGAGCACTCAGACATTCAGCTAATACTGTGTAACAATAAAGAGCAATTTTGTGGAGGCTCCTGGCAGGAGTGTAGGATATTGAGTACAAAGGAGGTATTTAGAGACAGAGAGGCCAGAAGGTCCTTAGTGACCTATGGGACTCTACAACCAGGTGAGACTTGTTGAAGGCAACAGGGATGTGCTGCAGAGAGACCATCTCAGGGCTATGGCTGTACATATGGGGAGCTGAAGAGCAAACCAGAGTTCTACCTGCTTGGCAGAACCTTTTCTAGGTTACTCTGATGAGTTTCTAATCTAAATTGAGAAATATATCCCCCTCTATCAGGACATGGTTAAGACTGTGTCTTTGCTCAACCTTGAAGGTGAAGCAGCTTTCCCCAGCTGACAATATGAAGATTTCACGCTTGTTTCTAACTCTAAATCATCCTCATGCATTGCACCTTAAAATCAAAAACCTGTTGTGCATGGACAAGATTTTAGATTCAGTTTATAGAAATTGAACATTTGCTATTTTTTTCTGTCTCCAGGGCTGGCTTTTCAGGTAGGAAGGTAAAGAATGCTCTAGGAAAGCATCTACTTATATCTGAAATATTTAGAAATTACTTTTCTCCTGGTAGTTAGTATGAATACCTACAAAATATGGTGTGACAGAATAGAGGATTTTATGCAATACAAATGAAAAGATTTTTGCTTGATTGTAATGATCTGTTCAAAATGCTCTTAGTCTTTGACCAATGCAGCTGTCTATACTCTCCAAATACCTATAAGAGTTCATCAGCTCTTATTTTTAATAATTCAAACATAGTGGAACTTTGATAGATCAGCAAAATACCTTTCCCACTTGTGGGACTTGAGGAAAAAAAGAGGTTGGTTTTTGCTAGAGGATGCTCCATGGTATTTCTGCTGTGCCCCTACTCTTCAGTTTTGGCATCACAGCTGAAATAAGTGGACTACGTTGTTTATCCAGAAGTTCTAGACTGAAGTTTGTGGGCATGTTGGTTCTGTCTGGTTTGCATGTGGCCTTTGGGATAGTGTTCTACCTTTTTGAAATCACCCAGAGAAATTAAAATTTGGGAAAAACGGAGTGGTATAAGTAAAAGAAGGTCATGTTGTAAAACAGTTGGTCTGGGAATCTGACTATATTGTATACAGTCTCTAGATGGCTGACAACAGCAGAGGAGTTTTCTTTTGATGACAGCAGAGACAGAAATTGCATCTTTTAATTGCATCAATTGGGAGTGCAAGTGAAAAGAGCACATCTGGTGCTGATGTGCAGTCACCAGGAATCTTGCAAAGTAAAGGCCTTCATCTGATCATTTAAACTTGTCCCTTCAGTTTAAAATGGGCTATTTTAGACAGTTATTTCCCAATTACATTGGAAAGCTGAATTAATTCTATATAATAAGATTTGAGGCAGCTAAATGTAAAATGCTACAGCAACACAAAGATACCATTACTAAAATTACCTTTAGATGGGGACAGCGGCATGACTGACACCTCTTTCCTTGCCTTGTAGAAGAATGGGGAAGGGGGTACTGAGGAATAACTGCTGTTGATTGTTTGTTTGGTGTAAGTGAGCTGTGTTCAGTCCTGTGCCACTCACAAGGGAATTGTGGCACTCAGTGAGGTACCTGTTCTTCACCAGGGTCAGGGGGAAGTCTGAGGGGAAGCAGTAAGGGTTTTGCTGTCCCCAGAGCCCAGATAATTGTTGTGTCTGTAATGTCAATTGCCTGCCTTTGGTTTTAACAACAACAAAAAATATATACTGTTTTCCCAGCCTAATGAATGACCATAATTCACATAAGCAGCCTTGCATGTTAAGAAATGAAAGCAAACACTTTGCAGTGTTATCAGAATAATGCCTCATGTTCAGTATCTTCTCCAGGAAAATAGAAGGGAAGGGAAGCCTCAAAATCTGTCACATTTTTACTCACCTGAAGTAAAAAACTTTACTTATATATTTGAGGTACAAGATTTGCTCTGTGTGTGCTTTCACATTTAATGATTACTTACTGTCTAAAAATGTACAGAACTTCAGTGATGTTTTCTTAAGTCATATAACTAAATTAAGACAGTATCAGAAAGCAGTGCTACTGTCAAGAGGTGCTTTTAACCTTTAGATTGTAATATGTAGGTCTGGTAGTTCTTCTAGTTTTCATTGGATTTTTATACTTCCCCCATGAATTTTTATTTTGTTTTCATTGTCCACCGGTCAGAAGTGTTTTCTTAGAATAGAAATTTCTGCTGACATGTCAACTTTGGACTGTGTTATAAAGATAAAATTCGATGTCACAGCTGCAGGTTCACAGCAAGGTCTTGTTAAAGACAGATAGTGATGCTTGCTTGCTTAAGACAAGACTCAGATAGTAAATAGATTAGCTAGCTATATTGTACAGCTCTAATTATGATGTTATCTACAAAATCAAACTCCTCTGAGTAACAGCTACATGACAAAAGCACATTTGATTATTTTCCTGTTGATCCAAAGTGGCCCCAGAGGTGCTGAATGACACAAGTAAAGGGTTGTGAGTATAGCTTTGAATATAACTATGTACAATTACTTCTTGCATTACAGTCACTTGGAATATTTGGAAATTGCTAGTTAGGTAAAAAGGATAAATACAAAACTCCATCTGTGTTTATAACTCTTTTTCTTCTTTTCTTTTTCTAAACAGGAATGAAAATCTGCACAGGTGCTCTCAGTGCAAGATTGCTAAATACTGTGGTAGATCTTGTCAGGTAAGATAAAAATAGCAGCTATAAAAGGTTTAAGAAAATAGGCATTTGAATACTTTTTTAACAGCATCTCCATATATTTTGCATGTTGTTGTACCTCCAAACAGCAATTTATTTGTTGTTTTGGACTGGATGTTTTATTTGAGTATTTTTATAGCTACAAATATGTGCAGTACAAAAGACAAAACTAAGTTGAAATGTGTGGTGTTTGACTGTACTTGGTGAGAGGGGGAGGAATAATTCTTAAGCTTGTCTGTAGACTGGAAGCTCCAAGTCAATTTTGCAGTCAAGCAATTTTTATTTCAGGAGTACTTTTTATAATGGTAAATTCTATATTCCAGTTTTTTAAGAGGAAATAAGGGTCAAGAATATGTTGAGAAAAGAAAACCTTAAGGAAATCTGCATCTCTGAGGGGGTTTTCAAGAAGAAAAAGTTGTGCATGGCAGGAGGACAAGAGACAACAGGCTGAAGTTGAAGGACCAGAGGTTCACATGGGATACAAGAAAAAGCTCTTGAAAAGCCAAGAGGTGGGATAGGCTGGCCAGGGTGTTTGTGTGATCTCTGTGTTTGAGGGTTTGGAAACCCTACTGGATAAAGTTCTGAGCTAGGTGTGACCCCAGAGCTGAGCCTTCTTTGCAGCTAGAGATCTCCATAGATCCATCCAGCCTGACATATCCTGTGATTTTTATCCTGTGAAATATTCCTCAAAGGTGAAAAGTTCTCGAAGGCCTAAAATCTTAAATTTTCTAGGTCTATAGATCTAGATAAGGTCTGTAGGTCTTAACTTTTCTATATCTTAACTTTGACTAGATCTTTAGGATTGCCTTATAGAAAACTTGAAGTTTTAAATAGTTCCTCATAGTTTTGCACTGTGATTTTCTTTTTTTTTTTGGTGGGAGGATGAGGGTTGATAGTGGTTAGGTTTTTGGGAGGGATGTGTGTGTTATTTTATTTTTTTTCTTTTCCTGAGTAGAGAAAAATGAAGAAAATCCACTACTAGTCAAAGTAAATTAGCAGTAATATTCTATAACATTTAAAGTTAAGTCTTTGACATTCCAATGATTGTGGAATGAAAGCATCATAGAATGGTTTGTGTTGGAAGAGACCTTAGAGATCATCTAGTTCCATGGGCAGACACCTTCCACTAGATCTGGTTGCTCAAAGCATGCCATTCAACCTGGCATTGAACACTCCAGGGATGGAGCATCCACAACTTCTTTGGGCAACCTGTTCCAGTGCCTCACCAGCCTCACAGTAAAGAAGTTCTTCCTAATGTCTAAGCTAAATATACTCTGTTTGGAGTCATTCCTCCTTGTCCTACCACTACATGGCCTTGTAACCAGTCCCTCTCCAGCTCTTTTGTAGGCCCCCCCTTTAGGTACTGGAAGGCTGCTGCAAGGTCTCTCAGCCTGTCTCCATAGGAGAGGTGCTGCAGTTTTCTGGTCATCTCTGTGGCCCTCCTCTGGGCTTGCTCCATGTTCTTATGTTGAGGACCCCAGAGCTGGGTGCAGGGTTCCAGGTGGAGTCTCACCAGAGCAGAGGGGCAGAATCCCCTCCCTCCCCTGCTGCCCACGGGGCTCTGGATGCAGCCCAGGACACGTTTGGCTCTCTGGGCTGGGAGTGCCCCTGGCTGGGTCATGTTGAGTTTCTTCTCAACCAAAACCTCAAGTCTTTCTCCTCAGGGCTGATTTTGTCACGTATCATGTGCCCCTATAAACAATTCTGCATTATTATAATCTGTAGTGTTCTCAAGATGCCACAGATCCCTCCTTTCAGGGATTAAAACATATGGAGAGGCAAAAGAGGAAGATCTGTCATTTTGATTCATTATATGGCAAATGTGTGCAATGTACATTAGGTGCTTACTGTAGCATCAATAATAATGCCACAGGTAGATACTTTATGGGAGATCATAAGGAAAATATGGCTGTAAAGTCTATAAAAGACTGGAGTATTTGCAAAGTAAGTTTAAAATGAATATCTTCTAGGAGGGTCATTGGTAATGCCTCTGTTGGCAGGTCTCTAATGTGAAATGAGACTGCTGGCACCGACCTGCAAAAGCAAATCTGTGAGGTGTAATACAAATAACCTGTTCCAGCTTAGGTGTAGAGGTAACGGAGGTGGGAACTGGAGCTTCCTCTTTGAGAAGTGCAACTGTGTGAACATTCTTCAAGGATTCCTAAGAGAGAGACTGAAGCCATCTTGAGTATCTTTGCTTTGGGGTTCCAGCTCTGGGGCTCATGTGCTTGACGCCATCCATAGTTGTAGGTAGGGATTTCAGTTAGACAGGCATCTGCTGCTAAAAGTAATCTGCACTTAACATACAGTTATATAATTCCTTGAACTGTTTATATAAATTAATTAATATTGAATTAATGCATTTCATATCCTGTGCTATAAGTTAGTGATGAAGAATAACAAGGAAGAAAAGAGTTATCTTGTAGTCAAAGCAGTGAATTTATTGGTATTGATGACTTGAAACAGGTGATACAGATAAAACTGAGACCAGCCAGATCTCTTTGCTCTTGAGAACTGTCCTCTGATTCATATTTGTTCTAGTAAGCCAGCAAAACCATTGTGCTGCTCTGGTTTTATAGCAGCTGTTAGGAAAGCTAAACCAAATGCTTTGTGCCCTGCTTAGCCTCTGTAGCTTCAGTGCAATTCATTAATATGTGCACTTCTAATCGAACTAATTGGTCAACAAATAAACAGCAGGGTATTGATGAAACTGCATTTTGCACATTTAAAAAAGTGAATATTGGCAAAACAGCACTATTTTAGTTTTATAAATACAAATAACTTTGAAATGCAAATTATGCAGTTGAATTTGCAGTTCACACAGTTGGAGAATGATTTGATTATTTTTGAATGTGTGATACTACAACTCAAAACACTTAGGCTTAAAACCTGTTATTTTTCTGGAGTTTTCTAATTAATACATGAAATGCGATCAGAATTAATATAAAAATCTGGCTTAAAAAATCTCAGTAGGTGTACTGGGTCTAGAATAAAGGTGGATTTTGTGAAAGAAACTTCAGTGTAAATGCAGCAGGGGATTTATGTTTCAGAGTGTACCAAATAGAGCCAATTTAAAGCTGCAAATATCTTGTAAACATCTTTGTTTGTTTTAAAATGTCAAGTGGTAGAAAAAGCAATCTTCAGGCTTACCTTAAGGAGAAGAAATAGTCTTTGGAAATGTCTCTCTTTTTTGGAAGTTGCAGTGAGAATAGTAATCCTTTAAGGGAATATGTGTGCAGAGCCATTAGTAATGAAAAAACCTATATACAAATCTCCATAATGTATCTTTTAAAGATTGAGTGAATTGTTCCAGATTTCAAAAATTCCAATTATTTTTCTTGTTCAGGCCAGTTGAAGCAAGGTGTTTTCACTTTTACCACTCAAATTTAATTTAAAAAATATTAGAAATGTGGAACTGGAACTTATCACAAGAGACCCTTTAGGCTGACCATATGCAACTGAATTCTGATTTCAGGATCAAGTATATATAGATGTTTTTGCTTTTAATTTTTTTTTTCTTTCAGTCAGGCCTCATTGGTTTTTTGCCACTATTTGGCCTTTCCCTGTTGTAACCCCTTTTCTACTTGTTGATGCCTGCCTTCTAGCAATGTTATGTTGTCTGGGTGTCTCTCCAAAGGTAGGGTTACCACATCTGCTGCTCCTCATGATTGCTGTTGCGATCATCCCTGGCAATGTTTATTAATATGGTGTATCCCATAGATTGGGGACCAATGATACAGATGATAATCCCTGAAAAATGGAAGAGAAATTTCAGGCAGAATTCAGAATGTGATATTATCAAACATTGTTGAAATAATATAATAAAAGTAAAATTTCATAATTAAAAAAAGGACGTTCTGTGAAAATTCAAGCAGTCCTTTGGAAATTACAGATTATTTGCTTTTAACAGATAAAAACCTTCCAATGGGAAAATATTCTGCTTTGATTTTTTTTTTTTTTTTTGTTAATCAGTTGTAGTCTTTAACAGTTTTTTTATTAGTGCATTAATCTGCAGGAAGCATTCATTTGTTTTGATCTTGCATAGAAGACAAGGGAAACCTTTGTTTCATCAACATTGCTTTAGGATCTTTTGTAGAGTCAGGCTCCAAGGGGAGACAGCAGTAGCACATGTCTATGAAGGAGTGGATGTGCATTCGCAAAATCGCTCATCTGAAAACATGCAGGGCATTGCAGGCGTTTGTGAGGGGTCTTTGCCCATGACCTGAGGCTCAGGGGGTGATGCTGAGCCTGGCTTGCACAGGGAGGTTTGTGTTGGGGGTGGTCTGGTGCTGGTTCAGCAGGCAGACTCTCCATCTGCCACCAGGAAAGAGCTCTGTGCTGCACCTTCTCTGTAGCCAGGTGTGTGCTGACCACTTTCACTTGGGAGAGACAAGGCTTTGGGAGGAGATAAACAGAAGGATATTCTCTCCAACTTCCTAAGTGTAGTGAAGCCTTGAGGAGGAGGGTTTTGTATTGTGCTGTGCTGTTCACTTGCCTTTCTTTGCCTCCTTCTATTAGTGTTCATTTCTAACAGGGGAAAAAGAAATCTTTGCAAAATTGGAAGACCTTCCCTGGCATGGAGGGGAAGGGTCATACCAGGTGGCCATGTGTCTGCACTACAGTGTTTATACTCGTGCTGGATATAGGATATAAAAGCCTTTACTGAAAACCAGGATACACAGAACTGAGAAAATCTTCCCACCAATAGGGACTAACATAAGACCAACAAATAAGTATTATAAGAGACTGACTTTAAAAAAAGATCTTTCCAGGGTCACAAATCTTTGTTCTCGCGTTGCACTGTAATTTGTATCCATGTTTTATGGGTAGTAATTAGAAATATTGTTGAATTTAATTATATTTAATGCATTTGGAGCTTTCCTCTCTCTCCCTGACCATTTGGGAATAAGTGACTGGCAATCCCTGTTCCAGCTCCTTCTGGAGAGGAATCAGAGTGATTCCTTTCTGGCATTAATTTTGGCCAAAATGCTGTTTCATGAAAGGCATGTGTTTGAACTGTTCTTATCACATGGGACTGCTCTCAAAGGAACATGGCATATGATGCTGTGTGGTACAGCATATTTCATCTCATTAGAGCTATATTGGTTGGGTAAGTTATTAATCATTTTGATGTCATCTCTAGCATGTTTAAAATTCTGTGCAATATTTAGGGAGAAGAAAAAATGTGACAGATAACGGCTTACTCCTAGGAACATTTTTAGTTTAAGTTGAATAAAAATGTCACTATATTTATAGTGACACAGAATAATGTCTGGACATTTACAAGCATGACCTTGTTTTTTCTAGACAAGGATAATTCTATTCAGCACTAAATACTTAACTTTTATTTGTCAGACAGCATGTGATGCTAACTGTATTTAGATTAATGCCTTCTTGGTGTCATTTTGTCCCCTTGTAGAGTTATGGGTAAAAGAAATGAAATCATGAATCTCTCATATATCTGAAAGAAATAAAAAGTTACATTTATTTATTACTTGTAAACCATAGGGGGAAAAAATCCTGAATTAAATATAATAAATGCTATTAGGTGCTGAAATCTAGTTACCTGAAAGAATTCCGTCACTCAAACGCAGCTTAAGAAAAAATTGTGGAATCTTTGTAACTTGCATGTCAGCATCTCCAGTCAGATGTGCCTTACACACAGCTCTGCCATTTTCTTTTTTTTTTAATTGCTGAACATGTACTTAATATTAGACAACCATTTTCTCTGTGGCACTCACAGAAAATGGTTTTCTAGGTTCATGTTTTTTCCCTCTTACTGCATATTTGCAAGAAAAAGTCACCTTCAGAAGCCCTTGGTTCTGAGTACTTGTCATTGTAGCAAATTTTTGTTGTGCCCTGTTTTTTTAATTTGTTTTTAAAGCTATTTGAAACAACTGTGTGACTTCAAACATAAACTGTGAATATGCAAATAAAATGTGTAGTATGAAAATGAATGAACTTGGAGTTTTTGTATATTATAAACAGAATTTTCTGCCTGTAGAGACAGAAGACAGGAAAAAGAAGTGATCAGAAATTTTCTTCCAACATGTTTCTGTAGCTGAAGACTTATTCTTGCTGCTCTTCTGCACTAATCTAAGGGCAACAATGAATGGTAGAGGAAAAAAGAGATGTATTTCATTGTTTCCTTTATATTGTCATCCTGACTTTTCCCTGCTATGGAAATGTTACTCTGTCTCTGCCATTCTCATCAAAGTGGCCCATGAAACAAAAATTTCAGGTTTGGGTAATATATGCAACTGAAATATTTTTTGTTCTGTCTTCTGTTCTGATATCAGTGACCACTCCTGGTCTGAACTGTGAAAAATATCACTGCCAGTCATCCCAGCTGTGAGCTTTGATACATCATCAGCTCAGGATATTTGGGGACAGTTTTTGCAGCGCTGAAAACCTGACCATTGCATTAGAGCAGCTGCATTTAGTGCAGAGAGTGGACCCTGAAGGCCTCTGCAGGCTTGCTTGCTGAGTGCAGACGTGCCTGGAGTTTTGTGTGTGTTACACAGCATCCTTTCTGGTTCTCTCCAATCTTGGGAAGTAAGCAGCGACATACTGGCACTGCTTCGGGCCACAACAAATGAGAATCACTGTGTGTTGTTTTGAGCATGTTTGTGTGCATATGTAACCATAGATAACTAAATATATAAAATATGTGTGTACATATAAACAAGTAGAACACAGGTTATGTAAAATAAAACACATTTCATTTTCTTTCTCTTCCTTTTTGAAATATCCTGATAGAAAGAAGCTTGGCTGGACCACAAGCAGGAATGCAGGTGTCTTAAGAGCATCGAGCCCAATTTTCCTCCAGACTCTGTCAGACTTGCTGGCAGGATTGTTTTTAAACTAGTAAGTGATGTTCTTTTAGATTGATTCAGTGCAGCAAATTCTGATAAATGCTTTCTCACTCTACATTTTTAATGTAATTATGAGCTACAAGGCTGAAGTGACTGGGAATGCTGAAAAAAATTAGACTGCAAATTGCATTACAAGTTTACTGATTAATTTGCAGAAATGCTGAAAGGATCAAGAGATTCCCAAAATGACATAACTAAGCTCAAGGCATGTGTTTATTGACTTTCTTTTCCTGTGGCTATGTGGTAGCATTCTAAGCTTATTCCTGCCTGGAAGGATAACATAGGGAGACACTGTTTCCCCTTCAATACTACTGAAGTTATTGGTGCTTTTCTGTTAACTTAATGGAAGCCTCATTCAGTGTTGTTTGAATGAGTGGCAAAGACAGAAGCACTGGTAGCTGGCCCTTTCTTTAGAGGACATTATGCCACGCTTTCCATGTTGGCTTCTCTTAATCTTAATTATGTTTCTAAATATTTTTCTAAACTCTCTTGGAAGTCCTGGGTGTTTGACATTCCCATGGTTTGATTACTTTATATGGAATAAATTTTCTGATAATTTAAGCAGCTTATAAATGTATGAGATTGTAAATCAAAAGGGATTTGTTCATTTTCTTGCTGACTCTGCTATGATGCTGTCTGTGTTGGATAAAAGTGCAGACTTCTATTGTGGTCTGAGGTGATAAAATACGATTTCATGTTTATTTTATACATTGTTGCAAAGAGTTTGTGCATGATGATTTTTAAAGGGCATATATCTACCTAGCAATGCTATGCATTAATTATAGTCACATGAACTCTGAAATTACAAACCTCATAAACTGATTTCAATTATGGTCTAAAGGGCTAAAGTAAGTTACTAAAGATAATCTGCCAAAGTGTTAAAAAAAATAAAATTAGTAGAAAGTCTTATTGCAACAAAGAAATTTAGTTTCTTAGGATGGCTTATTCAAAGTCCTGGGTTTATGTTGATGCTGTTGGCCTTTACCTAATTATCTTACACTTCTATGACATGGAATAATCAGTCTTTTAGAGTGTTTTCTAGATAAAACATGCTATGTAAGTGTTAATTACCTGTTTTTCCTGTACAGCTCAGACAATCAGTATGCCCTTCTGAGAGACTCTACTCTTTTTTCGATCTTCAGTCAAGTAAGTAATTGCCAGCCAGATTTCAGGAAATACTTCCAAGGTCTGCTTTACGAAAAGGCCATCTGATTTTCTTGCAGCTTGCCTTCTGAAGGTTTGCTCTGTAGAGTAACAGAATCAAAGACAAAAACCTTTGCAGGAAAGAGCAGTTATTTCAAAGATAAAAGGAAACACATGTCTTGAAGCAAAACCTTCACCTGATTTTTTGCTTTAGGATTTTTATTTTTGCATTTTACACTGAACATCTTGCCTACTCATTTTCTAATTTACCCAATGTCTGCCTTACTACATAGTGTAATATTTCTGCATACATGTACAATAGTAAATATATTTTTACACTGAGGTTTTACTTTTTTAAATACTTATATGCTATTGCATGAACCTTCAAAATAACTTCCAGAAATAGGAAAGAAAGTTAAATTTATAAGGGATATGTGTATATTTTTCTTCTACATGACCTTTCAATAGAGAAAAAAGATGAAATTGTGCAGTTATTACTTTTGTGGCTTCACAAGTTTCAACTGCTTGGGTAGGAAAAAATGCTCATTACAAACTCTCAGCAGAACAAATGTTGAAATAGGAAACAATTTTTTCCATATTTAGTGGCATCTTGAAGACTTAAAAAGGAAGAAATGCATCACTTGGTTCAATTTTGCATCTTGTTTAGAGGGATTTTCTGGAGAGTAAAGTGAATGTTTTGATTACCTCAGTGTTTTTTAGTATTATTCAGAGTTTTATCTACAAACCAGCTTGATCAATTGGTATAGTAGTTAGAAATTAAATGCATATAAACATAAAAAATGCAATACAAAATATTATTTTTACTTCCGAACACCCTGACATCCTGCTGCCTTCTCCCAAACTGCAAGGGCAAAAGATCTTAATAAGGCAGCAAATTAAAATTAATAGATTTCAGTTATTTAAAACACAGTGATTTTCTGCAATGGATGTTCTCAATTCATGTAACAAAGGTTTATAGAAAACAGATGCTTTAAATTTAGTTAAAATGATGCAGGCTATGGACTTTTATGCTTCATTACACTGCTGGGATCGAAGGGAAGAGTCTGTATTGTACCAATGGCTGATTGCAGAGTGACATAGGAGAAACTGGATGGAAGAGTCTGCCTTTAAAAATTAAATATTGATCACTTGTATGGCAGTTGTCTCTAGTGTAGGCAAAGACTTTCTTGTAACTGATCATTCCATACAAACTAGGATTTCTCAGTACCCTTCAGGAGAGGATCTCAGCTTTCCTTGACTTGGCTGGAGACAAGGGGAATAGTGTGATAAGCTGTCTGGAAGGAAGCTTGGTGTTAAACAGGCCTGAACTGCAATGGGTGGATGAAGCAAAAGTCTGTAGAGTGGCCAGAAGCTTCTGCTAAAATTCTCATTCTGAAGAAAATGGTGCTGTGGCCTGTGGTACAGATGGGATGACTGTCCTCTCACTGATACAGAAACAACTGGTACACAGCAGTTAGTATAGGAGGAGACAGATGAGACATCCACATTCCATCTGTACTTACTGAGTCTTAATAACAATTTCTGTGGAATCTTCTGAACTCCACAGCACTGTTTAGGATATTAACACATTAACTGAAGCTTCAGGCTGCAGTACAAATATACATAGTCTTATGTAAAGGTTTTGACTGACTCTTGTGTTGTTTTCCTGGCTTCCTTTTTAGAGTGAATAGATGGTCTCTATGGTTTTGGAGATGAAATAATCCCAAAGTGTTTTGGGTTGACATGAGAACTTGTAGTAGCTGTGATGTTTTTTGTTGCTTCTCTATGCTCCAAAAGCTGCTGTTATTTCATAACAATTTACCCATTTGCTGGCACAATTTATGACTGGTGTTTATAAAACTTTTGTTTCTTTGTGTACTTAGTCGAATCTATAGGAAAATCAGAAATGCATTTTCATTAGAGGCCCAAGTATATAGGAGAAAAGATTTCTTTGAACAGAATCACATCAACTATGAATACAGGGTGTAATCTGAAACAAAAACATTCTCAGGAAGCATCTTTCTAATAGAAGATAATGTTTCAGAATTCTCATTGATACTCTTTTTATCTTATTTTTTTTTGCTTTTTTCCCCCCTCTCTTGTAATTCCAAAGTATTTTATTCTTGAAAATTGTAATTGACACTAGCTATCTCATTTTGCTTTGCACTATTATTTTTCAATATTACTTTATACTGTTGGTTGATTTTTAGTGTGGGAGATGTATAAACCGAATAGAAGCATATAAAGTTTTAAACACTTATTGAATAATTATCTGCTAAAACATATAACACATGAAAAACCACTAAGCATGTGGAGGCATTCAGCCCTTTATGATGTTCTTTTCCAATCTTCATAATTCCTTGAAATTCCTTTATATGCCCTGAAACTCAGATTAAGTAGGAGAGATCTCTCTGAGCATTGTTACTTTTGCTAATTCTCATTTATCTTAAGACAATTCCTTCCTTCCTTCCTTAGTTCTCTGGGCTCTCTGTATGTTACAGTAATTCAGAAATCATCTTTGTTTTTACTTACCAAGACTCAGTATTCAGTAAATAATTTGTGTGCTGTATTATGGGGCAGATATTTTGCTACTTTACCTGTGTAAGTATCAGAGTTACATAATTAAATCCCCATGCTTATTTTGAAACTTTTTCATAGGCCTTTTATAGCATTTTGTCTCCCACACTAGGTTTCTTAAACAATTGAAAGTTTCTTAAAAACAAAAAACTAAAACATTCACAAATTTAATTTCATTTTACTTTTGGCCTTGTTTTCTTATGTGCTTGGAAAATCAAGTCTTGATCATTTTCCATTAAGGTTCCCATGGGATTTCTTTCTGGATCATTAGCTTTGATATCTTGGACAGATTACAGTGTGGATAATTGCCTTCTGCTTCCATCTCTATCAGTTCTCCCTGAAATTCCAGTTGGTTTTGGTATTCATGTTCACATCTGTCCTAAGCTACAGTGTCCATTTGTAACATGCTTCTTAAATGATTTCTCTTCTTTAGTCTAGGGTTGTTATTTTTGCCAATTGTGAAACAAACCATGCCTTCCTCTCCTTGTTATAAAACATTTTGCAATGTAATGTAGATAGTTTAAGGTAAATCACATGTTGTCTTGAATAATTACATTTGAAGAAAAAAGCATTTTTGTTTTCAAAGAAGTATTTTATAAGAAATTCAAGTGTGTGTTTATAATTTTTGTTTTATATTTGTTAAACTTGACTGTTTTAGTCATCTAAAAGTTTGCTGCTTATCTTGAAGACACAGTCCTCATAGATACTATATTTCTCTATAACAGAGATTTTCTGTACATTGTGAAAAACATACATGTCAGGATTTCTAACAATCACCTCCATTCATGCTTGCAAAATCACCTGCAAACTTCCACACTGTTCGTTGCACTTGGGTGGTGCTGTGAGCATCTATAGATGTTTATAATGAAATAACAACTCACCATTATGCAGAGATAAAATTGATTAACAGTGCCTCATAAATCTCTGCCTTTTGTTATAGACTGGTGCTTGAATATGTTGAGCTTCACATTCTCCATTTTGTACTAACTGGTAGGAAAAAGAAAGTGTGAAGCAGGTAGTCAGGCAGTGAACTTTCTAGGGCACCAGCAGTTTCACTTTCTGTGTTATCAGAGACGTGATGCATGCATAATGACTTAATTAGAAAATGAGGCACTGTGATTCTTTCTGCTTCAGGATTTCTATCTATAAAACATGCTTTTTAATAAAGTGATTTTTAATAAAGTAATATTCTTTCATATTTGTTGTTTACCAATTGCTCTGTATGAAACTCCTTTTATTCATAAATGCTTTCCTGTTTCATCTGCTAGCATAAAGTGTTTCTGACACACCCATGGAGAATACAGTATAAAACTCTGTACTGTTGCATAAAGTTCCAAGCATATTTCTAATGTGGTTAATGGTACAAACCCAGATGCCTAATTTTTGTATGTAATGTCTTACATCTGCTAACACATCTGCTTTATCTATTGGCTTTTGATCTTTAACTTGCTGTGGTATTCATATGATTTGGCAGTAGCAATCTGATAAACACTACTGTGTGTTGATAGGTAACTGTCACAAAAAATGAGAAATGTCTGCCCTCTGTCAGAATTGCCCTCTGTCAAGATTAATTCCTGGACTGGAAATGTCTAGACGGTATGGCTGCCATTGGATGTTTTTGAAATGTTGGTGAAATGTTCTGTTTATGACGTGGTCTCCTTTTTTTCCCCATTCCCCGTAAGACACTGAGCGGTTAAGTGGAGAAATGAAAGATGGCCTCAGGCACCTTGCGCAGACTTTGCAACTGTATTTGAAAACTGAGATCCAGGATGAGTCTCAATTGCCACCTGCAATTGACTTTTTTCAGATCTTCACAAAAGTAAGTGTTAAAATCTGATTGCTTGACAGCTCATAAATTATCTTTTTCTTGTGTTCACGATTTATTTCGGAGTGGGGGTTCAGTAGATACATTCAGAATGTGATATACGACAAAGTGAATTCAAACTATTTTTTTATTCAGTCAGTATTTAAGCAGAAGTGTAACTTTAATATAATTGCACAACTTGAAAATTAAAGAAGTAGCCAGAGGATATATTTTTCTTCTCCTTTTAAAAAATTATCATGTTAAAGTTGTTGGTGAGAAAAAAAGCAAGAAAGTTCAAATATAATTGAGTCAATCAACCTGAGTAATTTTTCATAGTAATAAAGAGCATATAACATCACTCTTCAGTCTATAATTTTTCTTCAAAGTGAAATATATTTGCAGATATACTCCCATCTAATTTTGTCATTTAGAGGTATATGCTAATGACAGTACTGTATCCTACAAGCTGCTTTTTCCAGAGGCCTTGTGGATTATTTTTTCTAAGAGATGACATATGAAGTATTTAAAATTAGATTCCACAGTATGTAAAATGTTTATTTTGTTACTAACTAAATATTGTTGGCTTTTGGTGTAGATATTTTATTACTTTTTATTCAGGAAGCTAAATTCAAGCAATGCTAGGAGAAATATTTTCTATGAAATATTTTATATGAAGTTTTAACTCCATTCAATTTTTTGATTTCTAATTGATAGATTGTGCCATAAGATTTATATTATTTAT
>VZTB01007427.1:84092-99861 GCA_013397245.1 Thryothorus ludovicianus
AGGAAGCCAAAGTATAACTTTTTTTGGTTCTGATATAAATAAGAGTCTCTTTGGGAGAAATGAAGTAAAAATGCTATAAAACTGTTATTTTTTAATAATTATGTTATAAATAAATGCTATATAAATGTTATTTATATTATAAATGTTATAAAAATGTTATTATTTTATAAAAAAAGTTANCCGTGTGTTTTCCTGATTTTTTTTTTTTTATTGGTGATTAGACTGCTGTGATGTCAAGTTGCAATTTTACCTGAAAAATCACAGTCTGAAATAGACCCAGTCAGAAGGGTGCATAGATAAAACCCCCTAAGTACTACTTCGTCTCCACTCAAGCTGTTTTATTGTCTTGTGTTGGCTTGCTGGTTTGGCCTGAGCTTTGTCAGATGCATTTCACATGAAACATGCACATTGTGTTATCTGGTGTAGAGAATTTGTGCAGCTGAAGATAACACTGATTATCAGAAGATGATCACTGCCCACTCAGTTTGAACTGAGTTGCAGCTTGTAAGAAATCCTTTCCAAGTGTTGTTGCCTTCTACATAATAATAAGCTTAAGATGGGCACTGGCCATGTGGCTTTACAGAAACAGTGTGATGATTACTGAACGCGTTGGAACACTGGTGAAGAAAATGCAGAAGGTTTTTAATTTTTTTATGTACATACGTGCACAAGCATCTGCACTTATGTGCACCCCCTCTCCCCTCCCATGTATTTTACCAAGGTAGTGTAAGTGGCCATCAAGGGCAGAGTGAAAGCCGAGACTTCCTAGCTCCGAATCTCGTTAACTGGAGAACTGGGAATGCTCCTGTTAATGACAACATTTGCCCTACTGTAGCTTTGGTATCACAAAGATATTTTTAACTCAGCATTTTCCATATGTTGACTGTGAATTCCCCCAGCCCCCCACTCTTGAATGTAGTGCAAAGAGCTGAGGTTTTAAGTTGTTTTTGGTTTGGGTTTTCTTTTTGTACATTAAACTAGGGCTCATTTCATTCTTTTACTGATTTTGCTTAGTCTGTGTAATAGTCTGCTCTGGGAGAGTGGAGAGCAAATGATGTAGACTTGTCACGTGTTCACATACTTGATATCATTAATGCTGAAAAGAACTGGCAGAAGGGATAAGAGAATCTGACTGGACAGGTGAGTGGTTGGGAGGAAAGAGCAGTCAACAGCCACATGCCTTACATGAGTAAAATTAGTGTCTCATTCAGAGTTCAGTCAAGCACAACTGTCAAGATTTTGTAAGACCTTGTTGTCACTCCCTAATTTTCCATGTGACATTTTATAGCTTTCCCAACTTGGTTGTCAAACAAGTTTGCTATGAATGTGATGCTGTATTAAAATATTAATTTAGTACTCCCCCATGCCTAGGGAGGTAGCAGCAGCTGTTTTCTGCCATTCCCATGGAATGTTCTTTGGAAGATAAGCTGGATGTCCATGCAAATTATTTTTTTTTTTGAAAGCTGAATAGGGATGTTTATTCTCAGCAGGTAAAATTTAAGACTTTGGAACTGTAAAATCTCTGATAAGAATTTTGCAGTCTTTTCTCTGTAATATAACTCTAAAGAAGACCAGCTGTGATGACTTCTCTGTGTGGTCACAGAATAAAGAAATACTACAGATACATAACTTTAAGATGTAATCTTGTTTTCCCAACTGCTTCCAACATTCCTTTCAAGTTCAGTAGGTGCTTATTCGAACACTGAACTTTTTTGGATCAGTTCTTTCATTGCGTGCCACAGAAAGATCCAATCAAAGGTCATTTTTTTATTCTGTTTGATGCTGGATCCTCAAGTAGGAAAATAAACAGACTGCCAGACAAAAGAGAAAAATTATCCTGCGGTGAGTTGACTAAATTCCAGATGGTTCTTGGAAAATCTCCAACCAGATTTAGGTCAAAAGAGCTCTCGGAAGCTCTTTTTAACAGTCCTCCTTCTCTGCTGTCCACTGCTCTTGTCTTTGTGAAAATTAATTATAGTTTTATTCACTTCCTTGTCATGCTTAATAGGCAGAGATTCCCCCTGAGTGTGCATTTGTAGAAACTGTCCATTGAAAATCAAAGAAAATTTTGTCATTTCTTTCCATGGGGGCAGAATTTCACCCCAATGTGTTTTTAGTTTGCATGACATTTGTGGAAAATACCAGCTGTACTGGATGGGGAGGTGTTTCAGAAGGTTATGTACCTTTCTTTCTGACAGTGTTGCCCTGTCTTTACTATACAATTTGCTTTTGTATCTACTGTCCTTTGAGCTGGAGTTGAATTTTCTCATTTTTGTTATCTGATCACTTTTTGCAAGCTTCAGTTTATTTAACGTTCCATTTATCAAGGTTGTGACTGTTTTAAAATTCTGATCCTCAGTATTAAACAGAATTATCTGCAGCTAATTACGTGGTAAGGCTTTAACTCCACTGAGACATTTTCTAATGTCAAGATAAATTTTTGACAGTATGGTTTTATGGTTTAATGATGTTTCCATAACCTTGAGATAAAATCAGTCCTTGCTTTTTATTCTTCAGCTTTTACTTACATGTGTGAGGAGGTGGCCTGGAGTCCTTTGAGGCATTTAATGGATGCTGGATAAAGAATTAATTTTTTGTATACATTTATGGTCCTTTTAATACTAGCAGACAGAACAATGTGAACCAGTTCAAGACATTGAATAAAGTCTGTACCTACCATTTTGACTGTAAACCTGTGAGTGACTCTACTGAAAGGAATCAGGCCTAAAATGACTTCTTTTAGACCAGATATAGGATTGGTGTTTTACACAGAGTTGCAACTACTCATACTGTGTCAGAATTCACTTTTTGGCATTTTTGAATAGTTGGAAAATTTATTTTGGAAAATACATATTATATAATGGGAAATAAAAGAGATTCCGATGTTTGATAGAATGATAGCCATTTTATAGATCTCCTAATTTCAGATCCTCACATTTATAAGAAGAGTAAGGTGTACCCCACCTCTGTCATTAACTAGTAGTAAGATAAAATCCAGTGACATTTAGTGAATGATTACAAGCAGACTTCTGGGCAGTTTAGTAAACCTAAAGCAGATTTTTATCGGAAAGTTGTTTTCTAGAGGATGTTTTGATTAAACTGTAGATGACCTTTTTGGGAAAGGATGCTGGATTGAAGATTTTAAGGAAATACTCCATATGATGGTGTTTTGCATTTTCTCTTTCTTTTCCTTTTATATGTTCTCTGTATTCTTCAGACATATATTTGTATCTCTGTAGCCTATTGTATTAATTGCTGATTTTCCCAGTAATTTTCCATGGCCTTTCCCTAGGCAGAAAGACAAAACAAATTCCTGAACTCCACGCCCTGGGGGGTACAAGGACCCTGTGCTGTCTTGGTTCTTCCTAGGAACCAAGGCTGAGAACAACTCTTGAAGGCACATTCTCATGGACAAAGTACAGCTAGTGCTGAGGGGGGGATTCCAGAAAGGGGTCTTGACCTGGGAAGGAAATTAAATTTCCCCTTGTTCTAACTGGTGCTTTTTATCCATTATGCTAATTTCCTAAAACCTATAAATATGTATGCATCCCTGTGGAGGTGGGCTTTTGTGGGCATCATGCCATAACTGCCCCTGAAGGCCTTCATTAAAGATCCTCTTTTATATTACCTCCTTACCAAAATCATCTTGAATTTCATTTCCAGGTTGGGAAAAAGGCAGCACATAGAGCAGAGATGATGCTTACCTCCTGAAATAGCAGTCTAGCTAATTCTTCTGTTGTGCAAATGACCACTTGTGGGATGATAGGGACTAGACAAAGAATTTTTAGCTTTCTGAAATTTTCAATCTTCGCTGCATTTCCACTCTTGACACCTTTTTGTTATGGATATATTCTACTTTGAGAGTAGGTGTGCTGCTTTCTTTCCATTCACTGGAGAGGCCACACAGCTGTATATGTGGGAGGTGAGTAGTCCACTTTATGCAAGCGGTGGATGTGCTGCTCACCACTCTCTTCTCAGGTGCTGTTCTACTCTTTCCTTTCCAGGTTAGTTTAGAATTGACACAGATCAAAGAGTAAAAACAGGTCTGAATGACAGTAGAGCTGTAAGTCTAAGATAGTACAAAAAGAAATATCTGTATGTAATAGAAACATGCATGTAATTTTTATATGTCAGATTAATTTCTTTTCGTCTTCCTTTTTTGAGGTTTGTGAAAATGACAGACTAAAGAAGAGATACAAATTTGATGCTGTAGGCCAGTCTCTGTGCCCACAAAAAGTTCTAACCAAAAGACCAGCTCTCTGTCTAGGCCGTTGAGTAGTTGATTTTGTTTTTAACTTACCAAGAAGTAAGGAGGCTCTGTAAAGTGCAGAAGTACTTCCCTCAAGAGGCCAAGTGTCCTAGTCTCTTTGAAATCTTTGGTTTATTTATCCTATCAAAATTTATATATATTTTACTTATTCTTCTAACTTTTCTGTACTTAGTCTTTATTCCATTCAATGCTTTGAAAGAATTTCTTATCAACATAAAAGGTGTTAGTACCAATTAAAAAGAAATCTCACTGTTAAAAGGGTTTTGATATATGCCTGCATAGGCGGAAGAGAACTACGAGCTAAGCAGTGTCACTTGGCCTTTGTAAAGTCGGAATACAAAATTATGGTAATTTATTTGTGTGCAAGTTGAAGGAGATATTTAATGATATAACTGGTAAAGTATGCTTGATCTTCATGTTGCTCCTTCAGATCTTATAGGCATCAAAGAGAGTGTTGTCTGAGAAGACCTTGGAATTCAAGATAGGATTCAGTAATGCTTTCAGTAGATGACTTTTACTTAGGGTTTTCTGATTAATATAATAATTAATGTAATCAGGGAAATTAAAAGTCATTTGTCACAAGAAAGTCAAAAGAAGTACTAGGATAAAGTTATGAGCAGGTTAAGAGCTGTTAAAGACATACGTGAAGGTTGCTTTCTGATGCTAGGCTTGCTAATCTAATTAACTCTGGATGCACTTGTTCAGTCTTCCTGTGATTGGGAGACTCTGAAGTTTTTATCCTGGAGATAGGAAAAAAAAGCAAATGCGTATTTATTCCATCATTGTTCTTTGTGCAATTCAAAGCTAATGTATATTACTGACCTGTCTCATGCTAAATTGAAGACAGTACTGACAAATTTATTTTTAGTCATGGTCCAAGAAACTATTTTGCAAAAACCATTTAATTTTGATAGTTCTTTTTTTATTATAAATGCCAAAGTCTTATAATTTCCAGGAATTATTATACCTGAAACAACATTGGTTTAAGGTTAGCTCCGCATACATTTGTGTTTATTAATATTCTTGACTCTTTATTTTAGAGTTGCAGGAATACGTTCCTGCTCATCAAACTATACAAGAACTTTTTTCTCTGACTATTGTCATCTTTAAGTCTACTGCATGAGATTTGTGATTATCTTTTTACCTATAGTGTTATTGATTTAGTTGATAAGGTTTTCTTTGCTGGGAATATGGACTCTCCAGTTCTCTGTGTGTGTGGTTTTAAGCAATTGAAAGCTTCACAATTACAGCCTTGAAGAACTGACTTGCAATTGTTAGAAATGCTGTGCTAGTTAGTGCCAAAATAATTTCAGGAGAATTTTCCTGTGCTCTCTTTCCAGTGTATTCCAAGGAACATTATAGAAGTAATTCTGATAGACTTTCGTAGTTGTACTGAGGAAACATGAATGATCATTTGCCTAATATGTATTGTTGATTCTGAGTTGCTGTTTTATCGAGAAAGAGGGCAATAAACTAAGATCAGCCTCTGCAGTACAGAAACTCAAAGGAAATTGGAAAAGTTAAATGTAATAGGAGAAAACTAAGCACTAGTTTGTGCAGCATAGAAAACAGCCAGAATTTATTTTAGTGTTTTACTTTATTGTTCACGTTCTTGAACTTCAGCATTTTAAGCTCAGTTTTTTGATGTGATCCAGTGACCCTTATGGAAGTGAACTGGAAGCAGCAATGATAAAAAGCTTTTATGATTGTAGCAATTGGAGTACATGCAAAAAAATATGTGGAATGAGGCACTTTTTATGTTTAGGAAAAGCCAGCATGAAACAAGATCATGGAGATGTTTAATAAAGATCTGCATAGTAGATGAAAACCATTTACATCCTCTCTCAGCAATTTTAAAAGCCTCTAATTGAGGAGGATAAGCCTGATACCTGCTTGTAATGCTGTTGGCAGCAAAATGTTCTATCCTTGTCTTTAGGATGACCTGCAGTGGCGTTGCTTAAAGGATTTTTTTATTTGTTTGTTTTGGCTGTGGCAGAGCTAGGATTTTGTATGGAAGGATTATTAATCGGCTCAGAGACTTGTTCAACATGTTTAATAGATGAAAAGACAAAAACCTCTTTTTCTTCCAGAATGACATCATGGTAGATAGATAATCAATTGAAAAATACGATGCTCTTGGAATATAGGATGGGGAGCCATGTACTTGTAGTGCTATTGTTGACTTGCTATATTCTGAGCTGCTTCAGAGTCTCTCTGAGAATGATAATATCTGTCTAAGGTATTCTGATCTGTCTAAGGTATTCTATTGAGCTAAATAGCTGTTACAGCTGAAGTATTAATTGAGAGTGCAGCAAATTCTATCTCATGTAGGTATTTCAGTGGGTGTTAATTAAATGATCTACCTACATGAAGTTTAGTCTTCAAAAGTGTATTCCCTCCATATTCCCCAATATATTGGTATATCTTTTTGTTTTAACAGTAATTGTGATGTGTCATGTTCTGTTTCATTAAAAATACTCCCAAGTTTGTTGTAGAAATAAGATGGGGAAGGAAGCAATTAGACCATGATACTGTTTCGATATAAAAATTGAATTGTTCCTGTATTTTAGTGTGGGTGAGCAGCTGTCACAACGTGGCTGTAGCACTGATGCGCTGTCAGCTGGTGTGAGATCACTTAGCTTGTGCCACAGCTACCTAATGCTGACCAAGGTTATCTCAAATACTCTCATGACAGTACATGGCAGTGCTTATGGATATTCTGCAATAGTGGCTGGCAGCAGATTGTGCAAACAAGGTGCAAGAGCTTGGCAGCCAGGATGGTTTGTCATAGCTGTCTTGCTTGCCTCTCCTTACACACCTGCACTGGAAGTTCCCATGCTGTCCCTGGGTAAGTTAGATGTAGATTGAGTGGCAGAGTCAGATCAAGGAATATTCCCTTTTAGGAAATCATCTAATTTGCCCTAGTGAATTAATTTTTTTTCCTTCCCTTTCCTCCTGATTATATAAATATTGACTAGACATTTTTCATGCCTGTAATCACCAATAAATTGCATTTCTATGGATCCTTTGAAACTTTCTGTGCTGGTTATGGGCCTTTTAAAATTTTAAATATGTTCATTGAAATGTGTCTCTACTGTCATAGATACTGCAGATAATGGATTTGAACTTATCTCCCTTCTGAATTTAAAATAATTGTGGGCTGTTATTCAAGTTTTTATAATCACTTTTGGAAATCTGGCAGTATTTTTCTGGTTTAAAATAGAAATCTGCAGTATTAAAGCTTTCTTCCTTCTCACATTCCACAAGGATATTCTTCAGTCTGTCAAAAACCTTGTGCTTTGTCGGTACTCACAAATATAAAATTAATCTTCTTTCTTCTTCTGTTACCATCAAGGCCAAGTTTTTATTTGACTTTCAGAGGAAAGTGGACTGGACACCCAGTCTTTGATGAGTATTTTTATGCATTGCAAAGTCATTGAAGTCAGAGTTTCATCATGTAAATAGATAGGATGTGTTGCTCCTGGTTAAGGTAGAAATGTTGAAGTGCTAACCTACTGCTTTGTTATCATCCATTCAGTGTTGTGGATGAAAATTGCTTGTTTGGGTTTTTAGTCTGGGAAGGTAGTAAAGAATGTCTGTGACATCAATGTTTTCTGCTATGCAGAAATTATGTAGACTAAGTAATCCTGATATGTTTCTCATTTTGTAGTAATTTCAGCCTTTAAGCTTGTTCCCAAATTTAAAATTTCAGCATTTTAAACAGCAGCTTTCATGCTGTGCATTTGTGCTGTCTAATCTTCTGAAAGGGTCACATTTGCTTTTATACTTTATTCCATGAGCTGGCTGATGTTGAGAAACTGTTGCAACAGGACAGAATTGCTTGTTTTACTTTTAAACTTCCAACTTCTTTTGCATTTTTATAATTTTTGGGGTTTCTTTTAATCCATCATCCCGTTGATAATTTAAATGGCATAAATCTGAACCAAGTATCTCTCTAAATGAGAGATTTCATTTGCCTAGGTTTTATAATTAATGTTGTATGTATTGACTATTTTTTGTAGTGAAAAGTGAAGTACAGTTTTATAAAAAATTATATAGTAGCTGAAGAAGCAGCTTGGGAGAATGTAATGATAGTGTTGGAATTTTCCTAGTGGATTTGGACCAATGACAGGTAAGAGTCCAACGTAATTTGCTACCTTAATTATATAAGATCATTGTTTCTCATTCCATAGCATTTTTTTACCATTAAACTATCGTTTTAGACATATCAGACAGTCAGATGGTAATTTTTAATGTAAATTCCAGTTCATTTGATTGGAAAGCCATAGTTCTGCAAAGCTCCAGTGATAAAGGTTAGTGCAGTACTTCACCAGTTTACCCCCACTCTGTCACTTTACTCAGGAACAAAATTTGTCTGATAGCCTGAATGAGGTACCTAGGCTGAATCCAGAGCTGAGTGATGGCAGGAATAACCAAGGAGGGAATTCAGCTTGATGTCTTAACATCCTTGTACCTAATAGTTAAACCAAGAATAAATGCATTTAACCATCTCTTATAAAAAGAATATTCTTGAAATGAATTAACAGTGGCTGCTGAGAATCACAGCAAGATTTATATTATCATCTCCAGCATGAGTGTACCACAAGGTAAAAAATATAAACAATTTGGGTTGTGTTAACTGTGGTTTTGAAAAATACCTTTTCCTGATGAACTTTACACAGTTACCAAAAAACTTCTTGACTTAATGATGCTATTAGTGGATATGCTTCCTATATATTATTGTACTGTTCCTGGCAGAAGTTAGAGAATGTAAGAACGTGCAAACAAAAAGTACTGAGTAACAGCAGGATGTTGTACAGCATTAATGGTTCTTCAAGATTGTATCTTCTTGGATGGAGCTGAATTTACGTAGAGTTCTGGTGTCTCACAGTGGCCCTGGATGTTGCTGGTGGTATCAGTAGATAATAAATCACAGTGCCTGCTTTTGGGTCAGGGCTAAAATCTGTGTCTGGGTACAAGACCAGAGAGATGAAGAATCTCCATAATCACACAAATTGTGTAAATACAGAAGAACACTGCGAGATAAACAGAGATGTGTCTGGTAGCTTTGTATTCTGGAAGAAACTGTGATCCGTTGGTAGAGATCTGCTGGAAAAGAAAACTGAAGGAGCTGGAATTTCCACAGCAGTTAAAGATTTTTGAATATGAAGTAGCCTAATGTTTGGGAGAAGAGTAAGCATATACACATCTACTTTTCAAGCATGGTGCTGCCAGCTGTTTTTCTTTGAAGTTTTTATCTTCAAATCAAGGAATTGCATTGCAGACAACAGAATAAATAAAATTTATGCTGGCTACCCTGTCCATGATACAAGCAAACCGACCAGCTCAGTTTAGTAGATCCAAAATTGAATGATTTCTAGTAACACTTTTTACTACTATCTAAGTGTTGTAGATTCACAAGAAATTAAATTTGCAAATTTAATTTTCTGTTCATTCAATTTCTAGATGAAATGGATGAGAGGAATGTGAAAACTCGTAAGAAAGGCACAGAAAGAGAAAAACAAGCCTGCATATAAGGGAACATGATGTTTTCCAGTTAGGTTTGAGGCAACATTTGAGCACCATTGTTTTTTTTGTCAGAGCGTCTCTTATTTTTTTTTTCTGGGATGAGCATACAGATATTTGTAGAAATTTAAGTGAATGTGCCTAAGTGTGAGAAATGGAGATGATGAGAGGCTGGTGAGTTCCTACTCATTTGTGTAGTTCATCATATTCTGTATTAATCATTTTGCTAGCATTAGCCTGTACACATAGGGGAAGTGGGAAGTTGTGAATATACATCACTGTATGGTTTTAATCATACTGTCTTGATGATACCTTTTTGACTGGAGTTTTGTTTTAGTGTGCAATTTGAGGAGGTTTCTCTGGATTCCATTTTTGTATTGCTGTGGTGGAGGGGAGGAATTGCATAGGCAGAAATAAGGTGAAGCTTGTTGGATCAAACAAGCACATAATAACAGTAATTTGTATTTATCTGCTGCCTTCTCCTGAATTGTTTCACTCCAGAGTTCTCACAGTCAGCTTCTAAGATGTGAGGGTAGGAGTGTGTTACATGGTGTCATTCAGTGGCAATTGATACTTACTTGAGCTAGGATTAAGTAGGGGATGCTTGATTGTCTGATGATAATTCTGTAATTAGTATTCTTAGTGATTAGGAGTATCATTTGGTCTCATGAAATGGTTTACTTACATGTAGCAATATGAATTAAGGTGTGAATTTGCAGCTTGGCAAGATTTTTCCATGTGTTTCATCTTTCCAGTGGGTAGCTATTGTATATCTTCTGGCATTTCAGTGGGGAGATGTTAGTTGTCTTAGTTCTTTATGGCAGAAAAAGAAACAACTCTGCAAATGATATTTATTAAATACAAGTAATGATCAGTTGTGGAATTTAAAATAGTGAGGCAAAATGACTTTGATTTATTTTTCCAAGTAAAACAGTCCTCAGTAAAAAAGATGCAGTAAAAGAACTGGCCATGGGATCCTACCATGTTCACTTGGTCTTTTTGGAAACTAACTTTTTTTAAATAGTCAATTTTGCTCTTCTCTCACTAACACTGATTTTGTAACCGGGTCTATGTGACAGAAAACCAAAAGATTCTATATCCAGAATGCTTTAAAGATTTTTAAGGCTGAAAGATAATTTTACATAGTGGTGGTGATCTACTGTTCTGGTCTGTACGGGGGTCATGTGCCTAAGCATATATGTGCTGTTTGATTTGGGTATCCATTCTGACCCCGTGACCTTGTGTTCAGCCTTGAGTGTTGAGATTCTAGTAGGTTGAGAGTCCCATCATTGATTTAATGGAATTTGAGACAAGATGTGAATGTACTCATTGCTTCTTAAGAGCAAACAGGCACAAAACTTGAATTTCACACTGATTTGTTGCCAGAAGCTGCCCGCATCCGCTCACATGTCATTCTGTCTTGGTAAATCAATCTGCCTCCACGTATCTGTCTTAGCTCTTCTGTGTTCTGGGAGATGTTATATTGGAATTATGATCAACTCAGTGTATGTTCAATGTGAAAAGTACGCCATGGAACGGTAACACTAGCAGCATTGCACATGCACATTTTGCTATAGGTTAGGAAGAATTAATTAGCACTGCTATTATTAAAGTGTTACTAATTAATGTTACACTGTAGTCATATGCTGTAAAAAGTTTTCGATAATCTGTTCAATAAGCTGTTTCACATATGTAACAGCCATATGTTGTTATGCCAAAGAAAGGTAACTGAAACCAGGATTGCCTGAGGTTTTATTGATGTAGATGCATTTCCTAGGGAAAATGAAACTGAAGTCTTAGAGATCACACAAGGCTTCTGTACATGTAGATTGTGAGTCTATGATCTTTGGAACCCTGAGAGAAGACCTTTAATGAAGCTGGACTTTATGCCAGAGTACTCTGAAATCGGCTTGAAAATATTATTGATGTGTTTATTATAAGTTAATGCATTCGCTATCATAAAGGAATGCTAGAGTACTTTGGAAGTTAGGATGAAAACTACTTTAGAAGTATTTCCCATGAAAACACTCTTGATCTTTGATGCTTCCATATGGCTGTGGCAAATGTTTTTGCTCCTTTATTTAATCTGGCAGGGAACCTGTAATTAAAGTATACAAAGATACACTGGGAAAAAAAAATCATGTCTTCACTTTGAGAATTCAGCTGGATTTCCTAGCTATAGGGATATTTTTATTTGTAGAAAATAAGACATGCTTGGAAATGCAGAAGGCTGCTTTGATGCTCTCTTGAGACATCTGTCCTTGATGAGCTGCTTGAACCAGTGATGTTGTGTGTTTGTGCCTTGTTGCCAGGGAAGCTGTCATTGATAGCTTCTTTTGAGAAAGGAAAAGTAGCAGATGAAAATGTACTCATTTGCTGCTTCATTCTGAGCCGAAACATTCCCCAAATTAACTCTTGCACATTTCAGCTTTTGAGGACTTTGTGGTTCTGTAACTGAGTAATTGGGAAATAAGTTTGAGAACTTATATGAAAAAGCACAAGGGATAGAAAATACACTGTAAGTTAAAAATATTGAGGTACTATTCATCCATTCACAACTATTGTGATTTAAAAGATAGTCTGTAAACAGACTATTTTCATTAATGGACTTCACCCAGGAAAATTTACTTCAGATGTATTCCTAGTAGTGAGTGAGTTAAAAGAAGCAATTACCTTTTATGTCTTCCAGTGTGAGATAGATTCCTTGTCTGATGTCTAGTAGTTTCAGCTTCAACAGCTGTTTACCAAGAGCCTACCTGTCTAACCTAAATGGCTTTTGGATTGCAGCAAAATTCTTTGAATAAAATTCTTTTGTTAAATGACTGCTTTTGGGAATTTCTGAAATTCCCTTAGTTATAAGGAACTGTCAGTGCCTAAACTGAAAAAGATTGTTAGACTTAAATACAAATAAGAATCTATAAAGATTCTTTTACTTATTTCCAAGCAAATGGCAAACTGAAATTTTAATAACTCAGTGACAGCAAAATAAATAACTAAATCTTTTGAAATAATTTTGATAGTTTTCCAGCAGTTGTGTCTTATACATGTGTAAAGACGAGGGTGGGTTAACAATTCTGAGATTCTTTGAGTGATGTGTTTTTTAAAGAGGAATTCCTAAGGACTTCAAATCAACATTGTTTTTTTTCCTAACTGAAATGCACAGTCTTCTTCACAGAAAAGGAGAGCCATTGTGACACTTAAAACTTCATAAACGTCTTTAATATTGCTGTTCTTTTAGGAAAGGTCTGTCTTTTTCTTTGGATCTGAATGACTGCCTCCAGTCCAAATGAGCCTGGTAGTGCCACACTTTCAGAACTTCATCCTGTGGAAATTTCTGGCTGTAGGAAGGCATTGTTGCAATTCTGTAGGCAGAAGCATCTCCTACAGGCTAGGGAGGTTTGAAGAGAGCAGAAGAGGCAATCTTGGTGACTTGAACTTGGGGTTTTTTTAATATCATGTGAAATAAAATAAAGAAGACATTTCACTGCAATGTTTATCTTCTCTTCTTGCATTGTAACTTGGATTAACAGATAATCCATAATGTAAACAATGTTAGTGTTATTTGTAACTGCTTTCTACATTTTGGGTAATGCTACTCTGTGTGTCAAGAAACCATTATATAGAGATAAAACAAGAATATAAAAAATAATCAATTTATTTTAAGCATGATTTGCTATCACCCTGCTGCTTTTCTGAAGACAGTAGTTATATTTGGACATGACATGATGTAGAAATTTTCAGCAAAATCCTTCATGAATTTTATGGTTGGAGTGGAGTTATTTCTCCCTTTCAAAAAGTATGTTACAGAAGTGATGTAAGATTTAATGGGACTCCTTTTTTCTATGATTGAAAAAGCATAATTGCCTTTGATGGAAGCTGAGCTAGAAAACACGAAATGCTGATCATGTGTGACATGATCTAGGATTGAATTGCTCGTGTTTTCATTCATTTTGGCATTTATCTGAAATTTCCTTTTTTAGCATTAGAAAACACAGGGAAGAATAATCTCAATGTGTCTTTATTAAAGCTGGTATTTCTGTGTAGTCTCAGCTTTGTTAGGAGAACTAGTTGTGACTGCTGGGTAATTGTAGGGTTGGAGTTGCCCTTGGAAAGCCAGATGCAGTAGGTTACTGTGCATGAATAAAAAGCTGGCAGACTTTTTTACTTTCTTTAAAGGGATGTTGCTGTTGATAGTGGCTTTTTCTTTTTCGAATAAACACAACACATTTTGATAGATTAGTTTTCAAACTCATTTGTCTTTATTAAAAATGGGCTATATCAAGCTTTTGCAGGCCAATTTGGACTGTTTAGAATAACATGACGGCTGTTTAAATGTGATCTTCAAAACTGCTTTGTTAACAGAGGCTCTATTTGTTCCTTTTCTCTTACTAAACAGTTTGAAAAGGGTAGAACTAGTTCACATCAAAGCTCTGGTTTGTGTAACAGCCTGTTAACATCAAATAAATTAAGCTGAACTAGGTCAGTATATTGTGATCTAATTATATTAATGCAATGATTTGCTTTGTTTAAAAATACTATTATAATTTAAAGGGTTGCTGTCTCCTGGACCTTGAACCTGAAAAAATAAGCTCTTGTATGTTTGACTCAACCTCTTTTTTTTCCCTTTCTGTTTAAATACAGAAAATGGTAACTGTTCTTAAGGTGAGAGTAGAAACCAAAAAAACTGCTTGGCATGCCTAGAGAAAAAGCAAGAAAGACAGAAGTAAGGGGTGGGTGGCCTTTTCCTATTCTCCCAATTAGCTTCAGGTAGGGAGATTTCAGATCAATGAGAAGAGGGCCAGCATTCAAATTCCAGTTGCATTTTATGTAGTATTTCACAGTAAACAAGCTTTGGATCTTATAACAAATAGTTTTAATGAAGCCTTTTAAAAGAGTAAAACACCTAGTGTTTTAAATTTGGAGATTTTCACTGGTTTTGCTACTATATCAAACAGACCAAGAAATTGATGAGATTCTGAAATGCTATAGAACAATTTTACTAACTTAAAAATATTTTGGATTGGCACGGTACAGAATAAATGGCAACTCATTCTTGTGGCTAAGCCCTGATCCTCACTTTCCCTGTTGTAGATATGAAGATACAGGAAAAGAGGGGGTGGGGGGGGAAGAAGGAGTAGAAAAGGACAAGTAAAGGTTTTCATTTGGTGATTTTTATTTATTTTTGGTCCATATGCTGGATCCAAGATGCTGGGTAGCTACAGACAAGTTACGTGTTGGCAGGTTTGCCTTGACAGCTGTTACCTTGGACTTTGGAATATTCTCCCTCATCAGTGGAACCATCTGGCTGCTCTGACATGATATTTCTACTTCATCAGACTTTGGTACGTTGAGTGGAGCTGTGGGAGCCGTTTCATCCTGTGTTTCTAATGCTGTAGTACTGTTATCCATAAGAAGTCAGAGATCAAAAGGTAGGGCCTGAGGGGAGAAGGTAACATCAGATTTGTCATGTCTTCAACTGGTGTGACTGCTAGTCTGCTGATCTGAAAAAAAAAAAAAAAATTCACTATCAGTTTAAAAATGAGTACAGCCTTTGGCTCGGGAAATTCCTAAGCCAGAGGTTGGTGGGTACTGGGATGGATATACTGGTGGAAAGATCCCTCTCTCTCTGTGCATTTACTACCCATTTTCACAAAGAATCTGATGTGAGCTGGTCAGAAACATGTTACTGTGCTTGCATATCCACATTTGTTTAGACCTGGAATAGCTGTCCATAAATGATGATTTGTTAATCCTATTTATCAAAAGTCACCTGATGATCTGTGAGCCTACCACTGGAATTCCCCATGGGCACTCACATTCATGAAACTAAGAATTAAAACAGAGTAAAATCAAATCTTAGGTATTTCAAATGCATAGAAATCTTTTAAATAGATGATGTTATTAAATAGGGTGTATATTAAATGGTGTTTGTATTAAATGACGTATATGAAATTGTAGCAATCACTGTAAATC
>VZTB01007427.1:99884-373895 GCA_013397245.1 Thryothorus ludovicianus
AAATCTTAAACCTTATAGTGCACATGGCTCATTTTTGTATGTTCATATGCTCTCTACATACCATGTGAAAATATTTTAACTGGTGTAAATTCAGATAGCTTTGCTGATTTTAGTGGAGAGCACTGGGAACTGCAGCTCTGTACTTTCCAGAAACAAAGTAGAATGGTTGCTAGCAAGGAGGCAGCTGATTAATAAGATGGATTTTAAGGTCAATAGGTGGAAATGATCTGCATTTGATTTTTATGTGGGAAAGTGAACAAGTAAATTATTTTTATCCTTTCACAGGAATCATGTGAATCATGCCTGCTACTTAAAACAGGTCTTTAGATGAGAATATAGAGCTGTTGGTGAAAATATTAGCAGTTATATTTATAAACTAGTGAATAATGCATCAGAGCAGTCTGTATTTTTGCTATTCTTTTTTAGCGTATTTAATATAAAAAAATGTTGTGAGAGTTTGTTCAGTTTTGTTATAGTTATTTTTAATATTTGCTTTATTTTCATGCCACAGTATCTTTTTCTCATCATAAAGATGATCAGTAATTAAAAATAAAAGGTTCAACATGCATCAATTATTTTCCACTTTGTCCTGATTATTATTCACTGTCAAATACAAAATATTCTCAATAAAGACAATATATGGGTCAAAATGAAATCTTACCAAATCAGTCTCAACTGATTTAGTCTGTAGAAAATGTGGCACAGGGGAGATCTTGAGCATCGTGTTGGCTGCTTTCAGGTATCAAGAGGAAACGGCCTCAAGTTGTGTAAAGGGAAGGTTACGTTGGATATTAATTAATTAATTTTTTTTTTTTTTTGGTGGAAAGAGTTGTCAAGTATTAGAACAGGCTGCCTGGTGCTGGAGTTGTTTAAACTATGTGTAAATGTTGCATTTAGGGACTTGGCAGTGCTAGGCTTATGGCTGGACTTGATTTTCAGTGTCTTTTCTAGCCTAAATGATTCTGTGACTCTATGACCTTATGAAAAATAGATCCCTGCTAAACTATTTATAGAGTTTTATTGATGAGTTTATGTGTTTGTTGGAGAAAGATAATATTGCTATTAAGCCAAATTCTATTTTTCTGATCATGTAAATTAAGAAAAAAGTATATCACATGCTAACTAAAAGCCTTGCAGAATTTTACAATTACCATAGCATTCATTGAAAATGAGAATATTCCCTGTACATGCTTTTTTGATGTCTGACTCATAGGGGTCGATTCTTGACCTTGTGCTATTCAATAATTTAATGAGAGTCTTTGTGGGCAATGATGACTTTATTCATTTGCCCAAGCACCAACAAAAGACTAGGCTAAACTACAGCTGTTTGGTAAGACATTGGGATGAACCCAAACTTTTTACTTCAATATAAACAATATTTATTCCATTGCAGAATAATACAATGTTATACAATTATATATATATACACAGATATACATACCCTGTGAATTGCATCTTCACTTGGCCAAAACCATGTATTCTTGCTGTAGGAGAGATTGTTTATAGGTGTAGAGTGACAAACTTCTGGGGATTTTTAAAGAGTCAGGACTAAAGTCTTGTTCTATTTCTTTGGTGAAAGAGAGCTGATCTATTTTCATTTATTTAAAAGTTGAAGAAAAGAAAAGGAAATTTTTAAACCAGTCAGTATGTAAAAAATACTGTCTTAATATTGTCTGTTTTAAAAACTAGTGTGGCAGACAGTATTTTTCTTCCTCCATCTGTCAGATTACCTCAGTAGTGTGTCTTACTACACTTGATTGTTTTCATTATGCTTGGATGACCTTTCATGTGAGTTTGACAATGCTTTTGGTACTTTTCTCTATAAAAAAAGACAGAGCCATCAGAAGCTGTATGCTACTCACTCTGAAGCTGAAGTTTGAACTTACCAGCTTCCTCAGAAAGATTTGGGGAAGTTGTGCTCTCTTGATAATTCTTTTCTAAAATGTCACATGTGCCACAGCAGAAGTAGCTGGGGCACACTCCTTCTTGAGTTGCTCTCTAGGATTTAAAGACTTTAGTTTTGGTACTGGTGAAAGGAGTGGCTACTGATGAGAAGCACAGGTAAGGGGTGTGTGTACTTGTTTCCAGCTTTTACCCCATTGTGGCATGTATTCCTGGAGGAAGAGCAGGAGGTGCTGGTCTCATACAGTGGTGAATTGCAAACTAATATTTCTGTGGGGTTTATAGTCATGGAAATACTATAGATGGCCTTGATCTAGATATTGGTTTTAAAACGACAAAACATATTAATAGTAGTATTTTCCCCCCAGTCACAATTTCAGATAAGACTAGCTTGTTACTTACTGGCATGACTAGATAAGGATGTTGTCTCTACAATGTTTTATTCTGAATGAAGTTGAATGTTCACTTCATATGAGTGAAAAGAGCTAAAATGCTTCAAAATATTTAAGTAACTTATTTTCCAGTTATTGTGGTAGAAAATCTTGGATTTGTGCAAATGTAAGCCTTTTGTATTAGGAAGTCATAAAACTGATTGATAAATGGACATTCAATAATTATACAAAAGCTTATTTAAAACTTGCAAATCTTGGCCTCATAGAAGGAAGTAAATATGCAGAATTTCTTGGTAGACTCAAGACTGTCAGAGGGAGATAGAGCAAGTTCAAAAAAATACAGTATTCTCATTTTTTTGTGTGGCTTACTGACAAAATTAATGCTGAGGTCATATTTGCAGATAAGTAATCTTTTGGTGTTCTTCCTGATAATCAAATTGTCTGAGAAAATTCTTTGTGTTATCATAAATCTATGTCTGTTCTGTCGTTTTATACAGGTGATTTTAAAAAGTAGATTTTTGACCTGATAGAAATGGAAATGTTTCTTAGAAGTGAAAAAGAAACTTCAATGAGGAATATATAAGGTTATTCTCTTTAAAATCTAATAGGCAAAAATTGCGGACACTTTTTGAAAAATATGCTACATCTTGTCACATCCCAAGGAAAATCTTGACATTCTCACTCAATGATGCTTAGCCAATTTTTATAATAACCTCTGAAGCCAGTATTCCCTCCCATGTGAAAAGAAAATATGCGAGCTTGGTCTGGTAAAGTTGGCAGGCTTTGCCTTCTGCTGAGGAGTGAGCTCTGGAATCAACAATTTTTCATAGAAAACACCTGGTCATTTATATTTTTTATTCAAAGATTAAGTAGAGTGTTAGGTGGATGTTTGCTGGTAAACAAATGGTACCCTGTATAGTGCTTTAAACTGCCACCTGAGAAACAATATATATAGCTAGAGGCCAATCTGCAGGCAAACTGTGTTATTTTGCCAGCTTGTAGCAAAGTTAAACAAGCAGCTGTTTTTTGCACTGCCTTCAGTTTTTAGCTGGCCTTGTGTGGTCTGGCTGGATTGTGTTACAGTAATCTGGTCCTGATGTGACAGTCTTTAGTAAACAGCAATGAACATTACTGGATCTGTCTTTTCTTACATATTTCATAGGAATAGATAGGACAAAAAAGTAGTGCTTACTTATGCTTCTCCGTTTGAAAAGGAGTTTCTCAAGAATAAATGAGAAAGTGTGATCTTGTGTGAAAAGAAATGCAGTTTATTTCTTCCCCAGAGCAGTTGTGCACACTTCCATCACTTGATTGAAACTTTGGCTTTTTCTTGAGATTTCTCTTTGAAATTTACGTACAAATTTTTGTAAAATACCAACCACGTGTTTACTCCAAGAAGGGGAAAGGTTTCCTTCTGTCCAGTTAGAAATCCATTTCACCAGCTCAGTAACAGGGCCAATATTCTCTGCCTTGATTTCACCTGACCACTGCTCCTACCCAAGTTTGCCTTCATAAAAGCCATGGCACTGTGTCTTGTTTGCTCTACCTCAGAGCAAGGCTCCATACTCCTATTACAATAATTTTGTTAGTACTGGCAAGCAAAAGGATTGAAGTAATCCCCTACTGTTCTGATTGATTTCCACTGTTTTCTGGCATTAGCTCAGTTTTGTCTTAGCAGCCTTAGCCATCTGCATCTGGTCCAGCTTCTGGCTGTATTCATGCAGGGGGTCAGTAGCTCCAGTGAAAAATTTATGTCTGATTCATGTGGTTCAAGACTGAACAAATGATTGCAAGTTCTTCCACAAGTCAGTCTGATAGAACAAAGGATTGTACAACATCAGTGTAATTAAACTGTGCCTGACCAAAATTCCTTTCAAACATACCACTTATGTCTTTTCATTGAACTGAAGAGTGGCCATAAAATTTTGCACTGTCTTCATGGGGATGGGGGCTCAGTTTTCTGTAGCTAGCTTGTGGGAATTTCCAAGAGTAAATACATTGACCCTCTGCTGGAAACTGTTTGTATATCAAAAGTTTTTTCTTTTATGTTTTCCGCTATTAAATGTTTATTTTAAAGTGTTGGTGTGCTGTATGGATGCAGGGCAATTTGGCTTGTCCTTCTGAATCAGTGATTGCAAATACTCCTGTATTGGCATTCCTCCTTAAGTTTGTCAGACCTTCATAAGACATGACTGGTTTGGTGTGTATTATGAATGTATGTTTTGTACATTTTCTTGTGACATATTATGGAATTTTGCTTTTCCCCCCTTAAACTACAGAGGGTAACATCTTTCTGCCTCAGATTTTCTGGTGAAAGATGCTCTAATAAAATTATGTTTTAGGAGCTAGGGTGTTAAGAACAGTGAGTACTTAATATGTGTTCAGAAGTCACAAAAAAAAGAGCTGGAGGGCAAAAATACTTAATATGCCAGTTTATAAGTGCTGTGAGATTTAGCTAAGTATTTGAAGTTTTGAGTTATCACAAGGTTCTGTGCTGATGACATGCTTATTAATGATTTTTCATGCACTGCTTGATTATAGAGATAACACTTGATGCTGAAAATGGGAAATACCGAGCTACCCTTACTACTGTGGGGTACCATTCCTTTAGAGCAAGGCAGAGTAGAGTGCTGGTTGGACATCATGTGTGGATCCAGGTATCTCAGACATTTTATAAAAGAGCAATTCCAGCTATTTCTTATCCTTTAACTACTAGTTTCAACACAACTAAGTGAGGAACTAACAGTTTGCTATTTGTAGTCACTTAAAATGAATTTGTGAACTTCCTTAATGTAACATGAATCTATAACCTTAAGAACCATCACATCAAATTATAATATTGTAGCTGTTGGAAGTATAGTCCTTACAGCTATGGATTTACAACTTGTCTAAACCATAACATTTCTACTTAGTAGATCTTATCACACAGGAATACTGCTTAATTTTTTTTATGATGTTTGAGGAAATTTGTGTGTAACACACATATAAAACATATGATGTAATAACTTCATAACCTTATCCTAGACCCTGTACATCTGTAAAGGTACTGCCTGTAAATGAGATGCAGTTTGTGCCCAAATACTCTGTGTGTACTTAGTATATGTACCTCCTTCCTCAAATACTTGCTAATGGGAAACAATAGACAAAAGGACATGGTGTGAACACAGTGATAAAATGATGTTTCTTAACTTCTCTGGAAGACAGTATTTATCATTGGGAACTTTTACTTTTATATTATAAACACCTTCCCCCTCCACTAAGAAATCTGCACATGGTACAAATATCACCACAAAAAAAACCCATTCCCAAAGATTTAAAAAAACCACCAAAAATACCTGTCTCCCAAGAATGTTTCTAATTCTCATGAGACATTTTCTGATTAATATACTTTCCATTTTATTCATTTATTCTTCTGTATACATTTGTTTATGAAGAAAAGCAATATGTATTTAACGACAGATTGCATATTGTATCAAATATCTGATGTTTATAGTCATAAATAAAAATACAGGACTGTCTTTTAGTACTTGCGTGTATGATCAGTCAATATCACTTAGTAAGATTTAAATGATTTTCTTTTTTTAGTGTATGAGCTGTATGTTGTATGTAAATTCATTTGATGAGAAGGCACATGGGAAAATATGGTATAATTGAGAAGCAGCATATGATGGACGTCAAGAAAAGAATTAGAATGATAATAGCTTGGATTTTTGTTAGCTCCACAAAATAAGTTGGTTCTGTAACTTTCTGAGTTTCTTGGGTGGTATTTTTAATTAAACACTTTAAATTAAGCACTTTTGTTCAATTCTCCATAAGAAGCTCCAGACCCATGCCAACTTCTTTACAAATTTTATTCTAATTATTTATTTTCCCGTATTCTCATTCCTTTTCTTGTTGATACTTCAGAAAAATGTGTTGTTGCTTAAGTTTGGTATTCTGAAGCATGAAATACAGCCTGTTGTGAAAAAACAGCAGAAAAGTGAAAATTTCTATGGGAAAAATAGTCTATTGAAGTTAGTCATTAGTTAGTCATTAAACAATTGAAAGAATGGGTTCTCCCTGCCATTAAAATTATTTCTATCACAAAAAAGATAATCCTTGAGCTATCTGAATTCACTTATTTCCTCTCATGAATCAAATGTATACTTCTATATTTCTAGTCTATTACAATCTAAGTTTGCTGTATTGATCTGTGTGTTTCTAGCAAACAAGATCAATGATTTTGATATAGCAAAGACAGTATGTCATAGTCCACACAATCTTATTTCTAAATCTCAAACAATGAAGTGGAACTATTTAAAAGCCCATTTTTCAATTAGATTTCTAATGCATTCGTATAAGAGAAGAATCTCAAGAGTTTTCAGGTGAAGGCAGGTATTATAAAAAGTGCCAGTCAGCTACCAAATGATTATAATTAAACATTAGATCACTACCCAAAAATAATATCAGAGCAGAATTGACAGTTTTCAATTATCTTGTTATAGGACTAAGTCAGCTTTTGCTCGCAAGGGATTAATTATCACTGTATGTTTCCATATGAGCCTGTACTCAAATCACCATTGTAGCTGTCATTTCAACTTTGGTTTTAAGACTTTTTTTAATAGGTGACCGTACAGTCACGAAGTGCTGAAAGTTTGTTTAAGTTCATCATGGAAAAACGATTTAATCTTTATTCTACTGGTAAATTTGACTCTTAACTGCTGAATTTTATTTGCAGTACCTATGCCAGAAATGTAAATGAATAGTGTGTTGATGCAAGGTGTGAAACATTGCTGATAGAGAAACCTAATTCTTCAAGGGGTAGCGCGTGTGAGTGTGTGTGTGTTGCTAGTGTCAGCCAGTGGAAATGTCTCATCTTCCACTTGCAGGGCTGCAAGAGCTTAGAGAGAGTGAAGGGGGAGATGGAACACAGCCAGGGCTGGGCTAGAGGACTGAGCTGGAGGCATTCATCTCTTCTGATCATAAAGCTATAGGGGCAAAGTGTCCCTGAATGCCAGGTACAGTCCATGACTCTGTAAGTTAAACTGAAGTAGGGATAGTACTGACTTCCCTTTCTTGCCTTCATTAATCATATAATTGCCTCTTCCTTGCCACAGCTTTAGCATTCATCTGACCAAAAAGAGAAAAACTGACCAAAAAGCAAAGGATGAGTCAGTGCCTGAACCTGTTAAAGCAAATCCCAGAGAAAGTGAGTCTCATCTGTGGGAGATGGAAAAGCAGGTCATAGAATTTAGAAGTTTCTAGGTCTGTGAAAGTAGTAAAAAAATAGTAGGCTTGAAGGTGGCATCATAATCATAAGTCCAGGCATAGTTGGTCTTGGTGGCTCAGAATTCCTGTTGTGTTTGTTTTAAGCATATGTGGTTTTTGGTGCTTTCTGTTATAACTAATTTGTGAGTGACCTTTCAATAAATAAACTGATCTCACACATCTGCCTTTGATATAACATAGCATTCATTTTGGTTTTAGAATAATTCCTCAGGAATCCTGTATTACAAAAAACAAAGTATTTCAAGATTTGGTTCTAAATATCTCTTAGTAAAAGTCTTATTGACCATACTGATATTTCTAAATGAAGTATAGTGGCCCAGTTGCTGAGAATTCATTCTTACTACATCAGATTCCTTAAAATGAAACATATTATCAGCAATTCTGAAGTGATATGAAAAAGCTGGTACTTGCTGTGGAGTAACTAGTATTTGAATTGCTTTTTGGCTGGAGAAAGCCAAGGGAATTATTTGAAAGTAAGGGAAAACATGTTAAGCTTTATTGTACTTTATTACATGGAATATTCATGGAGCAATTTAAGGTAAGACGGATGAAGTAGAAGATTGTTTAAGCAAGACTTTTTGGTCCTATCCAGAATGTATTTTAGGGAGTTATGAACTGCAGATACTTCCATTTATAATAAGAGATTAAATTTAGCTTTAGATTTAGACATACTAAATATTATTTAGGTAAGTTTTCCTCATCAGGTGGCAAGAATTGTAGGTAAGTTTCTTTTTCTCTTCCTCATCCTCCTTTTTGTCAGTAAGGAAACAAAAGTCTTTTAAGCAAAGTCATTTGTGGTAATGATTATAAGCAATACATGTGGAGACCCTGTAGTCTGTGTGTTTGCCTAGGAGCTTTGTTGTTGGAGCAAATATGCCAGCTATAGTCATGAGTGCTAGCAAACATTTATGTTGATAGTTCTGATTTTTTTTTTTTTTAGATTTTTTTTTTCAGTATGATGTAGGTAAAAGAAAATGAAAATGCTGCCTACCTTCCTTCTTGAAAAGGGCAGTTTGTCAGCTGAATACATCTGGCCTTTGACAGACGTGCATGTATTTGATTACCTACTGAAGATGTAGTGCAGGCACACACAAGTTGGGTAAACATGCTGAGGGGGCAGTTTCCTTTCCTCCCATGAAGAATATTCGTCTTAACTTGTTTTATGTAGAATTAAAGGCATACAGTTTCTGTTAGAAGGAACTTCTACCGAGTCATTAATTATTTTTGTGAATTTACATGCTATACTTTTTTGAAAAAATGATTTTATGATTTAATATGTTGTGTTAATGAATATACACAATAAAGCAGTGTTTTTTAAGATGCTGGATCTTAAGAGAAATAAGAGCCTTACTCTTTTGTGTGTTTTTCCTGCAGATAATGCAATTACTCTATGTAAGTCTACTCAGAGAGGAGAACTAGAAAGCATGAAGTGTTTAGTGAAAGATTCATTGACCTTCACCCCCAGACTGCTTACATGAGCAATGCCTACAATGGGACAGAAGAAAGTCTTTGCTTAACCAATGCACTTCAGCAAAATATATCTGCAATATTTTTCTTTAACGTTCACCATTATGGCAGTGTCCTCAGAGAGGCTGAGATTGCTACATCAGCTTCCTCTAGTCTTCTTTTAGTTGCCATGATTTGGGTTGTTTTTTTTTTTTGTTGTTCTTTTTAAAGGCAAGAAGATGCATAACTAAAACATAATGATTTACCTGCTGAATATATTAAATGTAGCAAAGAAATTGAAATAAGATTTGACAATTTGACTTGTGATGTATGATAGGGAGAAGAGAAAAATGTTTTAAGGGGACTGAACTGCTCAGAGACATTCAGAGAGCTCTGCAAATCAATGCTGAGAGTGACGGACTCATATATCAACCATGACTCTGCACCAGCTAGAAAGTAATGAGAACCTCAGTAATTTGGATCTGCTATGGTTGAATGCTGCTTCTGAGTGAAATTTCATGAGCGTATTAGAAGTGAGACTAGGTCACTTCTGTCTTAGCAGACCAAGGCAATTTTAAAAATAGCGGTACTTGCCCTGGAAATAAAACTTGGGTGAACAGCAAACTACAGCTGTAGAAGTATATGAGAGTAAGTGTATGCATTACACTTCAGCCATTTATTTCCCTCCTTTCTGTAGTGTTTTTGAGTTGTTGCTTCCTTATCAGGTAGATATGAGGGAAAATCTGTAAACAAAGAGGTTAAGAAATGTATTCACAGGTAAATTATGAGAAACTGTTGCAGTTCATATAACAGGTTATTGATACAAGTCACTCAGTGGGAGACGTTAAGGAAGAAAGAAAAAGAAGAAAACCAACCTCTTAATATGTTTACTTTTTCTGGTACTACTCTTTTCATATATCTTTTACATTAAAAAGTGGTGTGTTTAATTGCTCTTCTTCTAGCTAGAAGGGGAAATTTTGCCTGAGATACTGTAAAGTAAAAAAGTGCTGTTCTTTTGATACCAAAAGGGGAAACACTTCAGATTTGGACTAGATTTTTGAAACTAGTTTTAGATCTTCTTTGCTCTAAGAAATCTTCTAATGTAGTAGTGCATTACCACTGTGTTCTGAAAAGGGTAGAATGACTTTCAAGAAAGTATTTTAATTGTTTACCAAAATAGATCAGAATCAAATGAAATTTGTATGGTGATTGCAGTCCATCAGGGAGCCTCTGGAAGCCTTATGAAGAAAGGAGATTGACTGCTGTTAATACCTGGACAATGTTTAGCTCATAATTTCCTAGCTTTTATGTTGCTTTCCAAATCACGCCATTGTTTGCCGTAGTCAGAGGTTTGTCCAAAGACAAGCTCTGTCTTTGAAAACTGGCAGAATTTTTCATTAAGATGGAAAATCACTTGGATACATAATAGGAGGTATGTTGTTTTTTTCCCCCTCTGCCTCATGTTTAAAGCATCTTTCTCTGGTTGCCAATATATATATATCTTGTTCTTTTTGGTTGCAGTTACTGCTATCAGATATTCAGATGGACGTAAGAAATCACAGAGTGGGTTCTTCCCACTTTTTCCTGGGCTACAAAAAGTATTATGGCTTCTTTCCATACTTCTATTACGTATTTAAAGTTCTGCTAGAGAAATCCGTGTCTGTCCTTTCCCATGGCTTACTATGCAGTCTGGGATCATCTCAAGCACAATGGGAAGCTGAATTTTGTCCCTCAAGTTTAGAAACAGTCAAATTTCTGAATTAAAAAAATCCTGAACCAACAAAATCTTTCAATCCAATTTAAAAGTGGTTTACATTTTTCAATAAATCAGCACCTTACAATTATTTTTGAAAAATTATCTCAGCATTAAAAATTTGTATTTTCAACTGTTATTCATTTCTTGTTTTTCCCATGATAGCGTTAATTTTAAAATATGCAATGATTAAAAAAAAATTTCAATCCAGCATGAACAGATGGCACTTCAGTATTGAAATGACCTTTGAACTGAAAAATAAATTTCTATACAAGAACTTTCTGACTTTCTCTTAGTTTTGAAAATAGTTCATGTAAGAGAGTCTGTTACAGCAGTTTGCACTGGTCCATGAATAGATCTGATTTATGGCAGTAATCCTCAACTACAAAATGCGTATCAGGGTGAAGTCACATTTCTTGAAGTCTTATCTTCCTTGCTGCCTATCTGTGTGATACACATGGTAAAGATGGGCAGGATCTAGCCAGAACACCTCCCAGTACCAGGAGAATAAGTAGGGGAATCCTTGAGCATTGAGCTCAAGAATGACTGAAGTTCCATGGTTTCCAGGAGCATCACAGCCTCTTGTCGTGATAAGCTCTTCCAGTAAAAAACTTGCAGAACAGTGATTGTCATTCCTGGAAAATACCTGATTAGATGCTCTCTCCCATAGAGTAGAACAAATCAATAATGGGGAGGGAGGTGTTTTGCCTTTGTTCTTCAGTCATGTTGATTTTCAGTATGCAGGTGGCATCTTCACGCTAGAGTGACAGACATATTAGAAAAATACACCAGTGGGACTTCACCCCATTTCAGTCAAAATGCAGAGATAATTAATGGTGTAAGGAGAAGATGCCACTCTGTTAGACAGCTGTTCAGCACATTAGATTAAAACATGAGTCACTTCTTTGGGCAGGAATAGCCATTGCAGAAGAAGCTGTTGGGCTTTGACAGCTTAGATGAAGAAGGTTGTTAAAAGTCCTGAACAAGAATTTGAAATGAGGAATATTGAATATATTACCAAAATTCTTCTTTCCTGGAAGTGGCACTTTACATTCCATCTTAAAAATTTTAAAATTAATTTTAATTCTTAGGTACAAGGAATGTACTTTATCTTTTGCTTTTCAGAATCGATCCTCTTAAATTCATTAGTTTTCCATATGTTGTCTCTAGGGCATCATTTTGTGATAACTGTATGCTCTATTTGTGGTATTTGTTAGTCATGCTTGGGCACATGGGCTTGTTAGTGCCCAGAACAATAAATGCAGTTACCTGAATGGTGGGGCTTGTCTAGAGAGGGTTGGGTTTCATGTATCAGGGTTTTCTGCCTCATGGGTTATTTTCTTTCTAATTAGACATTGCTCCACAGATTTTTCAACTGAGAAGTGTATCAAGAGATATATGGAACAGGCTTTCTACAATAATCAGAATCATCAAGGTTGGAAGAGACTTTTAAGCATTCAGGCAATTTTTTCACAGAAGGAGATCAGCTTGGTCAAACAGGACCTTACATTTGTAAACCCATATTGCCTGGGCTTGATCCCCTGGTTGTCCTGCACGTATAATGGACTCAGAATGGTCTCTTCCATAACCTTGCCTAGAACTGAGCTTAGGCTGATGGGTCTGTAGTGCCCTGGGTCATCCTTCTGACCCTAACAAAGCTTCATTTATAATTTGCTTGACCTTACTACTACTCTGAAACTCCTACTGCCAACAGAAATTGCCTGGATAAGTTAAAAACTGGTGAGGACTTTCATCCATCCTGGTCAGAAGCTTATTTTTAACCAATAAGTGTCCAATTTTGAAAATTAAATTGAAGGGTTATATTACATACCACTTCACTGCTATCTGGGGAAGAAGCTGTACCATCCAACTCTTGCTCATTGCACGTGGCAGCCTGTGTTGGTGCTGCTGGTGGTGCTGCACTGCAGATTTTAGGTGCCCTCCAGAAAGGGAGGTGATGGCCAGCCCAGAGGAGCACTCCTCGGCCCTGATACTATTAGTACACTTCCCAGTGGTTAATTTATCATCAGCCAGTGCCTTGCTGACCATTGCTGAGAGCTAAAATAATATGCTTTTTAGGTTTTTGTGAGAGATGGATGCCACTTCCCACAATCCAGCTCAGTCACCTGTGATTAAACTAAGTGTGTCAAGCCAAAACTAAATGTGAATGAGGCTGTGTTAAAGTGCATGGGGGAAAGAACTGACCTATTCCCATTTGTTTTCTTTTAACAAACACTGGTAAGGTCTGAAAGATTGCTGCTTGTCAGGAATCTGTCTTCTGTTTCATTGTTGTGCAGTGGCTTGATTTCCAGTCCCTCAGGTTTTGTGACAGTCTTGTAAGAAGCTAATGCTGCTGCTGTGACTGCTCAGAAAAGGGGAAAGGGATGTTATCTAGAATTGTGTTACAAACCTGCTTTCATGTAAGCACCCCATTACATTGCTCACAGCTTTTATATTCCACCATGGGCTTTGCTTTTTTAATCAGACTGTACCTAACTCAGTTTTGGGGTTTGTTTATTTTATTCAGCCTCTACTGCAGAAGATGATTAATGAACAATATTTTTTTCTTTTAACCTGCTGTGTATGCAGTGCTGCATGCCGCTGCAGTTTGTGTCTTCTTTTGTATCCACTGGATGCCTGCTTTTTTTTTTATTTATTTTTTATTTTCCTCCCAGTATAAACCTATTTGGCTTGCTGATAGCTCCCAGGAATATTTAGCCTCTCAAAAAGTTTGTGCATAAAATACATATGCAGGCGTTTGTGTATGTTTTAAATTAGATGTCTAGAGTATTTAGTATTCAGATACAATAGTGTGTTTTGGGCACATGGAATTTAATTATAAGTCAGATTGTACTTGTCTTCAAAAATAGGGTACAAGACAAAAATGTAATCAATTTCTTTTCTTCTACAATAACTGTTGCAGTAAAAATTCAAATTCATAGAATATTTGTCATGCGAACAACTATTCTTGAAGTTATAATTCATAAATAAGGACAAGAATTAAATTCTAAACAGCCTCCTGGCAAATGCAACAAAAGGCAAAATGATCTAGCTCTGTAATGGGGTGTCTGTTCCCCTCTGAGACAAGTCTGAGAAGAGATAACATGCATATGGGACTGATATGGAGGTCACGTAAGAAGGAATCTTTTAATTTAATTAAAAGCATAATTAATCCAAGAGAGATTGTGTTACCCTCTATGGTTGGATTTTATGTGTCTGCAGTGTTTGCAAGCCAAAAAGTAAATGTATTTTTGACATTTAAAGATGAGAAAGTATCACTTTTTTTTTTGCCAAGAAACTTATCTGATGAAGAAAGAATTAGTGAAATATTAAATGTCAATTTGCTGGAAAAAAGTAAAATAGGCAATGCAAACCTTTGCCTCTTGCAGAAAAGATAATGATAAAACTTTCTTTTTACCACACTGACTTGTTCTGATAAGTTCTGCCTGTAGAATTTTTCATAGTAGACTGTTACATGCCATTGTACTTGTGTGTGGTGCTGTTCAGTGGCCAGAAAAGCGAAGGCATTAAGCATGCATTTTAGAACAAAATGATATATTAAGAATTTAACAAAATAATGTTTGCATTATGATGCTGCCTTCTATTTTCTGAGAACCAGCTGAACAATATAGTAACTCAATTTTAACAGAAACAGTTGCCTATGATGAAATGAGATTCCTTTTGCTTGATGAATCTTCATTTTATCAGCAGCTAATGAGCCTCGCCTGCACTTCTCCAGCTGAGAAGAGAGAAGGAATTTTTTGTTTCACATGGCTGGAACACCTTAGCTCCTGTTGTGCCACTGGTTCAGCATTTCCTGTAATTGGTCTGATAGCAAAGGGTCATCCGTTATGAAGCTGCTGTTCATCACCTCTGTCTTGCTAGAATGACATCAGTTTATCTGTCATAAAGTAACTGGACCAACAGCCTGAGACATTGATGGCTTATTTCAATATAATCCCGTGATGTAATGCATTTTACTTTCCGAATTTTTCAGATGCAGGAATATTGAAATAATTATTAGCAAAATTGAGATTGTGCACACATGTTTTGTAGTCTGTAACTTTTTAGAGATAGCATCTACATACTTTGATATAATAAATGGTATAAAGTAAGTTTTTTTCAAATTCTAGCATTGCACTCTGAGTCCTCTGAAAAGCATCAATTTTCTTGCAACTACAGTGGTAATTGACAGTTATCAAGACTGTTAAGAGTAATTTACCAGGACTATAAGAAAGGCTGGATTCCTGAATCTTTCTGGCCCAGCATCTTTAACTTGTTAGTGTGACTCTGCAATAACATTAGGCTTTTGGCAAGTCATAAATGTTAAGCCTGATTTCCTGGTATGGGGTGAATGTACTAAAGGAAGGGAGAAGTTCCTCTTGGTTCCTGAACTGCTAGAACAGATTGGCCTCTTGTCTTCCCCCACATTGTGTCATGTGCTCTTTTGACTCCAAGAAGTTATTCTAAGGTTCTTAGGGCAACATGAACATGTGTTTCTCTTCTGCATTTCCCCCTTTTCAGGATTTCCTGACTGGTTGTTCTGAGTTTTTGCATTTCAAACTTTTATTGTGTCCAAGTATAATCTGGTATGGAAAATCACGGACTCTGTCCTTGGATTGTGATAAGCAGAGCTATTGCAGACTCCTCAACTGCTATTTACACCATGTAACAATTTACAAGAAATGAAGCTATAGTGTAGTTAAGTCAGTTCATTGTTCTTCTATTTTGAGCAATGTTGACTGTGTACATAAGAGGTTGCAAAGCCTGAATAGCTAGAGCAGACCATTGGATTTATAAAAATTGCCATGTACACTCGCATAACCCTGTGTGTAAAACATGTCGTAAAGAGAAAGATGGATAGAACACAGCAGAACAAGAAGCATGATGATTTCCTTCCAAGTATCAAGAAGTGTGTAGCTAAAGAAGGGCTGCTTGGTGATAAAATTGCTTCTTTTTCCTGTGTCTCTGTAGGTTCAGTTGACATTTGCTCCTGCATGCCTGCTAGTTATATTCCACTTAATCACTCCTTTCTTCACTAAATAAGCAGGAAGAGGAGGAGCTCCCTCAGGTGTAGAAATGACAAAGCAATCAGGAGCTGTACTTTGCTTTGCTTTGAAGAGAGGTAGGAGCATGGCCTCTTCTGATGGCTGCTGATTTAACAACTGTTTTCACACAGAAAAAATGCAGATTAGTTGCACCAACATAACTCTAATTTCTTCTCATTCAAAGGAGTCCACAGTGTCACAGAACTAGATGCTCCCCTATATTTTGCCAAATTCAAGTATAAAGTATTATGGCACAGGCTTAGAAGTGAGCTAATTACAACATGGGAAAGAAGTGCAAAAATAAATGGTTTCAATTTTTAATTTGCCTTTTGCTCTCCTGATATGTTTTTTGGAATGTGCCTGTAGTGGACTTTAGCTGACCTTTCTCACTCCCTTTTCCCACTTTTGCTTCATTCCCAACCCCTATACTGGGAATTGAAAATGAGTTTGTGTATTCAAGATGACACAAGGCTGGTATACACATTTCTGTGTCAGGGAAGAGTTTGGAAGAAAATAAGGAATGACTATGTTGAGTTATAAAATGGAACCTGGAATTTTGCAGAGCAAAGCAATTTCAGTACAAAGGTAGATTACAGGTGTCACATTTACAGAGCTGCTGTAGCCCTGACTGGTCTTTGAACAGACTGTATGAGCTACAATAATTCAAGTACATTTAGTGTTTTGCTGCAAGAATTATTTCTTTTAAGGTCAGGCAGCAAAGAATGAGGAGAGCACACTGAAGTGAAGACCAGTAACAGAGCCAGACAAAGAGAGAAGGATTTGAGTCAGTATTTGAAATTTGCTTCCCAGGTAGAAAGGAGACCATTTAAAATATAGGTGACTATTGTAGGGAAAACCTACAAGTGGGTTTGAACCAGCAAGTGGGCTAAGGAGAGAAAAGAGAAAGCAGAGCATAGAGTACAAAGAATGGATATTAAGAGGAGCTACCCGTGTTATGATTGAGGGTGTTAGAAAATAAAAGATAGGAAGTAAGAAAAGATACTAAATGAAGTGACTAAACTGGGAAGGTTGGCAAGAGCTGAGGTGATATATGATGTAGCTCCAGCAAGAGAGGTGGTAAATATAGAAGAGATGTTTCTATCTAGTTTTACATGGAAGTGGTAGCATTGCTTAGTAGATTTGTTAGGCCATCCTTCTCCAAAACACCTAATTTATTTCCTATGTAGTGTGTGTTTAGTCAGCATAAAAACTCAATGCCTTGATGCATTTAGAAATGCCATTTCAAATTTTTAAAAAAATCTGTTTGAAAGCTGAGAAAAGCCTAAAGCTAGAAAGTACATCTTTGAGTGCAAAAATTAACTTTGCTTGTAAAATACATTACAGGAAGCCATTTTTTAAATCTCTGGGCTTTCTTTGAGCTTCATCTTTGTTCTGCCTTTATGAATTCAGATCCCTCGTGTCCTTTCTTCCTTCCCCTGTTTGGCACACCTCTTGATTGTTTCACAGTTTATCTTTGCTGCCCAGGGAATCCAACTGTCTGGGACTAGTGGCTTTATCCCGCCTTGGTGTCAAGGTCAAAATCTTTTAATTTTACAGATAGAGTGAGTATCGTGACCCCAGGGTCTGCTGCTATATATTTAAATGCTGTCAAGTGGTCTCAGAGTGACAGTGTCTGAAGTTTATATATGTCAGCTGCTTTATTGGGCTCTTAGGTGATATTTTGTCTAATTTCTCTTAGGTAGCATATAGATATTTTCTTGTTAATATTAAAAGCCTGTGCCAGTAAAAACCCTCAGATAAAAAAAGAGGTTTAACAACATTCTTATGATAATTAAATTGAATTTATGGAAGTGTATTTATGGAAGGTAAAAATAATTTTGGCAACATAATAGAGATAAGTTTGCTTTACTACAGTTTCTGCATCATATCTTTAATCAATAGTTATGCTAAGGATATCTGTCATATAATTCCATTCTTGGAAAAGCCATTGCAACAGGAAAGAATTTCAATACATTTTGCATGAGATTTTTAACAAGAGATCAAGTTTCCTTTAGTCCACTTTTTGCCAGTATAGAATACTTAGACATTCTGACTGGATCTGCCTGTCATTCAGCAATGAGGTGTAATAGGAATATAAACTGAAACATGGGATCTCTTGTGCCTTTTCAGTATTACTTGGGTCTTAACAGTGGTCCTGATCAGTCTGGATTCACTGGAACAATTGCAGTAGCTTCTTTGCACAAATATATCAACAGATTTCTGTTTTCAAAAACTATAAGGTAAGTAAATAAAGGCAGGTGACATGAAAAGCCAGTTACTCCAAAAGTGCCAGATACCATTTCAGTTGCACATAGGAGTTGAGAGATTAATGTGTATCTGGAGCAAAACTTAGAAGATGGTTCAGCTCTAGCAAATTGATACTGAAATCTTTTATTCTGATATTTCTTTCAAGTCTTATAAATTTTGTTTCTGGTGAATTATTTTTAGACACATCTAACAAATTTTATTACTGCTTTAGGGTGTAGAAGTGTTACAGTAACCCAACAAAATAATGACAAGATTTATTTTTCCTTATGGGCTAAAGAAAATATTTCTGTCAGCCCCCAAAGTTTTTCAGATATTATTGCCTAAATATTTTACTTCTCTCCCTTTCCAATCTCCTGATCTTTAAAAAGGAAACAAACAAACAAAAAAGCCTGAATCTAAAAATCTGCTTTGAAAATGTCAGCTAAAACAGATGACTGATATGGAAGAATAATGAGCCTCTGAGAACAGCTAGTAACTTCAAGGGCCTCAGATCTAGAGTTGCCAAGAACCTTTTCCTTTGTCCATTACCAAACTATTATTTTTCTATTAAGCAAAAAAAAAGGAAACAAAATCTAGAGTTTTCTAAAAATTTAGTCATCTTGTTGATATGCTGGTTTGAATTGCAAGAAAGCATTTCTTTATCCATTATGTGCAGTTTAAAATCCTGTTAGCTATTTTTATGTGCCAGTTGACTAAATATTTTGAAAAGCTGTCCTCAAATTTGCATTCTTTCTGCTGATAGTCCTGTGACTAACAAACTGATGTACTTGTGAAAGCTAAACAAACTTATTAATTATGAATTCACATATCAGCCTTTTCCATTAGACAGAAAACAAGAGGAACCCCACCCAAAACCCGATTCTCTTATTTGATTTGGTCTGCTGGGGACTTAATCTTTGGTATTGAAAGGAGATGTGGCAGTCCTCATGCCAGATCAACACTGGAAACTGTAATTCTGAGAAAAGTGAAAAAGACTTTTTGAAACAAATCTGTTGGCATCCAAAAATACCCCAGATCCAGATACCTTATTCAGTTGAGTAGCCATGTTGACCTTTTTAAAGAGTGTGGTGTATTGTTTCTTGTCAAAACTGCTCATTTTTGCAGTGAGATAGATTACCCATGCTGTATGTGCAAATTGTGGTTGTACTCAGTGGTCCAGGCATATGGACATTTGTGCTGACTAAACTATTTTAGTAACTCTTATCAACTCCGTCAGCAAAACACTTACATATTTCTAATGTGGTAGTATTCCAGGTTTCTCAGCATTCATCTACCTTTCTTTATCATCTCTAAAGAAGATTGCTGCAGTTTTTGAAGAATCATTATTTATTCATCTTAATTTAGGAAATTACTTTATCTGAAACAGAACTCAAGTCCTCATATAATAAGCAAGACCCAGATCATAAAGAGAACCAGATGCATTCGGCCTCCTATGCTCCAAGTGGCCTCCAAACGTGGCTAAAAGCAAGTCACAAATCAGGCTTTCAGCACTGCTGTGAGCAAGTAAATACCAATTACAGAACAAAACATTGAATTTCAGCTACTAATTCTGTATGATTGCTGTGTTTTATAAATACTTGGAAGTAGAGACAGAGGTATAGTTTATTAAGAAACTGTTTTTAAGATACACAGTTTACTAGTAGTGCTCTTTTAAAAGTACCGTGAAGAGTGCTCTACTTGCTTTGTCTTTAGTCAAATTAGGTTATTTTAAACAAAGTTTCCTTGATACCCTAAGCAAAATTGCCCTTTCTGAAGAGATGACTGAGCATTTTGGTACAGTGTTTTGCAGGTAGCTTTGCATATACCCCTGTAAAGCTGTTGGGAGCCACATGGGGGGCTCTGAGACCAGCACTGTTGGCAGGGAAGTGAGCCCTGGGTGGGGTTGTTAAGCTGGAACTCAGTGCTAAGGCAGGCCTGACTCAGAATATGGGCAACCTAAGCTTGTGTTTCCTTTCTGAACAGTTCATCCTTCTGAGGAATAGGCTGATCTATTCCAACAAGATGCTTAAGCTCAGATGCAACTGAGTGAATAGAGGCAAGGACTTGCCTTCTCAGCTAACCAGCTGAAATAGTATTTCCTTCTCATAAGCAGAATTATTGTGCTTATCTAATTCAGCTCAGTGCCCTTTTATATGGGCCTATGTTCTTATGTATGTATGTAGTCTTTAACTTTATTTAATTTCTGAATGATTAGCAGATGTAAAAAAAGCCGAAACTAAATATATTACACTGTTTTTACTGTTGAATTATTTGAGATGCTTTTTGTGTCTGTAAAATATTCCTGTTTAATTTATTATTATTGACTCCTTCAGTATTTTGCATATATTTCTCAGATGAAAAATCTGAGGTAGAAATTTATTTGGTGAATATATTGAAAAAATCAATAATATATGCTGGAATTCTTGCTGATTTATCTCTTACTTGTTGGGTTACTCTGTCTTTAATTTTTTTGCTTGTTCAAGATTTTAACCTGGAATTGAGTTTTGGTGCAGGAAACTTTTTTAATAGTGTATTTTGTGTTAAGCTTTTCTCTGCTTTTGGTTTTTGTTTTCTTCAGCTGCAGTATTTTATTTTAGAGTGTTCTTAACTCGTTTTCTTGTCACATCTATGTACAGTTCCACTTGAATGCTTAGAAATATATTATATTTGCCTTGTTGAAATGAGGTTGACACATGGCCGGAAGAAATTTACAGCTGGAAAGTGACAGCAGCAAGTTTGTATTATACAATTTAAAAAGGTCATAGATTTTGTCACTATTCTCCATTAGTTTGGATTATGATATTGGAGAAAACAACCCCCTAGCATATGTACAAAAGGCATGTGGTTCTTTGTATAATCCCTAGAAGAATTTTTTCAGACAGCCTAGTCTAGTCAAGGGGCAGTTCTTGAGTTCTTCATCAAAACAGAATGCAAATCTGAGCCTCTTTGATGTTCTCAGTACTTCTGCACACTTTGCAAACAAATGAAAATTTTGTATGGAAGAACTTGCAGAGTGGTGGATGGGAATAGATGTGTAGCCAGAAAAAAATTATCATTTTTTTTCTTTTTCTTTAAATAGTTGTATTTGAAAGTTTGTTTTGATTTGAGTTCAGTAGGAAGGAAGGGAATGGATTTACATAATCATGTACACTATGGGGAGAGATATGCTCCGTGGACACAGGGACCACTTCAGTTCCATACTTGAAGTAATATTTTTGTTACTTTTTGGAATGTTTCTCTTCTGACTTAAAATTAGATTATTTTTTTCTTTCTGTGTAGACTAATACACAGCCTTGATAGCATTTTTAAAATCCATATTAAATATAGAAATTAAAAAAATCCTAATTTAAGATTTTTAGATCATCCTTAAAATGTAATAATAAATTTCCTTATAAAAGTATTAATTCACTGATGTCAGTCTGAATATTTTTAAATGCTAATTTAAAGCAAGTAATATTTCAGAGTGTCCAAACCCATGTCATTATCTAAATATAACAACAAAAACATTAAGAGGTTTTTTTTTAAATCATTTACAATGTTGTGATCATATTTTGTAGACTGTCTAGGATCATTATAAATGCTTGGGCAATTGTTGCTTATCAGGACTGCTGTTCTTGCTTTATCTAAATTATGTGCATGTTCACAGATGACACTTCATCAATTCTAACTCCAGATATTTCAGATATATTCTTGAGACTTTTAATAATTATATTTTCCACACATATGTATGTGACACTCAAATGTGTGAGGAGCAGTTTGCTTATCAGTTACTGGGGAGATGTGTGCACACATGTCTAGAACTCTGACTCTGGTGGGATAAAACTTCTCCTGTTTCTAGTTTTCCCAAAAATGTATTTGGAGAATTTTAATTTGTCTTTTATATTAAATTAAACTTCATCCTCCAGCTTACTGTTTTAAATGTTTTCTTTCCAAACATATATAGCTTTGCATACTACAACTGCAATTGAAAGGACTGAACTATTCTATGAGGGAAGTGATTGAGTTCTTTTTGAAAGGATCAAGAAAAAAAGTAGGTAAATCCACCCTAAAAAGTAGGGTAGATTTTGATCCTATTTTCCCAATGCAGTTAATTCAATGTTTTCAATTTCTTTTTGCTGTCAGGCCACTTTCTAATTATTCTGTCATAAAAAACCCCTTCAAAATAAAGTACATTACTTTCTAGCTCTTCTGTTACTTCCTTTTTGCTTCTTTGTGATCTTTATTTTCAAGTCACATTTGTTTTTGGCTTGGTTTCCTCGGGGAATATGATATGTAGGTGAGAAGGCAAGAGACTCCTTAGTGTCTTCACTAAGGAAGTGGCCACCACATTATAGTCGTAGACTCAAGGTAATTGAAGCAGAGAGAAATGTGAATGGAAGCCAAGGAGACCAGGCTTTGTGAGATCTGCTGTTTGTGGATTCAGTTTGTGTGAAGAATTTTCAGTGCCAAAAGGCACATGAAGCACCCACACGTAGTCTTGTTTGTTTCATCATGGTGATGATGTTGACTATGGGCATATAGAATGAATTGGATGCCATTTATGTTCATTTATTTAAAAAAAAAACGAACTTATATACACATACATGTGTCCTTGTGAGAAGGGACCTTGTATTAGCTGGGACTCCCTTTTCTGTCCATCCTTGAGGCTGCTATGTAGCAGACAGGGAATAGCAATAGAGGAAATTTGGCAGAATTAGAAATGGAGGAGAAGTGCAATCAGATCATGTAACAGAAACACTTTCAAGACCTTTAGGAAAATATGACAGTGCTTTTTCAGCTTTTGTATGACCTTTCTCCTAATGAAAAATTTTATTTGCATGAAATACTGAAGCTTGGGCCAAGCCCAAAAAAATCAACTTTCCCTTCAAATTTATATTTCTGAAAAAATTCAATTATGAGATCCATGTGGGGGTAAGGGGATTTTATTACTCCAAAGCATCCTCATATTTGCATTCTCTGGGAAAAAATAACCTAACAGAAAGAAAAAAATCTCCAAGAAAACCCATCAGTTTCAACACTTGCTGTTAACACTATACTAAGCCTGAAAAAAGCCAAGTATCTTAACCTTTAATTAATGCAACTTCAAAAATGTATGACTATATTATTATTATTTTTAGATTTTTTTTGGTGGCATAATTTTCTTAGGAACAGTTTTATGGTTTTAAGGTGGGGGGGGAAATGTTATCTCATGCACAGACTTGGTGAATATGCAGTCTTACATGTCTGCTTTCATCTTTCCTCCCTTACTCCCTGTACTCTCATTGCTTCTTTCTGGGTCATTTCAGAAGCAAATATTTTGAGTTCCTCGTGTTACAAAGATTTGTACAAGGAAATGCTTTAGCACACTTTTAAGTACCATTAAGAAAACAGTTTTCATCTTTAGAAATATTTAAAAATATCCAGGTGTTTTCAACAACTACAAATCGTGCCAGCAGGGGTCAGTTTAGCACCAATGGAAATTGAAATGGCAGTAATGTACACTTGAGGAGCTAGAACAAATATGAAGATTTTGTAGTCAGACTACAAATAAAGTGTGTATATAACTTGGGAGAGAGTGACTAAAACAATTTTCACTATTCCTACTGGATTTGGATTTGAGTCCTTTTTTGAAAGTCAATGAATAACCTTTTCTGAAGTTTTGCTGATTTCCCACAATATTTTCAGTATTTTGTCCTTTAGGAGTACGTGAATGGTGTATTTGACACTTTGTAAGAAAAGTGTATCTTCATTTAAAAAATAAAAAAAAAAGCAAGCAGAGAAACAATGGAGTATGAAAGAATGACTGATTTCTGTGACGTCTTGTATTTAAACTGAAAAATTTGAACCTGAGGTAGGTACATGGAAGCCTTCAGGTCATGTTCTTCAAAGACAGGAGTACTGGTATATGCATAGAGCTTACCCATCACCTGAACCTTCACATCTCTCCCACCTTCCTTCCACCCATAAAGAAACCTGCATTGACTTCTTTAGAACCACTGGTATGCTTTTGAATTTCTACTGTTTGCCTGAGATCACCTATGGCCATAATTATTCATTAAGGTAAACACATCTAGCATACAAAATAGAGAGCAGGAGGAGGATAAAATAGGGAAAAACAGTAAAAAAGTGTCTGATGCAGAGAGTTACTGTGAGCTTTATATTTTTTTGTGCAGTTGCTTTTTTTCTGCAGTTTATCTGGCTTTGTCTTCTGTTTGCAGTCTTTGCCACTTGGATGTGTATTGCATTTGTAGAAGAACTACCTGGGCACATCCATTTTTAGATTCTTGCATTCCAGGAAAAAGTAAATGACAGCATATATCTTTTAGAAAGGTTTAACTTGCTTGTTAGTTCAGTAGTGACACCTGTAGAAATTCTGTTTGTATTTGATCACTCTTCCACAAGTAGAGTTCAAATTAACTCAAATAATAGTTTTAATGATACAATTGATGCAACATAAGGAGGTACCTGAGGTTAGGGTTACAAAGAGTATAAATATAAACTATAAGAGGAAACATAACATGGAGAACATTCAAAAATTTATTCAAACTTGTTGCCCAATCAAGACTGAGATAATACATTTCAAGATTGAAAGACTGGAATAACATCATGTTATTGGAAAATTTTATGACTGTTAGTAACAGCAGCAGCAAATATACCAGTTTTTAATTTGTCTTTATTTATTTTTAATCTCCTTTGTTCTATTGAAACTGTATCCTCCTGCTGCTGTTTTTTGTTCTTCCAATTCCACTCCAGCACATTCAGCATATTATGGAACTGAAGTGGATATGACTTTATTAAAGTCATACTAAATTTACTAAAATATATCTAATTAGATGACATGGAAATTTAATGAAAGGACCTATCTTGTTTCTATCTGTCACAATTTCTCAGAGATTTTCTGTGGTAATTTTGACTTTGGTATCTAAAGCAGGTTCAAGATTCCCAAAACTTTGGTACTTCAGGTACAAACATTAGATATTTCTGTCCATATTTGTCTCAAGGATTTTAGTGACTTGGCCATGTTTTCTCTGGAGAGAGGTCATGAGTTGGAATACAGTTGTATTCACTGCACTTTTACATAATTTAAAATGGAAATATTTTTTCCCATTAGAATATAATATTTTTTTAAATGATCTTGTGTGAAGTTTGATACAGCAAGGAATAAATTAATTTTTAACATTTAGGAACAAACTGTATTGCTTTTTAAAACCTACACTGTCAATTATGCACCTGTTTGCTGTCTTTCCATTGCAAAGTTAGCTTTGGCCAATTGGTGAAAAATTGCTGGTTGCAAGATTGCTAATGTTTACAGAATGTTACAAGTATTGAATAAGTATTGAATGCCATTTTCCCTCCTGAAGGTGAGAGTAAGGTGGTGATAAATCTTAGTCCAAAAGTATCTGGGAGCTTTTTGTCTCAGTTGGCCCTTTTAGCTTCCACAATTCAGAGTTCTTTGCCTCTTTTATGTGATTCTATGTCTTTACCTGTCTGCATTGCCTCCTGTGTTTTTTTTTTTCCCCCAGACAAACAATAAAAGAATACTTTTCTTACCAGTCTGGTTCCCCTGAGATGGATCTATGAGTCGTGCAGGTTTAAATCATTATTCTTTCTGGTCAGTTGAAGCCTTAAAGACAAAAAATTGAGCTGTCTTCTCCTTTTCCACAGTATTTCATCACTTCCTTCCTCAGTTATACTCTTGCACTCAAATATACTGGGCACCAGTCTTTCAAGGTCTGTCCTTGCATACTATGTCTTAGGATTTCTTGCTCAGAACAATTTGTGGCTCTCCATTTTGTCCTCCACAAAGGACAAAACCTTTATCTTCTTGACTGCAAGTCTTCCTTTGAATAAGTAAGGGCTTCTGCCCAGAAAGGGTATTTAGATTCTCTTTACTTAGAGAATGTTGTGAGAGTCTTGAGCTAGTATGTCTTTGATTTGAAAAGTTCCAGCAACAAGATTTCTGAACGAAATATATGAACAAAATTTCTGTACTTCACTTCATGGACCCATAACGGGCCTGGGTCTCCCAGTATTGTGTGCTAGGGTGTTAGAGGAGGAATGCTGTCTTTCTTGCAGAGAGGAGATGGGAAGGAGCACCAAAGCTCTGAAGACTCTTCCATTGCTGCTCCAAACCCTGCTATTACCTTCAATGTCTTATCAATTGTACAAAACCTAAGATGCCCCAATCAGTACTCTATTGCAGAGCTTTTATCCTTGCAGAACATGTATCAGGCTTATAGTGTGGTGCCTGCAAGAGGTGGAAAATGGCTTATGAGGATAATATTGGGAAAACTCTCCATGATATGGAGGTAATTTGCTGTGATCATCAGGTTTTCAGATGCAATCACTTGATAATTGCATACTTTGAGGCTGATGAAATGCAGTAACAAAGAGCAGGGAACTGCTATGACTGTAAGGGGAAATATTGCTTTAAAATATATATAAGCCTGCAATGCATGAATGCCCCACTTGATGAGAGGGGGGTATGTAGGATTTTCTTCAGTTTGTTTTGGAATCAGCTCCAGTAAAGTAGGTGGTCTGAGAAACCAGACACCTGCAAAGGGCTCTGATGGTCAGAGAGTTCTCTGGAGTTCAGTGTTTCAGTGCAAACCTTGGCAAGCAAACACTTCTATGTGAAGGTACATAGGATAGTGAAAATGTCCCCAAATTTATACTGATGGGTAAAAGAAGTGTTGCACAAGAAAACAGAATACACTATTATGCAGCATTAAAAACACAAAAGCCCCATGTCCCCAACAACCATTACACACCCTGATACCTTTGCAACTGAAAGATGGCTTTTTTCAGGTGACTGATTTCAGTATCTTCTGATGACTGAGCCAGAAGCTGCTCTGTGCTTGTATGATTCAGCAGACCTGCAAGGCAGAAATAACAATATGTGAGTTTTGTGGCTAACAAAGTTTAACTTCCTAATCTTCATCAGTCATATTTTGGCCAGAAGCCAGGGAATTATCTTAATAGGGAACTAAGAAAGCATTGATTTAATGTGGATAAGATTCTCAGTATATAGAGAATGTTTCTCTTGTTGAAATTATGCACTATGAGCTTCCCTCAAAAATACGAGGGAGCTATATACTGATGAAAATGTTGAATGAAATGGACTAAAGAAAAACTAGTAGGCCAGGATGATGAAGGTATTTTCCATCTCAGTGCTCAATATTGTCAAATGGTCCTTCATGCAAGAATTGGACAAAATGTGTAAGAAAAGACCCTGTATGGTGGGTAGAGCAGTGGTGTTGAATGTTAACATTCAATTATATCCATAGCTTCTCCCATGTAATAAAATTCAGCAATCCCTGCTCAAGGGGAGGACAACAGAAAGAAGACACATTAGATAGGAGAGCATCTAAAAATAATGATGATAGATGCTTAGAAGCAGTGGGTTTCAAAAAGGATTTTCAGCAGTTGTTCTGCTTTGTGATTGGCAGGTTTTGTTAAGAAAGTATCCTGACTTTTGAATTCATCTTATCTAAAATGAAGCAACTTACACAAACCTTCAGCATTCAGAAGTAATCTTGATTAACTCTATTGACATAACTTCCAGTGAGAAGTTTATGCTTCATTTCAAAGCAGGTATGTTCTCAAGAGGAGCCAGGAATTCAGTGAGGTCCTGAGGTTTTCAGCTGTGATTTGAGAAAGAGGAGGGACAGAAATTGATTTCTTCTCTGTTGTGACCGGTGACAGGACCCAAGAAAATTGCCTGAAGGTGTGTCAGGGAAGGTTTAGGGTGGATATTAGGAAAAGGTTCTTCACCCAGAGGGTGGTTGGGCACTGGAACAGGCTCCCCAGGGCAGTGGTCACAGCCCCAATCCTGACAGAGCTCAAGGAGCTCTTGGACAGTTCTCAGGCACTTGGGGTGTCCTGTGCAGGACCAGGAGCTGGACTTCGACGATCCTTATGGGCCCTTTCTGACTCATCTTATTCTGTGAGTCAGAGAAACTCATATTTTCACTAAGGTCAAGCCAAAGATAGGCAAAAGTAGCTTCTCAGGAAGTTTGTCTAATGGCTGAAAACATTCAGCATGCATTTTTGACACGATATTTAGGTAATTTTTGGACCAAATGGTTTAAGCAGCTGTGTTTTGTCCCTTGCTCTGCTGAACCAGATCTATCTATCTGTATCACCTTTTATAATGACTTCTGATGCTCCTTAGTAAAACATATAATAAATAATAATATAATAAACAATAATATAATATAACATTTATAATAAATAATATAATAATAGCAACCTCAGTAAAATATAGAAGTCAAATGATTAGACTTGGCTTTCCTCTCCAGTTTAAGATGGTGTCTAAACTAGTGATTTAAATTTGGATCTTTAAAAATGAAACAAAATTTACTATCTAGGCATTCTGCATGCCAGCCATATCATTCAGAAGTGTAGTAGAAGTGAGACAGAAATAATAGCATCCTAAACTACCTGATGCAGCAGCTACGAAAGAGATGCTGGCACAGTGTTGCCTTTGGGGCAAAGTCCTTGAAAGAAAAAGCCTTTATAGAAATCTGTGCTTAGAATAGCTTTTTGCCCCCTAAAGAGTATATTTATATCCCTCCTTGCTGAACTGATAAGAAAGACTTCATTAACATGAACCTGCACATGTGATGTGTTCTTAGTTTTAGTTTCTCATTTGGCCCTTAATGTTAAACATTTAGTTTTATGCTAGTTTTATTTCTAAGGCAAGAACAAAGTGTTGTCAGTTTTTCTGTGTATGTAAAACATGCGGTGGTGAAGAACTATAGACATTATAGGGAAGGATGACATTTCTTTGTGCTGGAGGAATATTCTAAATTGCATTAGAGGAGGTATTCAGGAGAAAATCAATAGGACATTGTTTTCTTGCTAGGAATAATTTGGGTGACCTTATGTTTTTCAGCATTTGCCCATATTTCCTACAAAGATAAACAAAGAAAAGTCAAATCTGTCTTAGGCCAGTATTACTATGCTGATTATATAAATTCATTCACTATGCTGATAATATAAATTTGTAATTTCTAGCATTATTTTAGTAGGAGAAATCTACTGTCTTGTTCCATTCTTTACCCAGCTCTATGAATATGTGAGAAAGGATACAAACTCATAAAAATTAATATAAACATAACTTAATAATAATAGTAATAATAATGTAATCTAGTATTCTCTATGCAGACCAGAGACAGATCAAAGGATTTGCTAGAAAGAATGATCTGTGTGTTGGTTAATAAGAAAACAGACTAAAGCATTATTGATCCAGTAAACTGAAGGCTTTTTAGTTCATTCTTTTCTCTCTCTGCGTTATGCCTGTTCATAGGTATTCCAAGTATAAGCACTAGAGAATATTGAATTTCTTTTCCTTTTGAATTCTTTCAGATCTATTACATTAAGATCATAATTGTCCTTCTGAAAAATCTGAAGGTGTCAGCTTTTCCTTCTCTAGTCATTTTATTAAAAAAAAGAAAAAGCACAGAATTTGTTCAATTTAGCTAAAAATCGGTATAGATAAACTAGTGAAAAATCTAACTTGAACGCATCTGGACTTGTTTCAGGTTGACATGAGCTAAACCAGTATGAACTACATTGTACTGTTTTTATTCAGATCAAATTATTTTTTCTTCAGCTTAACAAATAATTTTAATACTAATTTCAACCTGGTGCATTTGGATGCTGATGATGAACAGTAGCCTGATTAAACTCTTCTATTGAAGTTTAATTCACTAGAGAGATATGTCAACTAATGAAGCTATCTTCATTTTCTCATGATGTTTTTGAAGCTGAAATATCAAATTTAGTTTCATCTTACAAAGAAAGGAAAAGAAAAAAGCTCAACCAACAGCCAATGTCAAATCTCAGCGAGTTGTTTCAAGCTGTGAGAGTGTAAGGATTTAGACACGTGAACAAAGTAGGTGTTGTTAACTCTTCCACAGGAGCTGTCCATAAACATACCCCAGGACTTCAAGGTAAAACACTGTTAATGAGCTCCTTATTCCTAGGCTGTATCATGAGGGTGTGCAGACTGTATTTTCCAGAAAGAACTGGTGCCCTTTAAACTTATCTGATCACTTATCTTTGTAATGCCATCTCTAATAAACATTTTAGAAAGTGTGCTTTGAAAGAATGAAACAGATAAAATATCTAGCTGTTCTGAAATTTATGAAGGCATTTTGAAGAAACTGTTGCTTCTGCTAAAGGTAGGAAATTGGATTTTTTTCTCATCTCTTCCTTTGCTTTCTTCCTCTAAGCTGTTGGAGGTCCTAGAGGAAGCATGGAAAGGGGTGTCTGAATCATAGGAAGAGCAAATTAATTTAGATATGGCAACCATCTACAGCAGTCACCAAATTTCAAAGTAATCAACTCTAGCCACATTGTTAGAAGAATAGATAAGGCTTTAATAGGCAGGTATTTGGATTTATTTTCTCTAGCATTTGATTTGAGGAAGATTAACGTGTCTTCTAGGAATTAATTTGAAATTGTAATGATATTACTGACAAATGCCAGAGTATCCCTTCCTGCCTTGATATATGTTTTTTTCACTTACTCTTTGGTGAAAGTGAGTTTTAAACACTTAACTTGGGAAGAGTGTTTGATTTATCCATTTTGAATGGACTGTCTTTTGAGTGTTCTCTTCAATTTCATAATTCTTACATTATGAGCGGTTCACAACTGGTTTCTAGACTATTCACAATGTCATGTTGCTTCTAGGTTTTCTTTCCAAAGGTAAGAGTCACAAACTGTTTTTCATTTATATGAGTTAATATGATTTTCTTCACTCTCCTCTTAAATACAATAATTCAATGATATCCTTAATATTTTAATCTACATGCATTGCCATACTGTACCTTATTCATCTTGCTGTTCTTGAACTACAGCTGCTGATGAGCTGATTTTTTTTTTTGCTCTACCATTTCTCTCTGTGTTGCTGAATTTCTTGAGTTGATAATTTGGATGGTCATTTTTCTCACTTATTTTGGATTCATCAACATAGATTATATCTTGCTTTTGCTTTAGTAGTTCATTTAGTATGCTCTGAAATGCCTTATTGTATTCTCTGGTCCTGCACAGTGTAATAACTTTTGTCTTCAAGTATTACTGCCATTTCTATTTTATCCATTTCCACTTTTTTTCCCCTGTTCTAGGTTACTAATAAAGGGAAATATAAAACATATGTGGTATGAGCTGAAAAGGTACTGCTGTGCCTCTTTCTACAGCCAATCAAATCAAAATTGAAAAACCAACAGAATTCACTGTGCACCAAATCTGTTGGCTAGTTTCAGTGGTGAAAGGTGTGTGAGGGCTAAAAAATATGAAAGATAATGAAGCTGCCACCTCCCTCCTTCTAAATTTCAAAGCCTGAAGTAGGTAAATAAAATGGAAAAAATTTAGCCTCACAACTATGATCCCCCACGTATAATTACTGTGTTGCATAATAATTTTTAAAACTTAAAAAACAGGAGAAAGAGAATTGCTTTAAACAATGTCAGTTAATGAATTTGGACATGAGGAATTTCTGTTTCCTATGCTTAATTTCTTGCATCAATTCAAAACCTCCTATTTTTTGACATTTGATGGTTTCTGAAGAAATTAACAGTAATACCCCAATCTACAGTTGTGAATTTAGATGGAGAATAAGCTGCAGGGAGAGAAGAACTATGAAAAAGCAGAAAAAGATTCTACTTTGTTGTTGATATTTCTGGTAGTTGAAAAAAGACTATGAAAAGGCTCTTCTGGCAACTGTCTGAAGGTGGAATATTTTTCTGAATTTTCTGAGTGGCATTAATAGCCACGTTATAGTTTCATTTGCATGTTTCACCTCCTTTTTCTACTATTTAGTAAACCTAGATAATACCATTTGCAAATCACAGATCAGTTTACTTCCAAGGAAAAAGCAGATAGGCACAAATGCACAGGTATATTTGCAGTGATTCAAAGCACAACTCAATGCTATAAACGTGCAGTGCCCCATTAAACTTTTAGATTGGAGGCATATATATACATCTAGTAAGTTTCCTTTTTAGTGACAGCTGCAGAGAATATTGCTGCTGTTTGTGTCATTAATTAGGTTCTTTTATAGATTTAATCTCTGCTGCAGTTTTCAGAGAAGAAAACTAGTATATAACCTGTGAAGAGGAAAAAGGATAATTTACTTATATTTCCGAAGGTCAGCTCATATTTCTCCTCAGTATTATGAAGTTTTCCTGTGTGATTTTTTAAAAATTTTTCATATCTTCTTAGATTGATAACATTTATTAAAATGCAGATTGATGACCTTCCTCAATTTAGTGAATGTCTCTGTTTGAAGATTATATAGCTTTGATGGAGAAAATAGGAACTCTATCTGTAAGCAGATTTATTTGCTATATCAAGACAAAATGATGGATTACTAACAGAATGTGGTTTAAAACATTTATTATATTTGAGATGCTGCTTTAATCCATGCATTTTAGAATAAATTATAAATTGGAACAATAATGCTAAGATACACTGAAGATGAAAATATTATCCATTTGCTCCAAAGAGAGCAATGATTTTCAATATTAAAAAAATAATTGATATAAGCGTCAAATTGATTTAGTATTTTTAAATTGTTGTTTATGAATTTTGCTTATTTTTAATATGATATTGTTTACTGTGTGTTCACTATTTCAGGGTAGTTATCACATAATTGCTTTTTCATGTGACTGGCTGAAACTTCATTGGTACATCACTTAAGACCCATTTTCTAAAGATCATCAAGCATAGCAGATCTCCAACTCCAGTTATAATCAATGAGATAGTTTTTGCTGATAATGTGAAAGGGTACATCATCCTAAGCCTTTTATTAATCCTGCAGCTTTCCCAGATGCCCTTGTTTTTCCTTTGCCATTCTACTGACTAAAGTGAATCATGTTGTGGTATGGAATGACAGCCACCTTCTAGGGCATGATACAAATACGTGGCTTCCCTTGATACCACCATGCCCTGTAGAGTTTTTGTAAGTTATTACGTAAATCTTACATGAGTGCTATAAAACTACAAAATTACTTAAAAAAAACCCTAAAACACCTTTATTTCTGTTTTTTTGTGGGACTAAAGTTTTTGAAAAGTTGTGTCAGTATAAGTGATAATTTGTAAATGTAATCTGAAGGGTACCTTAAAATGGACTATGCATTTGTGTAATCAGGAGAGTGACAGCATTGTCCAGAGTGGCATGGAGGTAAATTTGGTTAGAAACAAGAGGCAAAGAACTTGGGCATACATGCTAGACAGAGCTTGACATAAGATACTGCAAAGAGCTTTTCTGCTCTCGCATCTGCTTCGGTTACTTTGCCCCTTGCTTGTTCTTCAGTAGATGATATTGTGAAGAAACCACTTTCCTCATGCATTAATTACAGAAAGTGCAAATAGGTGGAGTTTCTTCTTTGTATTTTGTAACCTTTCTTTTACATTTTTTTGCTTTGTTTTGTGTGCAGCTCTGCAATGGAAATCCTGTCTATGCTATTGATAATGGTGGGACTGGGATAATTTTTAAGTGTCCTATCATTTTACAACCACTTTACATTTTTCAAAGGGGAGTTGGTATCCAATCATTTGATGGTTCGAAAATTTTTAAACCATACTGGTACACAAAAATGAGGCGAGAGAGATGCTGGTTTCATTGAGAGAATCAATCCTTCAACATCCAGCATACTTGTGTCTCTGAGCTCTTGATGTTTGGAGAGAGATGAGCTCAATTTTCTGAACTTGTTCATGGAGAGTACCATTTGTGGCCATGAATTGTGAGTCCTGTCTGCAAGTGTCAGCAAAGGGGGTAGTTAATGCCAGTAGTGATGGCAGTTGTATTATAAAGTAAACTGAGAGCAGCAGCTTAGAGATACATGAAACAGGTCAGAGGATAGTGTGGGGATTTATTCATCTTCCTTAGGGTTCATCTCTGTGATTTACAGAGGGATTTTTGTGTGCCCTTTTGGAAACCACTGGTGAGATGAAAGAGCAGAGGTCAAGACAAGAAAGCTGATAAGCTGTTTCTTTCTCTGCCCTGAAGTAGGATGTCAGCAGAGTGGGATTCACTGGGACCAGGATGGGGCAATCAGAACAAAACAACAGCTGTGCTAGGTCAAGCCAAAATCCACCTAGCCCACTCATTTGCCTGATAGTGACCAGAAATAAATACTTAAGTACAAATAGAAAATTGCCTTCCTTCTAAGATAGTTTTCCAAGATGTGGTATGCTGTACAAGTCTTTCCAAGAAGAATTGGATCTGGATTTACTTGAGGTCTCAATGTACTTTTTTCCACTTAAAAATATTCGTTTACGTTTTTCTTTTTTATGGCATTCTTCAGAAATACAGTCTATAATGTGATTATGCTTTATCTAGAGTTTAATTTATTGTGAGAATTCTGTTGTCTGAAGTATAGAGTAGAATGGAATATGCTGAGTTGGACAGGATCCACAAGGGTCATTGTGTCCAACTCCTGGCCCTGGACAGGGCACCCCAAGGATCACACCATGTGCCTGGATGCATTGTCCAAATGCTTCTTGTCATGCTTGCTGCTGTGACCACTTCCCTGGGAAGCCTGTTCTGTGTGCAATGACCCTGTGGGTGAAAAACCTTTTCCTGATATCCAGCCCAAACCTCTCCTAACTCAGCTTCATGCTGTTTCCTTGAGTCCTGTCCCTGATCAGAAGAGATCTGTTATCCCCTTCCCCTCATGAGAAAATTGTCAACTGCACTGAGGTTTCCCCTCACTCTCCTCCAGGCTGAACACACCCAGTGACTTCAACCACTTCTCATACAGCTTCCCAACAAGTCCCTTCACCATCTTTGTTGTCCTGCTTTGGGTGTTCTCAAATTGCTGAATGTCTTTCGTAGATTGTGGCACCCTGAACTGCCCCCAGCACTCGAGGTGAGGCTGCACCAGTGCAGAGCAGAGCAGGACAATCCCCTCCCTTGCCTGGCTGGCCATGCTGTGCCTGATGCCCCCCAGGAACAGATGCCAGGGCACACTGTTTTTCATAGTCAACTTGCCATCAACCAGGACACTCAGGTCCCTTTCCCAAGTGCTGCTTTCCAGCCCTTTATTCCTTTGTCTGTCTATACACACAACAAGAGTTGTCCCATCCCAGGTACAGAACCCAACATTTCCCCCTGTTAAACTTAATTTGGTTTATAATTGCCCATCTGTCTAATTTGTCAAGGTCTCTCTGCAGAACCTCTTTGCTCTTGAGGACAACTCCTCCCAATTTAGTGCCAACATTAAGCTTAGTATCCTCGGAGCTGGACTTACTAAATCCAGTTTAGTATCCAAATTGTTAATGAAGATGTTGAAGAGCACAGGACCAAGGATCAAGCCCTATGGAACCCCACTAGTGACAGGTCACCAGTCTGATGTCACTCCATTCCCTGTAACTCATTGCACCTGACCCATGAGCCAGTTTCTCACCCATCCCATGATGTGTTTATCCAGCTGTGTGCTGGACATTTTGTCCAGAAGGATCCTGTGAGAGACAGTGTCTGAACTTTTACTGAAGGCCAAAAACATTATATCTACTGACTTTCCTTGATCAGCTGAGTGGGTTGCCCTGTTGTAGAAGGAAGTCAGATTCAACAAGCAGGACTTTCCTCTCATGAAGCTGTGCTGGCTGTGACTGATGACTGTGTTGTACTCTAGGTATTTTTCAATACATCTTTTCCATGATTTTATTCAGCACTGAAGTGAGACTGAGAGGCCTATTTCTCATCTGCTTCATATTTCTCATATGTGAGAAAATGAGTACTTGTTCATGATATCCATTCCGTGTGAAATTTTTCTCATATCTAAGATGGCTTTTCCAATGTGAGTCTGTTGAGCTTCTCTCAATAGAGACATAGCTGCATAACTTCTGTGCATGGCATTGCTCTTCTCTGTAATGTTTCCAGTTCTGTTACATTCCCTTTGAAATCAGGTAGCCACAGCTGCATTCTGTGCTAGAGAACTGGATGTTCTGTGAAGTTATTTGTCACATTGACATTTTTCTATTTTTCTCTGTTCTATTTCTTATAGCATCTAGTAATTAATTTGCCATTTTCACTACTGCTTGGCTATCAACTCATGATACTTTAAGACAATTTTAAACAAAGACATGAAAATCTCTGTTCTGAAGAGTGTCAATATTTGGACTCTAAAGCACTGTATGGTGTTTGTGTTGTATATTTCTTATAAATGTGTTGCTCTGTGTTTATCAAAGTTGAATGTCATCTGCTAGTTTATTTTTCAGTTGCTCATTATAGAACTTTCACAGGTCTTTGTGATCAGTGTAGGACTTTATTATGACTAAATTTGTATTGTTATTAGACTTTGTGAGCTCACCTCCATTTGCACAGTGTAGTTTTATGTACAGATGCATGTGAGACTCCACAAGGCCTTTCCCCATTCTGAAAAGCAGGCATTTTTACAGTAATTTTCTGTCTTTTAACTACTTAATAATTTGAAATAGAGTTTTTCCTCTTACTTGATGAAGTCTCAGGCTCTTGAAGGGAAGAGGTTTTGATGAAGAGTTTTGTAAAAGCCCTTCTTGGAAATTCAGGTAGGCTGAAAGCTAAATTATAGTCATCCAGTCCAGAGGTTAACTGATTCCTTTGAAGAAGTCGAGTAGATTTGAGAGATGTCATTTCTTCTAAAAGAACTATACAGACTCATCAGATTAATCTCTTTCTGTATTAATTCTGTTCTTTTCTTTTTTCTTTTTTTTTTCCCTAATTGCTACCATTTTTCATAGTATAGGTGTTGAAACTGGAGATTTTAGTTTCATAGGTACTTTCTGAAACTGGTTTGAAAAACTGGTTGCATATTTTTCAGCATTAATTTAATTTTTCGGTTTTCTGATGTTAAAAATGGGTTTGTTGCTTTGATGCATTTGACACATTTTCATTTGATGCCACAGATCACTCTTATTCCAAGATGCTGTGCTGATTGTAGCTCAGTGGTACAATGGTTTTGCCAATACAAAATTATCTGCTCCCTTTTTCTTCTGCCTGTACTTGTGTTTGGTTGGAAAAGGAGTTAGTTTATGATAGACTATAGTGATAAACAATGCTTTCTACAATTAACCAAAATACACTATTACAAGCCACAGTGACAAGTAAATGGTAGTTACCAATAAATTAGATATCTTGTAATTTGTGCTTTATTTTGTTTTAACTATAGCCTGAATATGCAGCATCAGGATTATCAAAGTTAGGAGTATCTCAGAATGCCATAAAATACTTTGCTGAGCTGTAATATCTGGCAAACACCAGAAAATCTTGTTGCTGTGAGATCTCTAGGGCAAATTCTAAGGTGGTTTTGTTCATGCTGACTGTCTGCTTTGCTGTCAGTAAGAGCTTCCTCATGGACATTGCTCATTCAAGAGTTGAGCACTAAGTTGGCTAAGGATCAATGTTGCTTATTTTCATATTCCTGGATGGTGATAGATTTCCCATAGCTACAGTGTGACATTTTGTGCAAAGCTGGATGCTCTAAAGCCAGCTGTTATGGTACTGGACAGAGCCTGAAGTTCAGGCTACATACCAGTCACATGCACAACACGCAGCCCGCTGTGAAACACGGGGCAGTTTCTGGGAGAGTTAACAAGTGTGATTGACAGCTAAAAGATAAACACTTCCCACATATATCAACTCCCTCTATGGTGGTATTTCACTAGACTTAAGAGAATAGCTGTTCCAAGAAACCACATTAGCTGACTAAAATGTCTGCAGGTTTGGTGTTGAGCAGCACGATCCCAAAAGCGTGTGGTCAGCTCTGCCTGCAGAGGCCAGCCTGGCTGTGGTACATCTGCAGTTGTTGTAATAGTTCTAAATAAATAAAGCTCCTTACAGCAGTTTCTAAGTGTATATTGGGGTTACAACTCCATTTGTGTGTTCTTGTCTGTGGTACTCTTTCTGATCTGACCGCTGCTACTTCTTGAGAGTAGGAAACAAATGGGAGGAACATGGATTTGGGGTTTTGCTTCTGGTGGGATTACAGGTTGGCTTTGAAATAAAGATCTGCTTTTGGGTATGAAAGGAACACTTGGATTAGATGTATAATGCGTCACACCACTTTATTTATTTATTTGTTTGTTTGTTTGTTTGTTGTTAATGTCACAATATGATGTGTCTCATTTGAGAAAGAGGTCCCCCAAGAATGGCTTTAGGGGCACTGTGGGGCTGGCTGACCTGGAGGGCTGTGGCTGTGGCTCACAGCCACCTTGGAGATGGGAAATTGCACCTGCTATTCAGTCAGCAGGAGCTGTGAAGACTGATTTAGAGAGATGTAAAGTCTCCATCCAAGTTTTGAAAGCAGACCATTCTCCTCCTTCTTTTTCTCATGGGGCATTGACTTCTGACTTGCTGTGCTCGGTTCATTCAAGAGCTTTTGCACATGGTGATTTCTCTGCTTTTAGATGCATATTCCAAACAGAGCATATGTGGAGAAGACAAGGGTGTCTCCTTTAACTTCAGAAGGTTGAGAAGCCTTAGACCTGAAAAGGTAATTCTCTTGAGAAGCAGAGACTCCCAGCATTGCAGCTCAGTGGGGTTCTCTGTCACTCTGCAGCAGCAGCAAAAATCCATTGATCACCTGGTCAATGATTTTGTGTTTCTTCATGAAATGCAAGCAGTTAAGTCAGAAACAGTATTTAATTTTCTTCCTTCCCTTCAATGTCCACCTATTCATGCACTATTGTAGCACTTTTTTAAGATCTTGTATCCCTCACCAGGAAATTTGAGCTTAAGTTTAGGGTTTAGAGGAAGTGAGCAATTCTTATGAGACTGCTGTTGTTTAGAGCAAGCACAAGAGCGTGAGTGAGAGAGACAATCAAATGACACATTCCGTGTTTTATGGCAGAGTATATTCACTGATACCTTGTGCTGTTAGAGTCTTGTTTTTTTCTTGGCTGTGTTGTAACAAGATCTCTGTCCCTGTTTTTTTCTCCTAGGCAGTTGACAAAGTAGCATTGCTGAATTTGAAATTTTAGTCATCTCCTTGAGAACATTGAGATTTGATTGCTACTGCAGTATTGTATGAATCCTACTAAAATTGGCAAAGTCTGCATGCAGTATTTTATAGCATCTCTTGGTGATGGTGCTCAATGAGAGAACAAGGAGCAATGGCCATAGACTGGAACACAAGAAGTTTCACCTCAGCATGAGGAATGACTTTACAGTGAGAGTGGCAGAGCACTGGAACAGGCTGCCCAGTAATGTGGAGTCTCCCTGTCTGGAGACATTCAAAACTCACCTGGACATGTGTAGCCTGCTCTAGGGCAACTCTGCCTTGGCAGGGAGGTTGGACTGGATGATCTCCAGAGGTTCCTTCCAACTCTAACTCTTCTGCGATTCTGTGGTCTGAAAAGCTTTGTCTTTTATGTAGCAAAAAGTGAAGCAACATGGGCATGAGCACCATGGTAGAGGAGTGTCATGGGTTGATTGACAGGGACCCTCTTTGCTTGGAAAACACAATGTAACCATACCAGTATGTTCCAGTCACTCTAGATGATTTTGTTATTCACTTCTATTTATTTGTTTTAGGAAAGATTTTTTTTTTTTCCTTCTGGGCTGCTGTACAGTTGTGCAGGTTCAGGGACAGTTGTCCATAAACAAATGCAAGTCTTTATAGAGAAACCTTTTGGTGTTTTGTAGTTGAAGAACTTGCTTAAGGAAATATTCTGCTTGTAAAATAGAAAATCTCATTTATTCACTAAAAATAAATGTCATACCATCATCCTAGATAAATTGGAAAAACAGCATCACAAGATAATTTGTGATCACCACAGCGCTGAAAGCTGGGTCTGCTCTAAGGTCACATCAGGAAGCCCAGGCCCTCTCAGAATGGTGAGACTGTGCATTCCTGCTGAGCAGCCTCAACCTGAGATCTGTAATCTGTAATCCTGAGTGAGGTTGCCATTGCAAACATTTCAGCAAATCTTTTATTTCTCTTTCATTACTGGACTGCTGTTTCCATTCAGATAATGTTATGCTGTTGTGCTGCAACTGTTGCTGTGCATTTGTGAATTCCTGTATCTTTTAATAAAGCTCTATTAACATCATCCTTACTTAGGGCAATACAGTTCAAGAGGGAAGAAAGTTTAACATCAAGAGACATTCGTCAGCTGTTGTGGGTTGTGTTTATAGCCCTCACTATATTTATGGCAAAGAGATACCATCTTGTGTAATTCTATTGCAAGCTTGAACTGTACTCCTTTACAAACTTAAATTGAAATGAAGGATTGATCCACTGTAGAGTAGCTGAACAACATTAATGTTAATTGATGGTTTCAGACAAACATCAGTGCTAAATAGTATAGCTATGTTTAATGTTTAATATGATTTAAACTTAGATATGGGTAAGTTAAAAAAGGGAACCCGAGTACTTCCTTGCCTATTAAAAGTTCCTAGTTTTATTTAAATTTCAAAAGAAGATGCTTTATTTATGTGGATTGTTTATATAAAGGAAAAAAAATCCTTAAAGTCTCCTAGAAAAAAAATTCACTTTAGAATGTCATTGAAGTGAAGGTTAAATATCAAGAACAAAAAATGGTGCTAGTGCAGTTGCTTTTTGAGAATTATAACTGGAAATTACAAAATGAGGAATTTTTGAGTCAGTTACAGAAAATATTAAATTAGAAAAACTAGGAAAATATAAAGCATCTGAATATCTTCAATTTAATTTCCAATGGATTTTTTGCAATAAAAAACTTACTGTGAGAAAATAAGTTTTTGTTGAACTTAGGTTGGATTGCAATAACTTTTTTAACAATGTTATAAATATTTTTTTAATTCTGTTTGTCTCCTTATAGCCTCACTTCCAGTCAGACTCTGTGGTTCTTAAATACCATATATATATTTAAAATATAATAATTGTAACCATAAGTCTGAATTTCCAGCAGTTGCTTTTAATAGTTATAATTTCTTATATTAGTTAACACTGCTAAGATTGACTTATAAATTTGGCTTTTGCAGGTAGCATAACGTATTATTGAAATGTGCACAGTAGCCCTAAGACAGAAACTGTAAAGTATGCTGCTTTATGGTCTGTTTAATGGCTAGAAGGTGTTCTAAAAGCATTTGTCTTAGTGTGGCAGAAATAATGTTAAATGCTGCACTGTCCTAGTGCACTATTAACCCCTGGCCCCATCTGCTGCAGAGTCAGAGGCAGGATGGACCAGCTCAGCCACATTAAGAAAGTTCATTCTCTGCACATAAATGTGCTGTCTGCTAAGTGTGAAATGCCAGAGCAAAGCTGCAGCCCACCCTGGGTTCCTTTACCTGATTTATAGCTGGCCAGTCCTTCAGATTCTCTTCCTGTTTCAGACATTGGGTGCCTTCATTCCTACCCAACTGCAAGACTCTTGGGATGAAAAGACTGATTTATATTTTCTGTATTAAGTGAATACTGCTTTCTGTAAGAAAAAGCAGTGGAGGAAAGGAAAATTAAAAAAAAAAAAAAAAGATGAAAAAGATTTATTCTAAGGTAGTTACAGAGAACTACTTTTCTGTAACTCTGAACATGAATATACCCAGTATCAAGATTTTAGGATGAAATACCTATATTTTGGTTTTGATAGTGACAGCTTTCTTCTAATCAGAAGTGTAGTGTCCAAGGTGTTGGAGCACAAACATCAGCTGCTTCTGCTTGCTGGTGCCACAGAATGTTTGCCACGTTGCCATCCCTGCCAGTTCCTCTGCTTGCAGAAGTCACCTCCTGGGTTTCTTTAGCTTTTCTAATTGAATTGTTGTTTGTAGAGGTGCTAGGTCCATGCTTACAGAAACTTGTAATTCCTGGCTTCCAGGTGCCAGTGTGAGCTCTGCAAGGTCAGAGAGCTGATACAGGGTTTTAGAAATCTGGGACAAAAAGGTTTTTATTCACTGGTTTCAGGAAGGAAACTACTGAATCTGCCTCTCATTTTAATGCTACAGACGTGCCACAAACATTTGTAGACTTATCCAAGCCTGCTTCTGTTAACATGTCTTAAGCATGTCAAACTCAAGTTCAGAATGGTTCTTGTGTGATACTGTACATATTTTTATGAACTAGTAGGTTTAAACTATGTTACTGCCAAACTGCTTTCAGTACACAAAGCAAAGAGGTTTTGGTGCCTTGGTATTTTCTTTAAAGGAGGGAATTTCTAAGCCTTGCTACCTGATTATAATCTGTTACTTTTGGGTTTTTCTCACTCCTGCTGTGCTTTTCCCTCTCTTCTATTGTTCTTTAGCTCTACATCATCATGTCTCATATTTTGTGCTGTCCCATTCCCTTTTCAGGTGCAAATGCAACATTAAAATATTGAAGTCTGTGTGCTCTTTCCCTTGTTCTCTGTTTTTGGGCTTCTGATAATTATTCATTCCTCTAATTCTATCTTTGGGATTTAATTTTTTTTTTTCTGCTTGTACAGTTCTGTTTCTCTCATATTTTCTGTCATCCATGTCATGTCAAAACTCATCCCATAATGCTGGCTGTGTTTGTTCTCCTTGTTATCCCATCCCACACAACTGCACCATACTTTTCTAGCTGTGTTCTGATACGCTTCTCCTATGTGAGCTGAGCTATGTTGGTGCTGTGCTCCTTTAGCCCTTGTAGTTTTTGCCTTCTGGGTGTGAGGGTAGAGAGAGAAAAGCCTTCAGCAGTGCCTGGATCTAGTGAATTTGGACAAATAGCATTTGGTCATGGTACGTGACACATGGGCATGAGAAAAGGACAGCTCTCTGCCCCTTATCTTAAAAGAGATGTTGTGGGAATTTGGATGTAACAAACCTGAGTGGAGGAGTCACTTTATAGTTTACTTACTGGAGTACCAAAACCGTATTAGTTTGGGTTTTTTGGGTTGGTTGTTTATTGGGTTTTTTTTGTGATTTTATGTGATTCTTTTTGTTTGTGTGTCTATGTTTGGTTATTGTTTTGTTTGAAGAACTATAGCTGGGATTTGGTTAGACAAAACAAGACTGAATTTAGGATTAATCTCCCTGATTATGCAAATGCATGCCACATGTTAATGGGAAGACTAAACCCATAGATATCCTTGAATACCAGCTCTGGTTTTTATCTCTCAAGTTCTACAGGCACTACAAACAAATTTTAAATGAGAGTGGAAGGGACATTAATGCTCCAAAAACCCTGCTGTGGTCAGGGATGACTAGACCATATTGCTCAAAGTCCGAAGAAACCTGGCCTTGAACACTTCATGGGATGGAGCATCCACAGCTTCTCTGGGAAACCTATTCTGCTGTCTCACATTTCTCATAGTGAAGAGTTTCTTCCTAATATCTGACATAAACCAACCCTCTTTCTCTGAAAGCCATTACTCCTTGGTCTGTCAGTACATGCCCATGCAAGAAATCCCTCTCCAGCTTTCTGTGGGCCCCCCCTTTAGGTACTGGAAGGTGCTGTAAGGTCACCCTGGAGCCTTCTCTTCTTCAGGCTGAACAACCCCAACTCTCTCAGCCTTTCTTCATAGGAGAGGTGCTTCAGCCCTCTGACATCCTGATGCCCCTCCTCTGGACTCACCCCAACAGGTCCATGTCCTTCTCTGTCAGAGACTGTCTCTGGTCTCACCAGAGCAGAGCAGAGGGGCAGAATCCCCTCCCTGGCCCTGCTGCCCACTCTGCTTTGGATGCAGCCCAGGTTGCTGTTGCTTTCTGGGCTGCAATTGCACATTGCCATGTTGAGCTTCTTGTCAACCAATGTTCCCAAGTCTTTTTCCTTAGGAGTGCTCTCAATCCATTCTCTGCCCATCCTAAAATAGAAATGTCTGAGAACAATTTATACTTTTTTTCAGAGAGAAAAACTTTGCAAATCTCTTTTACAGTGTGTTTTATAGTGTCTCAGACACAAAATGCTTCTAGGCTGCTGTATGTTCTGATATAAGTGAGAACTGAATGTCAAACTTCCAGAAATATTAATATATAAAAGTATCAATGATGCTATGAAGATTATAGTTAATTTTACACTTTTTTATGGAACCAGGAATAAATACTTTCAAGTGTATCCATAAATCCTATCTAAGAATATTTATGAAGAAAAGGGTTACAGGTAATGAAAGATTATGACTGCAATATGAATATTCAGCACAATGAATATGGGATAATAAGCACACCAGTTTGGGGAGGATTTTGCCTTTATTTGCCTTGCATGACCAAGGAGTGATAAATGCATAGAAAGGGATGCACTGGGATTTGTTCCTCCCTCTTTGGTATCTTCTTGGAAGAGGATTTCAAACTCAAATGGTCTGAAGCAAAGCAGACAGAAAGATACTATTAATAGCAGTCATAATTAAAGTGATATACAACAAATAATAGTTGTTTAAGGGGACTAAGTTTATTTAGGCTTAATTGACAGCTACAGGTTGCTGTCCATGGGACAGAGGCAGACTGCAGAAGGGAGCGTGGTGCTTTCTCCCTTGGACCTGGGTGTGTCCCAGGAAGGCACAGACTCTCATGCAGCTGTGGGTAGTTGTTTGGAAGGCTCTCCTTTGGCTCCCCTTGCTGCAGGCAGCTCATGGTCAGCCTGCTCTGCTGTTCCCTGGCACTTTCATGCATCCCCCAAGGGAAGCCTGCCCTAGCTGCTCTTCTGTCTGTGAGCCTCTCTGGTACATGCCATAAAATATGTCGTAAACAAAACTTTAAAATTCAATTGCTTCTTAGATCTTAAGTAGTTCTATTATTTTGCAAAATAAGAGAGCGTATCTGAATTATTTACAAATGCTGCCATGGAATCCAGAGAAAGAATGAGATTGTGAAGCATACAGGCTAAGCACCTAATTTTTTTTACTCCCTCCTCTCATATGCTGTAAGTGCACCTTGAAATGCCATTACCTGCTGTAGCTGAAAACAAGATAATTTGTAATGTGGAACAGCTAATTTTTCATTGTGGTTCCACTGGGGCATAATGCAAACCAATCTGATGTAGCTACACTGGTAATGCAATAACCTGTATTCTGAGCAGGGCTGCTGTATCCTGTCACCTTTGGCCAATAGTGGAGCTCTTTGCAAAATTGCTGTAGGCTTTTAAATATATTTGACATATTCTACTTTTTTTCAAAGCATAGAAACCTGTGCAGGAGGAAATAATTGAGTTTGGGTCGTTATTAAAGAGTAAATAAAAAATGCAAATTAAATTTAGCTGAGGTCTTCCCTGAATTTAGGAGTCTTGCTTATATTAGGGAGCTAATTTGGTGAACTTTCTATTTACATAGAACAAAAATAATTCTCAGAAACTGCTTAGGCAATTTTCTGAGGGTTTTCTATTTGTTTGTTTGTTGTGGGGATTTTTTGGTTTTGTTTTGTGGGTTTGGCACATTTTTTTTGTTTTGGTTTGGTTTTTTTTTTGGGGGGGTGGGTCTTGGTTTTTTTTTTTTTCCCTTTTTTTTCCCTCTAAATGTGAAGGATCTGGGAAATAGCATCTGTTTTAGGCTGGCATCACCTTGTGATATATTGGCTTTGAGAATAATGCAGTTCAGAACAACTTGCAGTAGGACAGTGAGCTGCTGTATTTCAGAAGTGTCAGTGCACAGCTGCAGAATTAAGTTGTCCCATAAATTTTGCTGTGTTTTCTAGAAGCTCAGCTTTCATCTGCAAAAAAAGCTTAAAAGTTAAAAAAAATATATATTTTTTAAACTGTTTAGGTCCTAAACTGCTTTTTGTTTCATTTATTGCATTCTGTTTGTCTTCCAGATCATCTAAGAGGCAACATGCCCTGTGTCCAGCCAGAGCACTGGATCAGTGTACTAATGTTCCCTCGGAGAGACAAATTTTATATTCCCCTTGTTTTACCCAGCCTCTAATTTCCCTGTAACTTGCTAAAATGTGATGTATTCCAAACCACTCTTCTGTTGTCAAATAAAATTGGAACAGACCAGAAAATTTGATAGTACATTGGAGAGGATCTGATAGGATTGTGCAAGGCTACTTTTGCATATCCTGTGACTGAAAACCCACCCCAGCCCTCAAAAAGGAACACCTTAATTTTGCTGCAGAGGCAATATCCAAATGTCCCTGTGTGTTTGATCTGCCTGTTTGGATTCAACAGTCAAAGCATTACTGTACATATATTATTAATACACTGCTATTCCACAGTGGATTTTTCTTCTTAGCAGAGCAAATTTTCCTGTATTACACTGAGTTCTTGGAGGAACCCTGAAAGGTGACTGAAATTTTAAATCTCGAATTGCATCATAATTCTTTCCTTATGAGACAGTCAGAAAACCCATTTTTCAAAGCTAGATTTCGTCTTCTTGCTGTGGATAACAGGAAAAATAATTTTTTGCTGTGTAATCACAGTCCTCTTACAAGGCTGCCTGAATTAGGAATTCTGATAATTGTAAGTAGTATGCTTCCTCAACCCCTGCATTTACAAATCATTTAGTTACTCAAGGCTTGTCTATCTTGGTCAAAAATAACTCATCTGTTGTCAAAGAGAAAAGGATTACAGACTCAGAAGTCTCCTTTTAATATAAATTCTTTTATTCTGATTACTATTTTCCTGACTTTAATCAAGGTTGAATTATTTCTGAGATTATTTTGAGATGAGAAAGAACTTGAAAGCTCTTAAAAAATAATAGCAGTAAAGGTAAATTCTCACAATAAGTTGCACTCAAAAATTTAAATTGAAGTCATGTAAGTTAGTGTGCCTCCAGTGAGAATCTGTCTCATTAATATTAATCTCCAGACTCTAATGAGGAACACTAGGCCAGTATGTAATGCTAAAAGGGCACAGATATGACAGTTTTAGAGAAGGTGGAAGCCCTAAATCCCACAGGCTGTTAAGCATAAATCGTGCTACCTAATTATTAGGCAATTTCTTGCCAGGTTATTGAATGGGATAAGTTTTTTAGTGTTTATCTGTGAAAACTAAATGCCCACAGAAGACAATTCATCATATCTGGAACAACATATCATTGAATTTCCCTGTAACAGAAAAGTACAATGGAGAGGAGTCTCTGACCTGACTGCTTTATCAATATGCTTATTTGTACCCTATGCAGAAGAATTCCATGGAAAGCAATCTTTTCTTCTTTTTTTTCTCATGGATTCATGATCTCCTGGGCTGATCTGTTTGTGTCACAGTAATGCTGGGTTTGCAGCATTGAAACTGCACTGTTGTACCTCGGACCATTAAAATGTAAGTGCTTTGGTAGAGGGCACCCATGCCAAGGAAATTACAGGAGAAAACAGATGTTTTTATTTGGGAAAAAACCCAGCTATGTATTTGCAGTTTACAAACAGTAAACTGTTTCTAGCTAAATTGTCTTTTCAGAGCATCTTTTTGGGGGTTTTCTGTCTTTCCAACACTGCATATCAAGGTGTTAAGAAAATTAAAGATTTGAAGCTTTGCTGTGTTCTCTACAGCTTAAGCATCTGTCAGTTGGTCTGTGATGGATGCTCAGTAAATAGTGTGGTTTAGTCTCAGGAAGGAAATCTCAGTTCACACTTTCCCTGCTGTGCTCAGGTTTGAGGGCATAAAAAAAATACAATCTAGAGTTTCTTTCTTGGGCAATGTCAACGATGGCAGCCTTGGTGCACACAGGGAGTGTATTTAATCTGTTTGTGCTCCTAGACTCTGCAGTGATGGATTCCATATAAATAAATAAAGACTCAGGAGATTTTGTGAGGTGCCATTGGAAGGTGATCACAATTTGTCTTTACGAAAAACCTTGTGGTAGAAACATCCATAAGCTGTATATAAATATGTTGTCCACTCCTCCCTGAAAATTGCTAAAAATAGTGGAAAGAAAACCAACTTTTAAGGTGTAAATGTCCTTTCATTATTGTGCCTGCTAATGTAGCTTTTGTGTTAATTGGTAATTCTTAATGAGCCCTCTGGTGGTGGAACATAATAGAGGAGGGACTGTGCCGTGTATGTTAAACCCACAAGTAAAATATGATTTTGTTATCTTGAACAGAAAATTATTTACATGGTGAACTGTACAGATGGATTGTAAAGGAAAATTACTCTTCCTTCTTGAAAAACCACTTGATAAATCACAGGCTTCTCTTTCTGTTTTCTTCTCTAATGTCTAGAAAATCCAAAAGTTATGCAAATATATAGTACTCCAATCACACTAAACACCTGGAAAAACATAAGTACTCTTAACAGATTACCTTAATATGCACTCTTTTTTTATTTCTAATATTTGTTGAAAAACACCTGAAGTCCTAGTCAATGTTTTTTAATTGGAAATGAGACGTTTTCTGTGTTAAATGCAGCAAATGAATGTTGCATCTTTTGTAATTGACAGAACCAACCTTTTTGAGTGGTTCATTAAATGCAGCATTATTTTTGCTTATTACTTTTTTTCTGTAATAGGCCATGATAACACAAAGAAGTCAATTCATAGGTTTATTGCTACTTAAGAGCAGGCTTGAGTTTGATTTGAAATGGTGATTTGATTGGACTTTCAGGTGGGACAAAGATAGAGATCCTGACTCCTGATTATTAATGATCACAAATAATGTTGTGGACTACTTCGATGTGTGGAGGTGTTGCTGTTGAGGACACACTGCACAACTGGTGCCTGTGTTACTGTGATGTTGGGCTCAGCTGGACAGCAAAGTTGGTCTGTCACTCCCCTCCTCAGCCGTCAGGGGAGACAAAATATAACAAAAGGCTCGTGGGTTGAGGGGTAAGGGCAGGGGGCATCACTCAGTGATTACTGTAACTGGCAAAAGAGACTTGGGGAAATCAGTTAAATCAGAGAAAGGTAATTAAAAATACAACCAGTTCTTAAAAAATATCTTACCCCCACCCCTCCCTTCTTCCCAGGCTCAACTTCACTCCTAATGTTCTCTATTTACGCCCCCTGCCCTGCAGCATCATGGGGACAGGGAATGAGGATTGCAGTCAATTCATCACAAGTTGTCTCTGCTGCCCCTTCATCCTTCCACTCATCCCCTGAAACTTGTCAACATGCATTTGAAACATGACAGTTGTGACACTGTTGTGTTTCCACCCTGCAGTCTTCAGGTGTTTCAAGGAAAAAGTGATACTTTCTTAACCTGTTTCCTGTGGTGCTTATATCCGTGCAAAGAGTTTTAGAGTAAGGTCTTAAAATTGTTTTTCTGAGGTGTGGAGAGCAACTGAAGTTAAAATACAGTGGATTGCTAGTTCTTAAGGATTCCTTTCTTTTGTTTGCTAGATATCTGTATTCTCAAAGAGATTTTTTTATTGGCATGTCAGCTGTGGCTACCTCCTCTGTCCTCGTTTTGTAAGTTGTAGTTTGCTGATTTTATCCAGATCTGTTAGGAAAACAAAGGCGCTCAGTCTCTCCCTGTTGCTGTCTCCTTATTCAGAAATGTTTTAAAACCATCATTGACTTTGGCAAGAAGATGAAGGTCTCACAGTTATGATATTTGCCTGAGCTTCCTCAACACTGATAGGATGGTTTGGAAGTGCCCAGTGAAGGAAAAGGTTGGGGTGTGGACTGCCTTTAGCACCAGAGATGCCAGTGAATCCATGTGAGCCAGGCTGTGTACTGCCAGCTGACCAGGGCGTGCCTTGGGCTTTCCAGCACCTGGGAGGTGTGACAAACCTCACGGATGGGTCCTTGTTCAGCCCAAACAATCTGCATAGGAGCAATTGCTTCATCCATATGACTCTTCCTCATGAAATAAAGATCTGCTGTAGTAAACCCAGTGACTGAGCTGCATCAGATCTGTATTTCATGAAGTGGCGAATCTTTATTGGTGATGTGATAATTTTTGTGACATGATGTGAAGCCACCATTGATTTAACTGGTGGTCTTCTCCTTTGCTATCCTATAAGGGGAGTAAATGGCATCAGGTATAACAGGATAGATCATATGGTGTCCATTCCCTGCCTCACCCATCCTTGCTTGTCCCTTGTTCAAAAGGGCTGCATGACTTTGGTTATCCCTCTGAAAATACAACAAATGCCCTACACATTGGGTTCCCAACCTTTCATTGTCACTGAAGTCCAACAGAATTTTGGTATCTAAAGGTATGTGCTCTAAAACAGAAAACAGCACCAAATCTGATCATTACTTGTTGAAATTTTTTTACTTTTCTTCAGTAAATATTTAATCTTAATGACTTTGTAAACAGCTTGCATTTGGGGGATAAAAAAGGAAAGAATCCTCAAGAGAACAATAACAGATTATTTGTTAAGGAAAAAAGCTTTAATACGTGTTAATTTCATGATTTAGAGTCTTCCATTACTAAGCAGATGTTTAAAGACAAATCTTTCCCTTTAAGTAGTGAAAAAAAAACATATTTTTAAAATCCATTCCTTAAAAAGCAAACAAAAAAAAAAATCTCACTTTTCCTGAAGGAGAGGCAGTGCCACATCAAAAGAAGGTGGATAATGAGACAATGTAGAGCATAATGTTAAAATCTGAAAATAACAATCCAAATAATGCTGTGCTGACCAAGCTGTTGAGCCTGGAGACAGGAAGGCTCAGGGGCAATTTTATCACTGTATATAAATGCTTAATTAGAGAGAATGAGGATGATGGAGGAGTGCCCACTGATGGTACAAGAGGCAATGGGCAGAAATAAAAACCCCATGAAGTTCCAAAAAGCTTTTTCTCTCTTAGAGTGATATTGTAAAGTCTCCAGCTCTGGAGCTGTTCAAAACCTGATGGGGCATGGTTCTGGGCAGACTGCTGTAGGTGACTCTGAGCAGAGGCAGAGTCTCTCTCTAGCAGTCTTTAATGTTTTTGTGAATTACATTGAAATTCACTGTGTGGAGAAGATGTGACATGTTCCTGTTGTGTAGGATGAGCAATGGTTTAGGAGGTGAGCTGTTGGTTTTCAGCACTTTCCAGGCTTTCTGTGAGGTAGGGACTGGAATGAAATTAGGCTCTGAGAAAGGTTACTTGCTACAAACTTCTGCATGTGGCACATGACTGAACTCATACCAGAGTCCTCCCAGTGGAGAAGCATATTGTGATCTAGAGCATATTGCAGGCTCTGTACAATTTTGGCTAGGCTGGTTGGGTTCTTAAGAATAACAAGCTCCAGCTTTCCATTGGTTGTGTGGGTTGATCTGAGCTTGATCTTCTAGATAATACCATGCAGCTGAAAACAGAGATCTATGCTCAGCAAATCGTCAGAGAGCACATCTTTGGGTTTTATTTTTGAATCATACTTATAGATTCCCTAAATAAGTTTTAGGAAGGGTCAAATTAAGGTCTGAATCAGCTCAAATCTTCCTTTAAATACAGATCATATGCTTAATTCTTAAAGAGCTATGTAAGTAGTTGTCTCAGAGAAATTAGAAGTTCTGTACATATAAGCTTGTTTGCCTCTTTTCTAAGATAATTGGTGGTGTTTTAATACTGTACTGGTTTGGACTAGTCCAGGATTAAACTACATCAAATACAAGCTCTATTTGCCCAAATTAGTTTATTCCTGGGGATTTTTTTTGTTGTTTGTTTTGTTTTTTGTTTTTCTTCTTTTGTTTTTCTTTTTTTTTCTGATGAATAGCTAACTACTAACAAAACATTCTGTAGCAGAACCTTATATTAACCTCAATTTTTGTCCAGTTTTGGCTTTTAGTCATCTTCATGTTATCTTCTGCAGTTTTAACAAAAACACAGCACATCCTGTCCAGACTGAAAAAACATCCTCTCAATGAAAAATTGGTGCAGAATGCTCTTTCTACAGATTTATATCGCAGTTTATACTTCTAGATAAATATTTACCTAACAATGAGATTAATTTTGAGAGCTTCTAAACATGTATTGTTTTTCAGGCTATATGCAGAATCCTCTGCATTAGAGGGAAATATAATTTCTAAGTGCTAAAATGCATACCAGCATATACAAACCAATAACCAGCACAGTATGATCTGAAGAAATGACTTCCCCCTATACAGTGCATGTTCTTTAAAGAGAGCAACCACTGCTTTCTTTCTCATTGTAATTCACACTGCGTCCAGCACTACTGGAAAACTAATGAAAATGCTGGGAGAATAAGGCTTTATTTTACTGTTGAGAATTCTCAGTGGTTACAATATTATGTTGTGCCTAATTCTCCTGGTACCATGTTTTTTTAACAGTGATTTCTATTTTCAACCCAGTGATCCATTTCATGCATTAACCCCCTAAGTACTGGATGTATCAGGTAGCACAAAGGAGCTTTCAGAGCAAAATGCTTTTACTAGAATAATTGTAAATAGGAAAAATCTGCTCAATCAGTTAGAAATCTTATAAGCACAGGGAAGCTGCACTTTTTAAGTCCACCTACAAGAAGAGCAAAGTGCAGGAATAAAAGGAGGAGATGCTGGTTTAATTTTTTCATCTGAGACAGCATGATATGATGTGATGCAACTGTTGCCATAGTAAATTTATATTGAATTGACTACAAGCCAGTCAACACCTCTGTGTAACATTCCCCCCACCCCCACAAGCAAAGCAGAAGGATAAACACTTCTTGATTGATTTTGTTTTTCCCTTTATAATAAGGAATTATAGGAGCTGATTTTAGTACTTTCTTAAAAAAATATAATTGCCAGAAGTGAAAGGTTTTTTGGATTTGGGGTATACCATGTTTCGGATTTGGGGTATACCATGTTTCAGATATGATTCATGTTTTTTCTCAAAATTGTCATTCATGAAGCAGCTTCGGTTGTCAACTGTGAGATGAAGGAGTTGTCTGCTCAGTTAACTGAAGGAGTATTAAAATGTGAAAGATAATACCACTAGAATATTTTAAATACTATCTGTTAAAGTTTTGGCAGAATTAATTTTCATCCTTGCCTTGTTACTCAAGTGTAATTTATAATGCATCTGAAGAATTCCCTTATCTCCCTCTACTTCACCCAACAAATGTATACATGCAGGGATTGAGAGTCCAGGTAATACCACGTCATGGTCTCTGTTTTTCAGTGTCTAATTTTATGAGACATCTATGGAGGAGTGGTAATCAGATTCGGTTATTATGAAATAGAGAAAATAACTTCTAGTGGTATTCTGAATATCTGTTCATATTTCCATGGTTCACGAGTTATGTTAAGATTACACAGTGGGGTCAGTATCTGAAGTGTTGCTACATTGTTAAAGCCATTAAAACATCAAACAAATCCCAATTCCTGTGACCACAGCAGCCAGATGCAGAGTACAGAGGCTCGTCGATATTAATATCCTTTTCTAACAGTGCCCTCCTGCTGTGTAGGAGGTGAGGGATGACAGCCTTATTCAGAGACCCTCTTTTAGTTCAGAGGTTCTTTATTTCTTCTTATTGTAGCACTTGAAAACTTTGAGTAACACCTTAGGGACCAGACGCTGCAGTGTGAGCCCAAACCTCCACCTTCACTTGAGTCTTGAGTGCCCCGCCTGACCTCCAGGTGCTGTTTCTGTCAGGTGCTGTGCCTGTGTCACAGCTGCTGGTCTCCAGGGTTGTTTAAGATGCACAGTGCATCTCGCATGGCCCTCAGTTTTGTTAAGTAATCTTGCTTCAGGCAACTGAAACCCTCACTAATGCAATTTGCTCTTTCAACTTTTCCAGAGAGGCAGGTGTACTTTAAGGGACTTTATTTTATTTGAAGGGGCTTCGTGTGCTTATTTTGTGCTGTTGCTTTAGGGGGAAAGGCAAATTGAATTAGTGTTTCTTCCCCACTGAAGGCAGAGATGCTGATGTTGCTCACAAACTTGTGAAAGAGCTATCTCCCTCATGGCTGTGTTGCACAGACTGGCTTCTCCATCAGCATTGAAGGCTTGGCCATGGTAGGAGGGTTGTCCATGGCCATTATATTGGAGAACAGATGGTGCCTTCTATGTCTACAACCTGTGTCCTTCTTTGTCCCGAATATTCAGGTTGAAAATGGATGACTGATTAACTTTTAGAAAAGGAAGACCCCAGTAAATGCCTTCCTAACTTACTAATGTCTGAGAAATCACAAGTATTCTCTGTTTTTGCAGTAAAGTTATGCAGGTGTTAAAACTTGCCTGATTTTGTGACAGAAAAAAGTATCTTAAATTAGCAACAACAAGCTGAAATCCCTTCCTGCAGCTGGTCCCAAGGCCTTGAATTTGATTGGAGACTTTAAAGGGAGTGGCCTTTAAAAACAGCTTTCTTAGGTTAGAAGCTTAGAATTCACTTAAAGATGAGGAAATAAAAATATTATCTGAAGTAAGTGTGGGAGAAGGAGAATAGCTGTAGATACTTGTGGCCCATCCCATTATTCAGAGAGTGCAGTGTGACACAGCACTGGTCAGCACCTTACACAGCAACAGCAAAGCCCTAGAAAGTGAAAAGCTGCTCCTTGATGTGCACAGGAAAGTGCAGATTTGAAAACTTAACAAATAGGCAGTGGACCTCACTATCCTTGGCAAACTGGGATGCAAAATTTCAGGGATATAGAGAGGGATGACTAGGCCAGGGAGCACCTTGGTGGTCAAAGAGCGTGTGTCTGAGTGGAGAGGACAGGAGAAACCAAGGTGAGCCCTAAGAGACAGATGGCCTGGCCACAGTGATGGGACAAGGACCCATGGGGCTAGGACTGCACCATGTGGAAATGGATAGGGGTAAGGAACAACTACATTTGTCAAAGGTAAGACTTAGTTTTGCAGCCTGTTATATCTGAAGATGTTTTTTTTTATTGCTTAAGTCTACCCCCACGCAGATAAGGTTTCTGCTGTGAAAATGTGTATGAATGTGCTTGAAAAAATGGTCAACAATGTGCATCATTTCAGTTCAATTCACTTGAAGCAAATGTCTAGGAGATAAGTTTACCTTCTTTAGTCTTTACCTCTTTATTAGAGACATCAAAGCTGTGGTTACTGAGATGTTCCCTCTGTCCAGTAGCTGATGTTTTTCTGCATTCTCTTCAGTGTGTCGGAGTGCTGCAGCGTTCAGCTGCTTTTGACAAGGAATGTTGATCCTCCTTATGTCCTTCCCCCTCATGTAAAAATAAGGCTTTGATAGTCAGCAGTGTCCCTGGGGAGGCCTTGTTCTGCAGAATGTAGAACAGATTGAGGTGATTGGTAAGGGGGTGGTATAGTGCTGTCTTCATCTTGCTGCCCTGTTATCTACTGAAGAGCTTTCTTATTAAAGCATTGGCCTGATACGTTTATTCTAGTGAGTTAGGTATTAGAAAAACTGTTGTTGAAGAAGCATCTGTCAGCTAAGTCACACTGACTTATCACTATTGATTAGCAAGCGCTTATCATTATGTCTATTGACTACTTTTGTGGGCTGGCATTTTTAAGAGATTATTTTATTTTATGGCATCCTCTGGCCATTATCAGTAATTCAAAGCCTCCTGTATTTCAAATGAGTTCATTCATTATTTTTCATTGTCTTTTCTATTACAGCCATTATCTTAGATCATGTAGATTTATAGGACACAGTTCAATCTCTATGAAAAAGAAACCCTTCCAGATTCTACCCTATGAAAGATTGCTGTGCTTTTAAGGAGATAAAAATGGGAAAAAACCCATGCCACAAAAAAACCATAGGTGTTAGAGAAACAGCATCATATCTAGTACTTCTTTAAGACAAAGTTTACATGGTAAAAACTTAATTTACTTAGTAAAAACATGATCAGAGTAGCACCATCAACATCACTGTTATGTTGGGCTGACTCTGGATGAGAACTGTATACAAAACTTTAGCCTTCATGTAAGTGGTGAAGGTGATGATGTGGAATATATGTATTATTCATGGGCTGTTTGTCTTCATGGTTAAGATTATATTTTAAAGATTGTAGAGGGCCTCTATGTAAAAAACCTACTCTCCCACCACTGCCAAGAATTTTCTCAGCTCTTTTTCATTGTATTTCGTTAAGTTTTACAAAGATAGAATATATGGTGTTGCCATTTTCACCATTAAACCTTAATGGAGCCAATCCTCATATTCTAGGCTTGTGTTTGGGGGAAAAAACCTCAACCACTAAAAGCAAAGTTAGATGTCCCTTTCCTGTGATTATTGATGAGAGCTGTATTTTGGTTAATAAAAAACAGAGGAGATGCAAAAGGTTGCTTCGTCAGAAGAAAACAGCAGGAGCAAGTCTCTTGAGGATTGCCCCCACCTGTAGCTGTTGCAGAGAAAAAAGACCTTGATAAACCCTGTGCACAGGTCAGAGCTTTCTCTAAACCTGAGAATTACTAATGGGAATCCATTTTGCCCTCTAGAGATAGCTAGAGGTGGAGTGGGCTGGCTGGTTATTAAATGAACATGGCTTTAAATGTAGACAGGCATTTAAAGCCTTGTGTCATATAAATGAAAATTTTAGCTTACAGGATCACATTTTCCTGCAATATTTTTCATATTAAAATACAAGTATTAAATTAAAAATACAAGTAGCCTAAACCCTCCCCATTTAGACAGTGTTGGGAAAGAATTGTTATGCTCCTAGAAATGAAATGCTATTCTTTTCATATATACACTTCAGCTTTCCAGTGTCTTTGTGCATTCACTCTTTCATTGGTTATTGCAGGTGAGTATGACTTCTTTATTTTTGCTGCTAAGTGGCCTGGAGAAGGAGTGTACATTGGTGGGAACCCCAGACAGTAAAGTTGAGATACCTGTGTCTCTGATGTGTCTGCACTTACGTGAAACTTGGCTAATGGCAACGTAGTCCCTGGTCATTGAAAAAAGGATTTTGAAATTAGGAAGGAACTTTTGTCACGAAAAATGGAAAATGAAAAGGATTTTGTCTCCTTTATAAAGTGTTGTAGTGTTATTAGCTGAAAACTTTTATGTGATGGATCAGCCTGCATGATGTTATATGGGAAAAACTTGCCAAAGTTTACTGTAAAGTCTCATAAACTCTCCATATGGAGAAATACTATAATGATAGCTTTCCCAGACCAAAAAAGTTTAGAATTATATGCTATCTAAAACCACTGACAATCAGTACAGATACAGAACCCAGATCTAAATTTTTCTCTTTGATTTTACAGATGCTGGGATTTGGGAGGAATTTTTTTTTCCAGTCAAATCTCAGCAGAATAAGCTAAAGGCTTCTTGTCACCAAGGGAGGTGAAATAGGGACAGTAAAATATTGGTAAGCAAGTAGTTCTTCACCTTGTCTTTCAGGTTCCATTGTCCTGTGAGCATTTTAGATGTTTCAGGCTGCATGACAATAATAGTACTGCTGAAATATATGTGAATGAAATGAGATTTTTTTTATTATTTAATTTATTTTCTGTGAATTTTAATTTTCTTCTTTTCCTCTGTATTTTCTTTTATTAGTATTAATTTTTCTTCAGTGCTAGTAGTGTTACAACTCTTGGAATATATTTTAGTCTACAAGATTTCTGAGGTTTCAATAACACCGAAGTGTTCAGTAGACCACAGATGGTTATAAAACTTTTCCTATAAAATATTGTAATAGCTTATTCTCCCTCTCCAGCAGGCTATCCAAGAGGGCTTTCATGGCTGCATGCTATTAGTCACTGAAACTATGTGGTAGAATAGTTTTGCTGTTGTGTTGGAGAATCCCAAGAAGCAAGGACTAAAGTTACATCCACACTGGCCTTGTGCATCTGTACCATGGAAGCAGATGATAATTCTCTAGTGTAGGTCCTTTTCTTGAGAGAGACAGAGAACAGTTGCTGTGGGACCGGTGTTTTGGGTTTTCCACAGGGGCAGATAGATCTGTGAGAGATGGGAAAAGCTCCTGGTGGAGACATGGAGGGTTTGGCTCTGGTGAATAAGAGAAGCTGAAGCAGCATAACAAGAGGAGAGGGAGAAAGCACTTTACACTGAGTTCATGTTTACAAAACTGAAACATTTAAAAAACCTTCTGGAAAATGAAGGTAAAATAACATTTAGAATTTAACTTAAGAAAATATTATTTTTTCTGCTACAAAATTAATTTTGACTTCTATTCAATTTTTAGATTTTTAGCAGTTAATGACATCCTTGATGTTTTTGTACAGCCTAAATATTTAACTGTAATACAAGATCAAATGATTGTGGTATCTTGACATTCTGGGCTATCAGTGGAAATCTACTGTCAATCATGGTATGAATGAATATGGGGAACACTCATGAATGAATCAAGTAAAATATGTTTTACAACAGATGTTACTGCTAAATAAAATATTTTGATTTAAGAAAAACATTCCAGGTATTTTTTTTAACTAGTTAATAGTACTTAGCAAAAATGCAGTGCCTTCAAAGACATACTGCTATTGAAAATTGTTTTAATGATAGTTTTTTCATCAGCTGTAGTGGCAGTTTTCTTTCAAAGGAACACTATAATGGCAATTTATTTATGTATTTAAATATAGTGAGTCTCTCTGATAGAAATGTGAAAGTCAACAAGATAGAATAGGTTGACATAAGAAAAGCGGTGCTAATGAATAATAATATACATTATGCCATTAAAGATAACTTGTCCCCTACTGTGCAGGAAAACAAAGGGGATATCGCCAGAGAGAAAAGAATGAGCAAAAATATTTATAAATATGAGGCTTTTCTCTCTCTGTCCTCCTCAGGCATCCTACATCTGAAATACTTTCTCTTATTAGGAAACTAATTACACAGAGGTTGCCAACTCAGTTCTCTTTCAAGTATTAAAACAGTGGAGCATCTTTCTCAGTCCAGGCAGTAATTAGCAGTCACCTAGTTGCAAGGCCAGCACAGTCATGTAGGTATTCTGCTCAGAGAGCATTGATTTGAATGAGAGCAGTAGAAGAGTTCATATTAACTCCTGATGAATTTTTTTTAGTACATCAAGTGCTTGATTTTCCCTGTAGTACATTGCTTTTTTTCCTGCTCTCTCTTTCTTTGCTGATTACCGCTTATTTTGTTATCTGCTGTGTCAAGTCATTCACTGAGCTCATGGTTCTGTGAGATGTGCAGTCTTCCCACCCTTTGGCTGAGGGATTACCACCATTAATACCTCCACTTATGTCTGGGGACTGTTTTGGGTGAAGTAGCTGTGAGCTAGAGGAACAGTCAGTCCTTCCTCTATGCAGAGTTGAACGTGTGTTTCACATCATATGTAGTCCATGTGATGGTGAATAGATAAGCTGCTTTAGTAAACCAGTTCTGGCCAAATCACCACAGTCTAGAAGACTGCTTCTTATTTTTAATGCCTGTGGAAGGCCAGAGCTTAATTAACTTCACTCCCCTTGAAAACAGAAAATCTCTGCAGCAGCCACTGACTATATCTTTAATTATTGCATCCTCTAGAATCAGAACTCTGTGGTTTACGAAGTCAGCTCTGTTTCAACAGCATAATTAATTTATTGAAATTAAATTTCAAACCTTAGCACTGAGGTGTATTGTTGGCCTTGCTAATCATAAATGACTAATCTGTTCTGGTGTGTTCCCTTCTCTTTCTCAGTCCTTATTTACTCGTGGACTGTAATTGGTTAGTAGGACACTCATGCCAAGAGGAATCTTTATTGTTCTCAAGACCTGGTCGTGTGTTCATGGATGAACAAGCAATTTCATGCAACTGAAATCAGTCATGATTTCCTCAAAATTCTGTAACAGACATTCTACAAACATGACCATTCTCTAAATTTGTAGAAAAGAAATGGAGAAAAGGCAAAGAGAATAGTATGAGAAAAACCTCCCATTAAACAAAATTACTATAAAATCAGGGAAATGCTCAAATAACTGTAGGGTTTGTTCTTACAGTTTGCCTGAACTCTCTTTCCCTTTATTCTAATGGTATATATTTTATGGAGATGGCACTTGCTAGTATTGTCTATTAAAGTACTGAACAAAGTCCTGGTAAAATGAGCACTCTTCTAGAAATTTGTGGTTCTCCACCCCTCCTTTCCTGAGTCTTATGGAACATAACATGTTCCACTGTTCTCTGTTGGGAGATGCCTGTACTAAGTTTAAGAAAGTCGATGTGATTGAAGAAGTTCTTGCAACAGTTTCTGAACTTTCTTTTCAGACTGACTGGTGTATTTAGCTATTAACTTCTTTAATTATTTATAGATGTGGAACCAAATATTCATGTCTCTCTGTAAATGATTCTTCAGGATATTAAAGATTTCTTCCTGTGCACCTTGAAGCATGGGCTGCTTCATGGCAATGCTGTCTGTTGAAAGTCTGCTTTAGATGGCTGTCTTGTTTAATCCTTATTATCACTGTTTTGTTTCATCCTGTTGAGAATAAGAAGTTGTAATTCTCAATGTACATTTTTCAGAGCCTCTGGTAGTTTGTTTCAGAGTTTTGGAAAATTGATAAAAATTTAGGACTTTTAAAAGGAGAGAGGGGAAGACAGCAGGTGTTTTAGGTGAGTGCCAGACTTGGCAGGGTGCTGTATGACTTTGTATATTTAGATAAACCCTTTTCTGTGTACTGTTATGTATATGTTATTATTCATGGTGAATGTAGAAATTTGGTGATTTCTTTTGATCTCAGTTGTGCCCTGGCCTATTCTGTAAATGGGAAATATTGCATTTACAGTCTGTAAATGTAAATATTGCAGCAGTAGCAGTGTCAGGATGCAGTATCAATATAAGCCAGCAGCAGGAGACAGCCACAATGCAAGGGAAGTTTTTCAGAAGCTTATTTAAGAGACTCCATATTTCTTGTCCCAGTTTCAGTGGGTAAATAACAGATAGTTGAAATAGGATTTTATTAGTCACTGGCCATTCTGCTGTCAGGCTAGAAGACATGGAAAGTGCCCCTTTTCCATTTCTCTAGGTTACATTTCTTTTCAAGAGTGATGCTTATATTTTATTAATTTTTATGGATAAATACATGAAGCTTAGAGGATGGTTACCCCACTTCTTCCCTGAGTATTGTGCTTGTTTTAAAATAAATGAAACACTGTTATTCTGTTAGTTGGTTTGGTTCTCTCTAGTTGTTCTTTGGATTTAAAATGTGTAGTTTTGCATGTTCATATATACAGAACTAGATGCTTGTAGTGATTGAAAGCTTTTTTATGGTGTGGAAAGTTTTTCTTTAAACTTTACCACTCATAAAAATTTGTATAGTTTACATTCAGAGTTGTCTTCTGTTTTTTGGTGTTCTCTGTGCTTGTGTGGGCTTTGGAGATCAACTTCATGCCACTACAATTATTGGCAGGTATTCAAGCCTTAAAATAATTGCCCATCTGTGTAACTCTCAGTGAAAAATTAACCATTCAGAAAGAGTAGCTGTGACATAATTTGAAGTCTGATTTGACAACATGTAAGATAACAGAGGAAAGTGAGAGGTAACATAATACACAGTCTATCAAGTAAGATTGTTCATGCATCTCTGAATTAATGATTCACAGAAATGGCAACTTCAAGAATAAAGAGCCAAAAAAATCCAAGTAGAATTTAAAAAAAACTCTGAACATGAAAGAAGATGTGACCAAATATTTCCTAGCAGGAAGAACTGTACAGAGAGGAATGCAAAATTTGTGTGTGCAAAATTTGTGGTGAGTGGGGGAGTTGGGAAGGGCTGGAGGAGAAAAGAAAAAGTAGTATTTGAGAGAAATATTGAGAGAAAAAGGGTTCTTGCTCTCTGTGCATAAACAAAGTTTATGAGAGTTAGCTTTCTGATAAACTGCTGGTTTTGATCAATGATTAAAGGAAGATAATACCAGGAAATGTCTTTCTGTGAACCCTTAACTCTGGTAGCTCATTACTTTGATGAACGTCAAAATGCTGATATAAATTTCTTCTGCAGCTCAGTGTCTGAATCTTAACTGTTTGTTCTATTCAGGGTGAATTGAAAAAAACCTCACCTCTGGTAGAGTGGTCAGTGCTGCGTGTGGCATCCTCCTGTGCCTGAAGAGTATAGACTGGAGAGGAATTTCTGTCTCTTCAGATATCAAAACTCCCTACCATTAACAATTCCACCTTGGCGCCTGTATTACAACCTAATGTTTCTTCAGGGTCTCAGGTTGGGCCTGCCACTGGAAAAACTGGGATGCTTAAAGACAGAGAAGCAGAGTTAGATGTGGCTGGTTGTGTGTCCCCGAATCAGGCACGGCAGGGGCGTATGAGTTGGTCTTTGAAGCCCCAGCTTTGTGTCCTGCCTCCAGGTTATGGAGTACTTGGGGGCATTTGAAAGACCTTTGGCTGCACTGGAAACACCAGTTATGTCAAAATTGAATACCCTTGTTTCTTCTGTGTTTGAAAAATATTCCCAATTGGCTCTGCTGTTTTCGTGGTTTAGCCCCAGCCAGCAGCCAAACACGAGGCAGGTGCTCCTTCACTACCCCACCACTGGGATCAGAGAGAGAATTGGAAAAGAAAAAGTGAGAAAACTCACGGGTTGAGAGAAAAAAAAGTTTAATAGGGAAAGCAGAAACTGTGCACAAAAGCAAGGCACAATAAGGAATACATTCATTGCTTGCCATGGGCAGACAGGTGTTCAGTGACTTGGGAAGACAAACACCATCACTCTGAACATCCCCCTTCTTCCCCCAGCTTTATATAGTGAGTATGAGCTGTGTGGTATGGAATATCTCTTGGGTCAGCTGTGTCATCTCCCTGCTTCTTGAGCACCTCCAGCCCAGTTACTGGTGGGGGAAGCAGAAGAGGCCTTAGCTCCATGTAAACAGTGCTTAGTATTAACTAAAACATCCCTGTTTTATCAGCACTGTCTTCAGCTCAAATTCAAAATGCAGCCCCTTACCAATTACTTTGAAAAAAATTAATTCCATCCCATCCAAAACTAGCACAACTACACATCTCCAGAGTGGAAGGTGGGGCTTGAGCTGCTGGGGAAAAGCCATGTCTCTAGCCATCTGAGATGGCTAAATAACCACAGCCTGGTTGTGTTTCTCACTTCTTGGTCTTGACAGGAAATTCACTTGAAACATGAGGAATATTTTTCTGTGCATTTAGCAAATAACCCAAGATAATTTGGGAAAGTATCCTGGGAAAGGCATCTTCTACTCTGTTAAATTGTCTCTGCAATGAACTCTCTTGTAATAAATACTAAGGTTTTGGAATCAGTCATGTTCCAGAAATGCTTAGATGTGAAATGTCTGTAATTTGTAAATGACATGTTATTATATATGTGTGTGTGATATAGTTTGACATATGACTCACATCTAAGAGCATATGTTCACAAACTGCCAGAGAAAAAGCATTTCTTTGCCAGGCCAGTGGCTGATCTTCAGATCTACCAATTCATATATATCCTGTTTCTTCTCGTGCTTTGCTTAAATGCTCTAGTGCCTTTGGGTCTCTGAAAGATATATTTGTGTATATAGGAATGTGTGTGTAAACAGGCATATATTATATATATATATATATGGATTTTGCACATATAGGCCTATAAATATATTTATGCATGCTAGTTTTAATATGCAGCCTTCATGGGTTGAACCATTGCTAGTAAAATCTGTCATCTAGACAACATAAAATGCATGAGGAATATAAAAAAATCCCAAAGAACTGCACTTGTAACTAAAAAGTAAATGTATCCATTTACTGATTTATAGATTTGCATATTTTTGTTAAATACCAAATTTTTGAATTTTTAAACACTTTAAAATTATTTTCTTCATTACACTTTTTGTGAAGGCTAATCTGTTGCATTAAGTAAAGAGAGTGAATTGTTGAAAAGAGTAAATGATGGAGAAATGCATAAATAGTTTTACAGATTAGTCACCAGAGCTCCAGTGAGGTACAAGGAAAAAGCACAGCTCCACTTCAAAACACGGTGTCTTTCCAGGTGCTTTGATCAGTGTGTCAGTTCCAATGACACCTTAAATAGCTTCACAGTGTGCAGGATTTTATAAGAGCAGCACATAGTGAATATGTGTACTAATTATATATATAAATTTATATACATATATAAACATTGATTATTTAGTGTATTGTAAATATTGCCACCTTATTTTCTCATTTCAGTGTCTAGGAAGTGATGTTGTGGACAGCAGAGATTACAGTGGAACAGTTATGATTGATTGTTAAGACTGTAGGTTCCTAAATTTTTTTTCTTTAATACACTGTGCATGCTAAACTATTTGAGATGTTGCACAAGGTGGAGTGTAAAGGCCAAGCAAGCTTTTATGTTTTATATATGAGATGTTCTGTCATTAACCAGAAATGATGTTTGACTGAGCAACTTGCACATGCCCTGTGCGGCTAGAAGAGGCATCCACACAGTGATTATAACCAAATAAGAGGCTTAGCTTGATATCAAATTTGCTTGTGCTCAATTAGCAAAATTATTTTGAGAGTATAAGGCTGTGAATCATTACCTATCTCTGGGAACAAGAGTGATGCTTGTCAGAAATTGTGTTTTTTTTCAGCATCTACTACAAACTACAAAAAATGGGCTACTTTTGGAGGTCTGCAGTAGCAAAGGTGTTCCTGCAATACTGTAACTGCTGTTTCAATCGTGTGAGCTTGGTCCACTGCTGTTTGAGGTATATCGAGTGTATACGTGCAGCAAACAATGAATTTTTGAACTTCTGGAATATGCAAATATTTTAGCAAACTAATCCACATTCCAATTTACCAGGAGATGTTAAATTAATGAGAGCTGTAATGTCTCACCACCAGAAATTACACATGAACCTCCTTCCCCTTGTACAAACAAAATCAATAAATCAGTGAGAAATCTTCATTTGAGAAAAAAGGGAGGATAATGTCAGTCCATGGTTGTTGGATTATATAATGCCATTGACAAGCCCTCAGGCAGAATAAAACCCATTTTTAAGACTGGGTTATGCTCTGAGCAATGTAACCTGCTAATTAACCTGTAAACCTGTTTATTTTCTTGATATACTTAATATAGAATCATAGAATTAAGGTTGCGTGAGCCCAGATTAGGTGAGAAAAATGTCCTGTTTCAACTCTGAAATAGTCCACGTCAGCGTATTTCTGTCCATGTCATGACCTTCAGATGGAGACAGTTGCAGGTGATGCCTCTAAGGAGAAATTTCTGTTTCAAGGAGGGTTTGGGTGGTGCCTCCATTGCTCATAGGTCATCAACCCAGCTGGTGTCAGGTTCCTCATGTGGCTGTGGGTAAACACAAACCACCTCTGGCCTCTCTTTGCTATTGCCTCCTCTTCAGCCCCCAGCACACCAGATGGTTTGGGCACTGTGAAAGCAAAGGGGATCTGCCACCATTCCCCACCTCTGCAGCAGGAGAGGCTGCTCTCAGCACCAATATCCAAGTCCAGGGTCACCTCCTGACTCCAGGCTGTAGGCCACCAGCTTGCTCTTACCATACAGCGGAAATGCTGTTATCTTTCTAGTGTTTTTGCAGCTCTCCTATCACCTAGGAGCTAACGTAGATACATTTTTACTTTTCATTGTCCTTCACGGGCATGTCAAGTCATAGTTTAATTATTAAAGATACCAGGTACAGTGAACGTGAACTATGTGAAAGGTATTGGATTTAAAAAAAATTAAAAGCCAACTTGTAAAGAACTTAATATAAATATTAACAGGAAAGAATGCAAAGAATGCCATAGGGGAATCTCAGTGGCATAATTCCTACATATAATATTCCGTGATAGCAAAATAAAGTAATGCCACACAGAAAAGATATGGGAGACTCCACAGGGGGTAGGAATAGAAACTGTGGAAGTATTTAGATGACTTTTCAGAGGAAATTGCAAGAGAAACTGTTGAGAGAGTAAACTCATTTTGTGAAATTATAATCCAATGCAACATCTGGGAACGTGCACAGTTCCAGCTGAGCAAGACGTCTTAGTGGTTTGGTGTGATAAATGCTAACTCATTGTAAAATCCCAATTTCCTGATGCTGTTAATTTATTTCTTCTGTTGAGAGGGAAAAATAGACATAAATATACATAGCTTTATGTCTGAAAAAGAAAGTAGTAAGAGTAGAGAATAAATGAAAACATTTTCAGTACCTTGAATTGCTGAAAATGCACCATTTGTAAGAAAAGTTAATTAGTGTCTTAACTACATTACACTACATGAACTACATTGATTTAAATGTTGGACACAAAATGCATATTTTCAGTTTTGTATTTTAAAAGAAGTTGATGAAATGTGCAGTGATATGGAATGTCTCTAAAACGCCTTCTGCAGAACTGTAGTTTTCAATATATTTCTAGTCCAGCTTGTATCAGAGGGCCTGAATGAAGTCTTTAAAAACAAATAGATTAGGTTTAAATTAGCAGTAAGTGAGAAATAAGAGGTTTGCAGATCCTGGCTTTTGGATGCACTTCAACCTCAAATAAGTTACCATTGCCAAGGCAATTCCTTTTTCTGATGGGTTAGCAAAATGGGAAAAGCTCTGACTTTTGGATAACAGAAGCTTTAGCAATCAAATGTGACTATGTTAGTGTGCACTAACTAATGCAGCATGCAATTTATTTTTCATTACTACATTGTGCACATAATTTCAAATTGTATTGTTTATAATTGAAAAGAAAATACTTATTAATGGTTACAGGTGCTTCGGATGTGAAGCCTCTAAATAGTGTTTTTAATATAGGTATTTATGTCTTTCTAAACTAGATTTGTTATGTCAGCAAATAGTTTTGGGGAAGAACAGCTGCTGGTTTATCCCCTCATGCATACCTGAAGCCATCTCAGAACTTAGCTTGGGGTTTGATCTGTCCCTTGCCAAGAACTTCTGGGAAGTTCTTCTGGGAAGAGCTGGTGTACTCACAGTCAGCCACTGCTGCCCCAGGGCTGTGAGCACCGTGCAGCACATGGGGGTGGCCTCTGTAATCATCTCCTCTGCAAAAAACCATCCTGATTCTACACAAATTCCTTTCAGCAGATGCTTTTATTTATCAATGATATTTTATGCAAAACACTGAACAAAATGGATCCTCTCTCAGCTCTGCTTGCTTTTCCTGTTCCCATGCCTGCTGGGCTCTGTCTCCCCGCTTCCTTCTGTGTTTGTTCCACTCTCCCAGGGCTCTGAGCTCTGGTGTCCTTCCATCCTGAGAAGTGCTAGAGGGTTGCCTGACCCTTGGCTCCTGAGCTCACAAAGGTGCAGGCAGCCCCTCCTGCCCCCAGTGTTCTTGGGAAAGGGGAGATGGGGGCTGTTACCTGTGACTTGCAGGAGATCATGGGAAATATGGAGCAAGATTCAAAATGGGAATCTGACTGGCATAAGGTTGTTAAGTGTGGCAAGCTAGGATTGTAACTGAAAAATTTTTAATTAGCAGCTCTGAAGAGCATGGAGGTGAGTCTGTGAGTGAATGCCTTTATCTCCTGGGTCAAATTCTCAGTACCAAGTGCCAGTGGTTTTCAAAGATACTACTGAATGTTGCTGTGGTAGTATTGGTATAAATGAGAATATGGAGGAGTAAGGAAAAAATCCCAACCCTGAAGTTTTGAAAGAATCATATGGGCAGTTAGGTTTGAATACCTGAAATACAGCATATCTCTTTTGTTTGATCTTGATTTTCCTTCTAGTGCAACAGGTCCTACTTATCTTTTCCGTCCAAGCTGGTCTTGGGAGGAAAGATGTGGCTTAATTTGATTTTTTTTTTTCAAGAGCAAAAAAGTAATTAAAAAAGTAAAGTAACAAACTTACACGTATTCTTTTTTTTTTTTTTTTGCTTCACTCTTTGATAGTTTTGTAATGGTCAAAGGAGATTATTTATAAATTTCACTCTTTTTTTTAATATTTCCTCCATGACTGCTTAAGATCTTTGTGAACAAAGATTGCAAGGTGGTAGATAAAGCACAAATTTAAAAAACCCCACCAAAAAACCCCACCCCTTATTCCTTGCAGTCAAGCAGTCCAGCTCTTTGTCTCACTCACATCAAACAAGCTCTTAGGATATTAATATTGTTAATAACAGTTTTTGAATTGCCTGCTAATATGTGGAGATGCATAAACACCAGGAGAGCTGAAGGTGACAAATAATAAATAATGTGCCATCAGAAAATAGTTAATTACAGTACAAAATTGAGATAGCAAGCCTTGTGTACAGGGAGAAGTGGATCAGCAGCAGCAGCTATAATTCATGATAGGTCAAGCCATATATGAAGGAAAGCTTTCATTTGTAAACATTGTCAAGCCCAGGGGGAAGCAATTACTGATGAGAAACAAGTTTCTTTCGTGTCAATCTCATCATGAGGGGTTTTTTTGTTTGTTTTTAAATAAGGGCTGCTGCTGCTTTTTTTCCCCAGAAACCAACAAAAGGAACATGCAATGTAATGTAGATTGAAGAGGAAATTCACCTGTCAGCTTCATGAACAAATTAGTACTCATTAAGCAGAGTTAGGTCTCTGAATGTGTTTCTTGCAGGGGAGGCTGGGTTTAGTTTCTGAGTGCAGCTCTGTGTCAGTACAAGCTGCTAGGTGCTGTTGAGCGTGACCAGAGCAATAAAAGCACGGCCTCAGAAGCTGTGATGCCACCAAGGCACCCTCAAGCTACGGCTTTGTGCCATTCTCTTTTGCTGTGCGTGGGCAGCATTTTGCCTTTAGTCTATCCCAGTCTCACACGTGGATCTCTCTGACCATCCCAGCTGCAGGGGCTGACTCTTGGGGTGAAATAAAAGCCAGAACTTGTTTGTCCTTGCCCACCTGCTCTCAGAGGGAGACCTCGGTCCCTGGTCACTCCTTCCTTGTACCCTGAGGGACTTACTCCATGTCACAGTTCTGCCTGAGGGAAGGAGATAGAGTCTGGGAGGGCTGGCTGCAGAGACAAGTAAATTTTTGTTCACTTTTTTGGGGGAAAAAAGACTTCTAGAATTCTGTTTCGTTTGGCATGAAAGTGTTTCTGATAGTCTTTTATATGAGATTAAAGAACAAAAAACACCTTTTAAAGATATTAGTGCTACCTTGTGTCTTCGGTGTAATTAATATTTTATTAGTTTTTATCTCAGTAAAAGACTCTTCTCCAGTTCTGTGCTTTTATGAAACTCGTGTTTATGTGCATGTCTTTGTAAAAAGAACTACATAAATAAGATATTTTTAGTGCTGTGGGACTGTTCTGTGCAGAATTTTCTTTATAATTTTTAACAATGTTCTAGAAGGCATGGGGTCCAACTAATTCTCTTTTACAGGAAAAATCAGTTTCAATTTGAACAGCTGATAGGTGAAGATGTGGATCCAATAAGAAAAATTAACAGGGCATTATTACTAGGAATGTGAAGTAGCCAAACGATTTAATGTGCAACCAGCTGTTTAAAGGCACTTTGTTACCTTGTGACTTCAAGAGGCTATTGACATCCTAGTTAAAAAAATAATAAAATAAAATTAAAATAAAGCTCCAAGGTATATCACAAAAGAGTATTTCAGAGGAATTTAATAGGAACTGCTGCAAAGATTGAAAATTATGGGCATGTGTCCGTTAATTTATATGAATTTAAAGGCCATATGGAGAAGAGCCAACACAGCAGTTGTAAAAAGAAGATATGCTTCAGAAATCAGTGTAATTCCCTGATGGTCTCTGCAAGTGTATGTAAGGGAACTCTCTCATTAAAGGCTCTCGAAGACATTAAATTCCCATGAAGTAAGAGAATGATCCATTGAAAGATAAAACAGAAAAGATGTATTGGTTAGCTCAGCTGGAGAAGAGAGAGCACCAGTGAAGTCCAGTATGGGTGCAAGCAGCATAGAATGCACCTGATATAGGAGGTGGTGATTAATGTTTGACCCAATTCAGTAAAGAAATCTTAAACGATGCACAAGAGAGGGCAAGATGTCAAAACCTCAGAAGTAGAAATAGAAATGATTGCAAAAGGGATCAGAAAACAGAGCAGGGAATATCAGCCCCAGTTTGTGGGTAGTGGTGCTGTCACTTTTGGACCCTTCTTCCCTCTCCATTCGTAAAGGCATGGTAGATCTGAATTAAGTATCTAGAAGAGGGATTGAGATTATGGAGTGGTTTACATTCTAAAGAATCCCCACTTTATGATTCCCCAGGCTGGATAAATAGAGTTTTGTCAGCCTTTACCACAGATAATTTTCCTGGATTGAAAATACAGTAGTTTAACATGTGTCTTTACACAAACAAACAAACCCTTATCTCTAAAGGGTTTAGACATGATTTTTCAAGTGAATTTTCAAGAGAATTGTGCAATTATTAAGTAATCTTGCATCAGACTTGTGGATCTTTAGCTGCTATTCTCACAGGATATGCCGCAGTTCTGCTGAGGGAACTGCACAAATATAGTGCATTTTTTAAGATTATGAAAATTGATATAAGCACAGATGGTGCTAAATTGTAGTCACTGCCTGCATGGCTGGAGCCTCCAGTAGTTTCTGGAAGTATCAAAAATCCATCTTGCATCCTTATCATTTAGGTGGTTTTGTGTGAATTCCTGGCCTCAGATGAAGTGCTGTTTACATTAAAGTTCACCTTTCAATCAGAGATGAGCACAGCAGAAAGATTAAGGAGCTGTTTTTGCTAGAGTTGCTTTTTAAGTTGGGTTGCACAGAGCATGGAACACTGATATGAGGGAGAAAGAAAATTTTCTAAGCAAAGCACTTTCACCTTCCTCAACCTTTATTATAATTATGGACGAAACAAGTGAAATCTCGTTCATTTTGTTGTTTCCTGGCTTTGCCTAGACTCATAGGAGACTGCTACTTGAGTACAAGTATATTCTTCTCTCTGTTGCTGCTTCATGCTTGGTTTTGTTCCATCAGATGTCTGCATAACAACCTGCTGCACTGGCTGCTATCTAGGTGATAAATGCTTACATCTAGCAAATAGCAAAGCCATTCTCCCTTTAACAATTAATGCATGGAAGGTTGTGGGGAGACAAATGGAGGAATTTAAATAATTGTGTACCATTTAAATACACGTGAACAATGTGAGTGGTGTGGAAGATGGAGAGCAAAGGGCAGCCTGCATCAAAGGGAGGATATTCTGAGGGCTGGCTGTAGACCAGGACATCTGCATGTTCAGATGGAGACCTGGTGAAAGGATACCTTGACATAGTGAAAGAAAGGAGGTAAATAGGCACATCTGGGTTCTACCAGCCTCTTTGATCCTTCCTGCTGGCAAAGATAGCTATTTTGTGATGAGGAGACTATGACACCTGTAATGTTCACCAATAAGTCCCAGCTTTTTTGCTTCAGTGTCTTCAGTAAAAGCCTTTTAAATCAAAATTCTGCTCCTGTTTTCAGCATGGTTGGAAATGAAACTTGCTAAAACCTGATGAATAGGCTCTACCAGATTTCTTTGCTCCATGTTTGATTGATTTGGTTCCTTGCTTGCATAGCCTGTTTAATATCTCAGATACTAATTTCTTTTCTGTGTGTTGACATGCACTCTGCAGCACATCTTCTGGTATTCAGCTATTACACATATGATAAATGAACCCTGTAATGTCAGGTATACTGAAAATCAATGCTGTTCATATGCAAACAAATAGCAGACCTGTACCCTCTCTAAAAGAAAAGCATCTCAGTAAATATAGGAATCAAAACCTTCATGATTTGGTGTTACCTTGTGAAATTTGCATTCAGAATGATAATTCAGGCTAATGGCTTCATGCTCCCGTGGGGCAGCTGAAATAGATTCTGAAATGGCAGAAGAAAAGGGTATAGTAAATAAATGCAATGAACTGTCAAAGAATATTTCTACATCAAACAAGTCTCTGAACCTTTTTGTGCTTCATATTCTGACCTTTTCTAGCTGCTCTGCTTTTTGCCCGAATCAGATCATGAAATGAAGTATATTAGCTACGAAACAAAAATAATAACAATAATAATAAACCATTTATATAGCCACTAAAAGTGTTAGAATATTGCAGAGAAAATTCTATTAATTTACAGTAGATTGGTGAGGGTAAAGCACCCTTTGATTGCAGTTGCTAGGCAACCCTTTTCTGAGCAGATGTAGGTACCATTCCTGTTTGTTTAACACCAGCCGTAGCGGAGTCTGGCCGCAAAATATGTTACAGCAGCAGCAGGGAATAGCAAAGGAGAACAATTTTAGCACTGTGGTGCTGAAGTATCTTTCTCTTGCATCCTTCATGCATGAATAATACAAATGAGATTGCATGGAGAAAGCTTGACAGATTGGACAAAATAAGCTTGTATTACTATGTTTTCACCTGTTGATCACAAAATGCTTTGTTAAAAAAAAAACCTGATTCCCATTCTGCTTGTGTGGAAATGGGACACAGAAATGTTAGACTTACGTATAAAGAGCTGCTGTAACTGCACGTTGGGCAACAACAGAGCTAAAAACAGACCCCAGGTCTTCCCAGTCCCATACTCAGTGGTCTGTGTAGAATTTGCACAACATATTTGCCTTCAATCAGAGTAATACACTCCAGCCAGCTACGTAGGATGATTTTTGTGGTATTCCTTTCACAGGAAGCATCATTCATATTCAAGGGATTGTAGCAGTGCTTAGAAAGACAATAACCAGAGTGTTTCAAGAAATGTGATCCATGCTTCTGTATAAACACTGGTGTAACATATGTTTTTGTCATTTACACTTAACTCCCAGAATGTGCTTACTTATGTTATTTACTTTCACAATTCAAAATTAAGTATTTTTTAATTCCAAAGAGGGAGAGAGCAGTCTGTTTGGATGTCAATTGAAAATTCATGTTCAGGGTGTTAAAGTGTAGTGATTTCTTTCCAGAAGACCTCAGGCACAGAAGGCCAAATGTATGCAAAAACACTTGTTTCAGGAGATCTTTGCCATTGGGAGTGGTGAAAATGACATTCTTCTGCTACTCTGTTTTGTGCCATATATTGGGATGGCTTTTGGCATGGGCATGTGAATGAGGCAAAGACATAAAAGATGAAAAAGGTTCAACGTTCCATCAGATTTTTAAACTACAAATAATTAAACTGTAATTTAGAGAATATGAGGTTAAATTTCTGTAGTTGGTACTGAATACAAATTTTACTGCGTAAAAGGAAATATCTGTGATAGTGTTCAGTTTGTCTTTTTAGTTTCCCAGATTGTGAGCAGGCTTTTTGTTTTTAAAACCTGGATATAGGAGGGAGGATCTGCCTTTTCTTTTGAGGAAAGAGAGTTTGGAGACAGGAGGATTCCTTTAGCTTAGAAGAAATAATGATCTCTTCAGAAGAAACTAATCTGGGTCAGATGGTTAGGGCTTGCAGTCTGTGCCACATTGTGTATGCAGCTGTAGCTGCTTGTAGGAAAGCTGGGATGTCCCTGGAGTGATGTAGGCAGGGCACCCTTAATTGTTCTGAAAAGTGGCTCTTTCCACAGCCTGGGGGGAAATGGGAACTGAGTGCTGGGGGAGAACTGGAGGCAGGAAGAAGTCCCCAAAGAGTTTTAGCCACAAGTATTTCAGTTTTGTTTTCTTAATTAATCAGTGCATGGCAAACGTTCTTCCCGATTTTGCTGTCATTTCAGTAATTGTATGTAATGTTGCTGAGTGTCTCTGAGGTGATAAATGTTTTCAGTATTGTGCAGACAAGCTGCATGGTGAGAGGTGTAGAGCTGCTGCATGGTGAAAGAACAGGGAACTCCTCAGGACTGAAGCCCGATAGGCAGAGAAAGCACACATACCCAGAATGATTATTTGAGTTTCATGATATTTATTATAATGCTAGCAGTTTTGTTTGGTTTTTTTTTTAAAGGATAACTAGACAAAATTATTTTCCTGGGAATTCAGATGTTTTGAAGTAGAAATTTTGTGTTAAGCATTTTTAACACTTACACAGCTCCAGAGGAATGGATTTGACCTCTTAAATAAGTTTACACAATAATACCATCTATATGCTCAGAAGTTAAATGCATATTCTAAGAAGGAATGAGGTTTCCATACAGCTGCAGCTTTGACAAAAGAAAATTTAATTTCATAAGGGTGAAAGAATGCTGCTTGTTAATCTGCCCATCAAGTCATAATTATGCTTTCCTCAGAACTAACAGCACAGATGTTTTATAAATAAGTACACAAATATTTATGAAACAGGATTTGCGATGTATTTCTGTTCATAGCAATCTTGACCTCACTGTTTAACTCTTGCGAGTGTTCCTATAGTTTTGTTGTGTAGAATAATAACGGTTATTTGTTTTTTCCAGTTAATCAGTTCATTAAGTGAGGTTTAAATGTTGTACTAATCACAGACAATGATAGTGAAGATGAATTACCTTCCTTTTTCATGTTGTGAATTTTCTTTTTCCTCCCCAGAAGAAAGATTAGTAGGAGCCTCTGAGGTTGGAGAAATTATTGTGTATTTAAAAAAAAATTGTTAAAAATACATATTTATATTTATGAGCAATCTTTGCTTTAAACTGTCTTTGAATATATTTCAGTCATGAAGTTTAAGGAAATAACTCCATTATTTCCAAGAAGTCCTCTTAAAGTTCAGTTTCTCTCATCCTAACTATTAAAACCTCATGTGAGAGCTCCCATTATAGCCATCAAGAAAACCATCAGCTGTGGAGCACACTTTGATATAGTTTTGGTATGGTGTAAAAGAAACGTTCATGCTTCAATTGCTTGGTATGAATGGCAAAAGACTTTCTTTTCAGTGTCTTGGAGCAGTGCAATACTTGGTCTCAGGATGTATAGTTCCCTTCCTCTATACATGTACTTTACATTAATAATAATGAGTATTGCACATGTGAGTTACGATTAGACTATTTTGAAATGACTTTCAGTAATTTCTTAGATGAATTCTTATTTAGTGCTTCAAGTGTGTTGAAAGGTACAGATTACTTCAACCATGAGAAAAGGAAAAGAATGTTGCAGAAATAGGCCATTTCCAGTACCTTATTCCAGTTGAGAATTAGATACTATATTAAAAAGACAAAAGCTAATCTTTCCTAGTCTGTAAAAGTCATTACTACTTGACAACTGTTGGAGGACTTGTATGAAATACATTAGAGGTCCCAATTCAGTTTCTAGAGCACAGATGTCTAAAGTACCACAAATATCCTAGAAATAATGATATTTTAGCTCTTCTCTTGTGTTTTGAGCAGATGATTTCTTTGTTATGAATGTGAAGAGGGAAGCTGAATAATTTTGCTAAACCAGGCCTGTCTTTTGTCTAATAAGCTGCACACCTTATATTCCAGGATTCAAAAGAGAAGTGAAGTGCTGAGGCAGCAATTGCAATAATCCAGTTTTATACAGAGCAGAGGGATTGTGACTGTGGTTTAGGAATAAAAGAAGGTGATACATAAGTTTTGGACATTAACTGCTCTGTTAATGTACTATTTTTTGTGATAGGAGTGGGTACATATATCTCTGTCCCTGAAATTGTTAATTTTTTGCTTAACTGAATAAAAGTTGTTAAAATCATAACTTTTGTCACTGTCAGCTTACTTTCATTAGCCTCATTCATAATGCAAAGTCTCCTCAGTCTGTGGAGACTTAAAATTTAAAATTTTATTTTTAAAAGATTTGTGGACATTTTAAAATTGCTTTTATTCATATTTGTTTTCCCGAGTCCTGAATTTGTGACTCTAAAGTATCTCCTCTATAACTTCCTTCTCCTCTATAAATTTTCACTGATTCTGATGCGTGGTCCTCCTTTTTGTTGGTTCTCTGAATCAGTGTATGAAAACACACTAGGCAGATGCTGCAGTCCATCTAGTCATGTGTTTCACCTTGCTATTTATTTCTGGTACAAGCAATTTGTTTATTTCCCTTACTCTTCAATGGGGATTCCTTCTCCTGGAGCTGTGGCTTATTTTCTTTTCACTGTGCTGCAGTTTCAGGAGATTCTGAAAAACAGACAGTAATACATGAATTTTATACCCATCCTACTGAATACTGAAAACAGAGGAGGACAGGAACACATCCCTGCAGAACATGGATGAAAAATCAGTCCTTGATACAGTCAAAAGGTGAATGTTGGTTATTTAGATATAACATGGACAATTAGTGTAGCCAACATTGAGAAAAATGATAGAAGGGAAACACAGATTAAAGTGAACAAAATTTAAAAAATCTTTGTTAGGAAAGAAATACTCTTAGTTGACCTAAATCCTGGTCAGATAATTGAAATACAATTTTATAATTTTAAAATTAGATGGTATACTCAGCCAAATTTCAGCACTCAGAGTGTCTCATCCTGTGAGGTATCAGAAACTTTTGATCCTTGTGGTTAAAACTAATTTTGATTTCTTTTCTGTAGACCAGCATAAAACTCTGTTTCTTTCTTGTTTCTATAACTTTAGTCTGCAAACCAGTTCACATCACTGTGAGAGAATGATGTTCTTCATACAGTGTGGGCTTGAACACACAGTATTTATTCAAATATGTGGAACAGTCAGCTAATCATGACAACAGCCTTTCTTCCTCATTTTCTAGTGGTGACATTTTAGAAAGCCCATGGACTCCTGGAATACAAATCGTTGTGGTCATGGTTAAAAATGGCTGATGCTTTTCCTCACTCTTGCTTCTCTTAGTGTCAGAAACTAAATGCATTTTTAAAAAAAGTTTTATGTTTTGCTTACATTTAAAAAATGTACTAAATATAAAACTGTCTTGATTTGCCACCTGTTACCTACTGTTTGTCAGAAGGAATGACAAATACACTCATCTAATAAATGCTGAAGTAAGGATCCAGTGCAGCCAGGACCTAAATTGCTTTTGTGTACTTCAGTGGATAAAAATCTAGAAAAGAATTGAGTATTGATTTTCTTAATCTGTTTTGGTTTTGTATCAACAGACAATGCATACATATGCAGTACCCATACCAATGAAACTTCTTTTTAGGTATGAACTTTGTTACGTACTTACATATATGTGCACAAGATATGCAAAGATCTAATTTCTCTCATTTGCAAATATTTTACATTGAGTCTACGTTTCTTTTGACATAGAAAACCCTAAAGCATTCCCTCAAAGCTATTACCACGCCTTTTACCATCACTGGGCCATAAAATTGTATCTTAGATTTTGCTAAGTCCCTTTCTTAAGTAATATTCTTTTGGTTTAAAGCCTGAATATCGACTTTTGCTTTTATTTGATTTTGATTTACTTTCTTCATGCAGACTCTGGAGTGGTATATGCATCTGCAAATGATCTGGTTTTGCTAATGCAGAGATTTATAGGTATCTTTGACTTCCTTCAACAAAATACCAGAAACTAACGTAAAATTTCCATTTACCTGGACTTAGAAGTATTTTCTAAACACATGTGAAGAAACTAACCAGAAAGCATATGTTCTGGTCAGCAGTTAATATGTTTATATATTCCCATAGTATATAGACTTGCTATAACCCAAGCTGTAGTCATGAGTAACTCCGCCTTTTGGGGAAATTAATTTAGAAACCCCTTATTTTGATTTTTTTTATTCCAATGGGACCTGTCAGCTCCAGCCAGGTTAGATGCTTTGCTGTCCTTAATTCCTGGTGGTGACAACTTAAGCTTTAAACTATTTCAAAACCACTTCTGCTTGATCTGGAACTTAATGAAAGCTGATGGAAAGTCTGCAAGATGAAAATGGTGTATTGAGAACAGTAGGTCAGCAGGTCTTTGCAGAGATAGGCTGGCAGTGAGGTTGTGTGGGGAAAGTTAAAGACAAAGAGACTCCAGAGACTGCTATGCCTGAAATCTTCTAAAGATCCCAAGCTAAGAACAAGCTCAAGTTCAAGGAACTTTGGATTTGCCTTTAAGTTTTGCAGCACAAGCTTATCTTTAATTTCTTATACCACTTCATTGTACTAAGCACATGAGATAAAGTGAGATGCTTGCAGCTGGGTATGATTAGCATATATTTATGCCGCTAATTTAACATTATGCAAATTGTATTCTCTTCTGGGTAGCTCATTGAGCACTGGATGTGAGGTGTCTCTCAGCGGAGTGTGAGTACTCCTCTAATTGTTTCATACTTTTCACTTGTAGAAGTTAAAATTGCTGTCTTGTGCTCTTTTTACCGTATTTCTTTTAATATTGTAATTACAAGGAAAGAAAGTTTCTAAATGAGAAACACAAATCCAAGCAGTAATTACTTGAAAAAAAAAAAAAATTCCATAAACGTTTTAGATTTATTGCCTCCCTGCAAAGGCTTGAGGGACTTTGATTTTTGGGCCAGACAGACTTGCAAGAAGTTTTTTTGTTTACAATGAGCTGAAGATGGTGGGAGATTTATTTTGATCTCATATATGTTTAAATCAAGAAAACTTTGAAGTTTGTCTGAGGTTAAAAGCAAAAAGACCCTGATGTGATCCAAGCTCCTGGTGTTTCTATAATAGATGTGCGAGGAGCCTGTGCTTGTGCTGCTGGACCTGTGACCTCAGTGGCCATGGCTGCTTCCAGAACCACCTCCTGCAGATTGCTGCATCCCCCTTGCCTTTTCCTTTTCAGCATGTGATTGTGTACACATCCACTTACCAAATGTCTGAAAGGAGCTGAAGTGCTGCTGACGTTCTCCTTTCCTTCTATTCTAAATAGACAAACAGTGACTTTAGTGGAGTGGCTTGTTACAAATTAATGGGTCGGTGGTGAGAGCTCCCATTATAGCGTTGCTCACAACTCAGCCAGCACAGTGCACAAAATCACAGGTTTCCAAGATGGATTGTACAGCTCTGCACTCACAGAAAGTCTGGCTTTCTAAGGGATGGTAGTGCTTTGCAGGGGTAAAAAAAGCACTTCGCAGTTGTTACAGCAAAACAAAATAACAATCCCTTCTATTTAATGGAAAAAAGCCTGGGAGGAAATGGCTCCATGCTGAGCCCAGCTGTGATTTTGGTGGGAGGGTGGTGTGTGGGAGGGCAGGCGCTGTTTTTCTGCCAAGACCTTGACTATGGGAGTTGCTCCATCTTCCCAGCTTTTGTTGGTCAGAAATGAAGACCAGCAGGGGATTTTGTGCAGTCTGCATGGCTGTGTTGCGGGGGCTTTCTCAGCTGGGGATGTTTTTGTTGGGAGTGGCTTTACTGCAGTTAATGTAGTTGAGCTGACTTGTTACTACTGTTTTGTCAACAGGTGGTACCCAGATACAGGCTATCTGGTTTGGGAGAGCTGGTTTTTATCCTTCAGTGACAGCATAGGGATGGTGGGGGATGGTGGTTCTCTTTGTGTGGTCAGCTTGTGGGGAGAGGGGGCCACAACCATAAGGGATATTGGCATGTGGCCTTTGGTTTGACCAATGTCCTCATGGTCCAAGGTGGCTGTAATTAACAATGTGAGTGTCTTCACCTGTGGCAGGGATTTTAAAGTGTGGCTTGTAAACACCAGGAACATCACTGCTCTCAGAAGGAGTTTAGGAGATGTATCTTAGATGCTGCCATTGCTTTTAAGGTACTATAGGTTTGCCTGGTTGTAACATTTTCCTTTTTTAACCAGATTTCATTGGATCAGGCCATTTTCCTTGACCTGAATGTATTATTCCTATGCTTTCTATGTGAATGAAATGTATTGAGTGTATAGTGTCAACAGTGGCATTTTTGTCTCTGTGTGTGAGGCAAACACCTGTGAAGTGAGTCAGACTTCGCACGTCCTGTGAGCATAAGTGACATGATGGGGAGGCAACACTTGTGAACAGAGCCCACTGTTTAGTGAAGCACTCTGGAATCCTGGGAAATGAAAGGCAGTGCATAAATGTAAAATATTATAATTAGCGAGCAGGATCATTGCCAAAAACCTCTTATTGTTCTTGTTTGCAGGAACGTGTGCTGCTCTCTTAATTTAAAAAGTAATTCAGATAGCTTAATGAAGGCTTATTGGCTCACTAAGGGAGAGCTAAGGGGGATGTTAGAAGTTCTTTTTGTTCATTCTTAAAAAAAAGGTCAAATATGGCGGAAATATTATTAGGTGGCCTTACAAAGCTTTTTCCTCTATTTACTGAGCCCGCTTTGTTAAATACCCCTTTGTGTGTGTGTGTGTGTGTGTGTGTGTGCCCTCATGCAAAGATCCCCCAACTAACTTGAAATGCTCAAATATTTTTAAGATCGTGGTTTTTGTGAGACATTTATGTTTTTATGTTTGCATACCATAAAACTAGGGTCTGTGCAGGTAGGCAACAATCCAAAATGGAAGTAGTTCAACCCCAAGTGAAGCAGGAGTGAGCTGTACATGCTAAAGTCAACCTGAAGTCAGAAGGTGTCATGAGGTGTACATAAGAAATGTAGACTGAAATAACTTCTCCCGGACCTTGGGTTAATTTAATTCCTGGTTTTTGGCTTATTTTGTAATTTTGTAGTGAGATTTGATCTATTAATACTGATCAACCTTTGTTGTTTCTAACTTTTACTTTGTTTTACTTTCTAGAAACTCAGGTATTAGGAAAAATGTATATGTTTGGTGCAAAGGCAAAATCAAGAGCCTTATGTTGGTGCAGGAGTATTTCTAACTTCCCTATTTTTGTATATCATCATCTGCAATGTGGGCTTGGCTGGAAAAACTGGCTCAAGGACTCCATGTGCTCTTGACCTCTCCTCTTTGTTCAGCAAGAAATGCTTACAGGTGACAAAGCACATATCAGTCCTCATTCAGGAACTACACTTCTTTGGCTTTAAGGGTGACACATAAGGAAGGTGAGGTATCTTCTTTTCCTACCACTCCAGCACCTATAGTTCATCTGAGGAGGAGCATTTTTGCTAATATTTTTTTTGTCGTTTCAGTTTATATAATCACCTGTAGCCAAATTCTGGTCATAATTAATATATTATACATATACCCATACAGATGTTTGGCCATAGACCTGGGAAGAATAAAAAGGCTGTGGAGGCAGCACTTTTACAGGCTGCATTATTTTTCTATCCTTAGTGCTAAATGGGCAAGATAAAATGTGTAGAATTCTTCTTGCATTGAAAGCATCTAAATCTAATTTCCTAGTTTTAGCTTCTCTTTTGTAGAGGTGACACCAAAAGAGTACTCAGGAGGGGAAAAAGAGACTAAAATGGCATGTGTCTTTTCTTCAATGTTATCTAAACTACAGCAAGGTCAGCAGGCAAGAACAGTTGGTATTATTGTACCTTTCCTGGCATTATTAAATGTTTTACATACTATTCATATACCTTCTGTTTAGTTATCCAGTGATACAATGAACAAAATGAAAAGTAAAGACATTTACCCCAGCATCGTATGTAATAGACTGCTGGAAATTCAGAGCAGTTCTTAGTTGCCTGATTTGAGTATGATCCCATGTTTATTCTGGTAAATTACTTACTTGGATGGTTACTGCCAGCCATTTGGAAAATTGCATGCCCAGGGTTTTTAGGTGATAAATGTTCAGCACGTGCATATACAGCATATTTTTTATTTGGCACTGGCTTGCTTGAGGGCCAGAGTTTCAAAGGTCCTTGGATTTCACACAAGTGTTATGCTAAGGCTGCATTTCCAAAAAACTTGAGTATCAACAAGAACTCATGTTTTGAAAAACCAGACTGTTTGGAAGGAATTATTTTGTTGCCTAAAATGAAATAAGAATTTGCTTCCTGGCAGTGTTTGCAGAGGATGGGAAAGTTCTGGCCAGGGAGCAGTGACAGATAACACTGTTTCTCTTTGTTGCCCCTTTAAAGTGTGAGCCCTCAGAGAAAGACTAAATCTTTTCAGGATTAGCAACCTTCCAAAGTGAACTCTTACTCATAGACTGAAGGGAATATGGCATATATGGAAAAAAAAAAGAAGATAAATTCCATGTTTTTAAGAGTGTGGCAAACAAAATCTATTCTTTGTATTGTTTAGCCAAATGCAGAGATTGTTGTCCAGGGAGATGGTGAATGCCCTGGACACAATCAAGGTCAGGTGAGATGAGGCTTACCCCAAATGTTGAGGGTGTGGAATGGCAGCACCTTTTCATTCCACATGCTCTTAGGGTATGTTACCCTGTACACTGATTGTAGAAGGACAAGCTGGGGTAGAACACTCTGGATCACACAGCTCCTAATTACCTATCGGTTCTCGCCTTTCCCACGCACAAACTGGTGTTAGGTTGGCCTTTGTAGTGAGGAATTTCCACAAAAGAAAAGGAAACAGAGCCTTTATTTCACACCCAGGTTCTGCAGTACCTCACATGAACAGATCAGGGCAGACCTGGGTAGAAGGACTTGGGGATGCTGGTGAGTGAGAGGCTGGACATGACCCAGCCATGGGCACTCACAGCCCAAAAACCCAATTCTACCCTGAGCTGCATCTAACAGAGAGTGGCCAGCAGAGCAAGGGAGGGGATTCTGCCCCTCTGTTCTGATTTGGTGAGAGCCCACCTGCAGTGCTGCATCCAAATCTGGGATCCCAGCAAAGGAAGGACATGGAACTGTTGGAGCAACACCAGAGGACAGCTACAAAGATTAGAGGGATGGAGCATTTCTGGGCAGAAAGGCAAAGAGAAATGGGATTGTTCAGCCCTGGGAAGAGTGGTCTTGGCTCATTGTAGCCTTCCAGTACTTAAAGGGAGCCTAAGAAAGACAGACACTTTTTCTAAGGACATGTAGTGACAGACCAGGGAGAGTGACTTTAAACTGGTGGAGAGTAGATTTGGATTAGATATCAGGAAGAAATTCTCTGCTGTGAGAATAGTGAAGCACTGGAACAGTTTCCCAGAGAAGCTGTAAATGCTGTAACACATCCTTGGAAGTGTTCAAGGCCAGATTGAACAGAACTTTGAGAAACCTGGACTAGTGGAGGATGTCCCTGCCCATGTCAGGGTGCTTGGAATTATGATCTTTAAGGTCTCTTCCAACACAAACTATTTTAGGATTCTGTGATTTCAGATAATATATGGTAATATTATTGTCATTAATAAAAATATTTCCTTTTGGATAATGGCAATTTCATGAAATCTAGACACAAAAATTATAATATATTTCAAATGGTTTTGTGTTTGCTTGGACCAGTCAAGAGTAAATTTTTACAGACTTGTGATAAAAGTGAGTGCATGGTGGAAGTACTATGAAAATCCTAATTTACTAATGAAACTGATAAACTTTGATAATTGATGCCTTTTTTTTCTATTTTATACTGAGATTAGCACTTGCAGACAGAGAGTTAAAGTTCATCATTTATGAGTGCCAGAGGCACTGGTGGTCTGTGTTTACAAGCCATTTAATGAATCTGGTAGGAGATGCCACATAAATATTCATTTTAATGACGTACATTGGTAGGTGAAGAATTGCAACTTACGCTATATAGCCATCTCTTAAAAATTAAATGAACATATGGTAAATGATAGGCATTTTAAAGAAGCTCCAAATAGTTTCATTACAGTTAGCTGGCAGTGGTGGAATTGAAGAGTAATAAGGAGGAAAGAAAAAGCTTTTCTTCTATGTGTGGACTGAAATGGTAAATCCACTGGTATCACATGTGTAGGGTAAGTGGGAAGGGACGGCTCATATCATCTGAAATTGCTGACAAATGTTAAAATCAGTCCTGTATCATGTGCAAAGGCTTTAAGCATGTTGCTGACTACATCTCTTTTTTTGTGAAAGGGGACACGTCTTGCCTTTGAGGACATTTACCTGGCTAGAAAAGGCTTGTTTCCAATTGTTATGCAGAGCTGTGTGTCATCCCATTGCCACAGACTGCTAGCTTGTGATAAGAGCTAATTGACTCGAAATTCCTTATTTGCATCACATTTTTGGTTCCTGGAAATCAATGAGTAACCTGAAAGTCATGACATTGTAGAGGTCAGTGTGTGCACACACATGCCAGCAACCACAGAATTTCATTAGCTGAAATGGTGACAAGGTTTTTGTACGTTTTTTAGCTTTGATGTGAAACAGAGTCAGACAAGGTAGGTCTGGCTGAGAAGTGTTCGCTTATAATCTTTTTTTCTCTCTCATGAAACTGCTGGCAGTCTACTCAGGTACCTTTAAAGCTTGTACTGCTGACATCAGTTGGAGTTTCTGGGGAAGTGATATGATGCTGAGGAAGCAAGTTTAATTATTTCTGACATTGATCCTATGCTGGTTAAAGAATGTAGGATTTTCAGGACAAGCCTGGGAAAAGAAGATGGGCCACTGAGGAAGATGCTCTTATACCAAAAACATGTGTGCTGAAAGCCTGAGGAATAACTTTTTGTTCCTCCAGAAGAGCAACTATTGTTTTTTACTAAGCAGGATTTCTAATGACAATTAATCTAGATTTTCAGGTTCTGCAAAGCAATGTAAGGTATTCTGTATAAATAAAGAGCAGCTCTTCTGAAAAAAACTGCCATTCTGCATTAGCTTAAAATTTGGAAGTGTGAATTAAAAATAATGCATTGTACATATATATATATATATATAATCATAAATACTTGATACCCCAGAATACGTTTCTCTGCACAGATCATTTTCATTAACAAGTGGCATGTGAGATAGGTCAGTAATCTTTTCTCACACAGTGTCTCTAAATTGACCATGAAAATGCACATTAACAGTGACACGTTTTTTGAGAGGGAAAGGCCACTTGTTTATGTCTTTTGTTGCTAATATGCTGAATGAGGTATTAAATTGAATGGAATGAGGTAGTGTCAGGAGGCAATTATGAGAGAGAAAGAAAGAAAAAGAATTGACAGAAGAGAAGGAAATGATACAGAGAATATGGAAATAAGGAGAAAGTACAAATCTGTGTGGAAATGGAAAGTGATCAAGATGTCACAATGAATTCAGGCTAGGTGACACTGAGAAAAGGAGGCTTCAGAAATCTGCTGCTGTTTTTTTGTTTCTGATTTCTTTAAACATGTGCAGTAGAAGAAAAATACTGTCAAATACAAGAAAGATTGAAGAGAAAGTAAATTAAGGAGAAGAAAGGAAGGAAGAAAGAGAAAGAAGTACCACTTCAGAAATGGGTACCACCTGTGTCTTAAACAACAAAAATCCCACTCTTCCTGACTCCACTTCCCTACCACCTGCAAACAAATGAAATATGTACTAAAATTTTCTGTTATATGAGAATTGGTTCAGAAAGAGCAGCTAGAGTAAAATCTAAAATGAAGGCAGGAAAATAACAGAAATCATAAAACCAAGAAGTCAAGACAAGGGCATATTCTTTTCTCACCTTAATGATTTTATTTTTTTATGAGATGTGGTAATAGTATGCAAAAGTAAGGGTCACTGTAGAGTTGGAAAAACAAAAGCTATCTGAGACATCCTGTGTGGGATGGGTTGGTAAGATCCAGGCCTTACAGAAGTGCTGTAGACTCAGGAGTGCTGGACTTCGGGTGGGATAAGTGTAGGCAAAGCACATTAGATGCTGGTGGGAAGTAGAAACAAATGCTTCTTAGAGGTCACAAAGCCTCACCAAGAGTCAATAACTCTATAGATACACGTGTGCATGGTGAATGTTTAGCATCTGCCGAGATATACATTGTAATAGAACGCTGATAACTTCATACTGCTGGGCAGCAGTGATGGGCAGCACTTGAGAATTTCATTTGTTAGAGGTTTGTTTTACAAGAAAGTTAGAAGTAGAGATATACTTGAATTTCTTAGGACCTGGAAGATTCTTCAGCCTGTGAAACCACATCGTGAGAAGTTGTTTTCCCTGCCAGGCAGGACAGATCTGGCTTCAGACATCTCAGAACATCCTGGTTTGGTCTCTTACTACTTCTATTTTTACTCTGTCTTCTACTATGCATGTGCTGCACTATGTCCTGTTGAGGAGTTAAACCATGTACATTAAACACCCACAGAGATGTCTGTTTGTCAAATGTTTGATTCTGTGGATCAAATACGAGGTCTTATGGTTGTCTCTGTCACCCTGTAGCCCTGGGGAGAAAGGGAGGGAAGGTGATGTCTTGGGACTACTCCCTTGTACTTCACTCCTTCCCCCTGTCTTTTTAGCAGCAGAGGGGGGTGAGAAAACTCTGTAGCATGAAGCCATCCGTAGCTTCTCTCTTGTGGTGGCACAATGGATCTGTTCAGGAGATATTTGGAGGACTAGGAAGCTAGAATGGATTTTAATTATTAATTTTCTTTGAACTGAGGTACATGATGTTTGATATATGCAATAAGGAACAAAATTTTAGTATGCAGGTTATTGACACTTTCCCAGGATAGATTGCATTGTCAGGCCTTTTATACCATAAGCATTTAGGAATAGCAGTGTTTGAAAATAGAGACTCATATTCTGCTACCTTCACAGAAGTATTTCTTGTGTAAAGGAAGCATATCAAAGGATGATAATTAGTGCAGCAGAAAAGAGAGTAAATATTTTGGTGTTAGATATTCAAATACTATTGTTTTGTGTTGGGCTTCTTTGAAAAAACTTCATTTGGTGAAATTTGGAGGAGAAAGGGCAGTGAGTTGAATGCTTTTCAGGGTACATCACTCAGCAGAGGAAAGAGGGCACCTGGGTGCCTCACAAAGCTGGAGGAGATGGTGCTGACCTGACCTTTTGATGTTTCCTTCTCAGTGTTGGTTTTTTTGGTTTTTCTGTGTGCTGCTAGGGAGACTTAAGAAAGTGCTTTTTATTGTCTCCATAAGAGAAACCCTGCACCTCTCTCCCCTCTCAGTGACATTATGCTACCTCATTTTTAGCAGCTTACTAAAACACAGGTCTAGCCTTATCCTGAGGTGCCAAAGATCCCCTCTGCTCTGTGACTTCTGTAAGACACAGAGTTGGTCAAACATTTTGAATGATTGAAAAAATGTTCCTGTACTGCCACAACACAATGGGTCAAACTCTGTGTGTGGAAATTCATTCTCTCCCTTCCTCTGGAAGGTTCATGTTGTTTTGAGAGTGCCTGCTCAGGACCAATGTGACAGGTTCCAATCTCATAAACCAGTGGTGGCCTTTTTCACAAGATATTTATAATTTTGTGGTAATTATTCATTACATATTTTTCTAATCATGTTTTAGAAAAAGAAGAATTTGAATCTGTAAGCCTTTACTCATTTCTTCAATCCTGTTAATTTAAGTTGATTTTCCCCCTATTCCAACTCTATTAAAGATAAAATTGAAAAGATGTTTCTGACTACTCTTCATAAATGTACTGCAATCTACAGTGTTTCTTACTGAATAGAATTTGAATTCAAAACACCTAAAAGATTAGTATTGGAGTCATGTAATCTTATCTCAAATATCCCTTTAATGCAGGAGCTGGTTTCAACTTTTCTAATACTAAACCCTTTTGCCTTGTAAATAATGCATATGTGCTATACCACTATTAAGTATTCAGTCTATTGTCTTCTATTTTACTGATTTATATGGTTTTCCTGATGTGAAATGGAGAAGATTTTGGATATATTCCCCCAGGACAGGAAAACTGTTAGTAGAACTCAATACTCTCTCCTACAGAAATTCAAATATAATTTGAATGCATTAAAATTAATCTTAAAAGGCAGCATTCTTTGTGGCAAGGTATCAATAGGCATTTGCAACAAGTTAAGAAAGTATTTTTTTTATGTCCTAGAAGTTTGCTGTTAGCTTTCAATGGTCATAAAAAAGCCTCAGAAAATGACTTTTAGAAGTCATTTTGCAGTGTATTAGAATATCAATATATCTCAAGTTTTACCTGTTGCAAATGTTCTTCTTGAGATCACTTTGCAAGCAAATGCACTGTGTCCCATGCTACAGCATATACTGAAAAATGCCTTCCTGGAGACTGCAAGGAAAGAGCTTCAGTTTGGGCTGATTTCCAGTGTGCTGCTGTGTCTGAAAATTCACCACATCACCTCTGCTGGCTCCTCTGTTTTCCACAGGGATGGACTGAGGGGTACCGTGCGTAGGTAATTTTCCCAAAACCATGAAATTTTTGAAGTTACGAAATCCTCTCTTGAGGCTCAGGCTGGCATACCATATATGTGCAGGTAAATCTTGTGCAGCCTTTGCAAAGGCAACACAAATTGTGAATAAAAATTACCAATCTCTGTGAAGATTGATAGAGTAGGCATCGAATTTTGTTCTGTAAAAATGCCAATAAAAATGGAAGGTGAGTCAAGCTGCTTTATATACTTAAAAAAAAAAAGAAAGAAAGAAGAGAAATAAACCTGAATGAACCCTTAAACTGCTCTAGATGTAGTAATACAAATGGTAAAGCCATAGAAATGGAGTAACATATCTGAGACAAGGCTATGTATAATAGTTTCCTGTATAAAACAGCAATAATGCCAGATTCTTATAGGCCATTATTCACAATCTAGAAGATAATTTTCTAAATATTTTTAGTTTACAGCATATAAATAAATCATAGAGTAAAATAATTATATGTCAGACCATATGCTATCAAAGTATTTTACTACATAAGGGGCCTTAGAGATCCTGTGTCACTTAATCATTTCATAAATATGGGGTTACATTGAATATGAAATGTATACACAGTAAAGGCAAATAATATGAATTGTACCAAAGTGACACATCCTACAGTAGTAAATAATCCAGATAACAGAATTTATATACTCAGGGATACTAAACTGGCCCATTTAGAGTTGCATGGAGCAGTTACATTTATAGCAGTGTAGTGTATCTCTTGTTAGAGGTGGACTTCGACTCGATTTCTACCAGTTGCAGTTATATTAAGTTGAAGAGTGACCCCTTTTAAACTCAGCTAATTAATTATTAGCTTAATATTTGGCAGTCTTGTTACTTTGCAGCAGGGTCTAAATCCAAATTATTTATGATGGTAGTTCAGGCACTGCAAGGGATTAGTTTTCATGAGCTCTGAGTTACTGGGGTTTGTGGATCAGCACACACTCAGTCATACACTTAGTAAGAAGACATGAAAGTGGAGTAGTGACAAGGAAACAACTGTGGAGGTCCACAGTGCAACAGCAGCAGGAATTCTATCAAACACAGAGTAAAAAACAAGCTAGCATCTCCATTTTTTAGAGGCAAAATCCTATTTTACAATCACAATTACTTTCGGTAGGAGTGTGAATGAATCCATGTGTTGGACCAGGAGTCCTGCATGCCATGTAATCTCAGTCCCAGTTAGCTTGGGCTCTTTTATTGGGACTTCTACAGAGAAATCAGAGCATCTGTGTTATATACTTGCCTCATTTTATTGAGTTCATGGTATCAGGAAACCCAAGTATCTAATTTAGTGCCATAACTTTAAGTAGTAAACCCCTCCTTCCTATATATAGCCTAAGACCTGCACAGATAATCTATGGTTCCATGTCTTGATTCTGCCTTAATTTAATGAAATGAGTGTATTTAGAATTAAGTGATGGCAGAGGTTGGCCCATCATTTATATAATATTGTTATGAGTAATGAAAGGTGGGAATTAACAAAAGCCTGTCCTTAAAGGGAATGCTGGTTTTTGTGTTAAAGATGCAGGTGAGGGGGGCAGCTGTTGAGCTGTGGGAGGGCACAAAGGCTGCTCCCAGCTGGCCTGAAGGGGTGATCTGGTGTGCATTCATTACCCCTTTCTTGCAACCAGTATCCTGTTCAAATAGGTTTTCAAAGAAAACCAGAAAACGGGCTTATATTAAGCTCCAGTGTTTCTAACCTCTGAAACTCTCCTTTTTTTGTCACCTTCCTTTAGAGGTGAGCTATAATTAAGTTAAAAATAACAAAGCTACTTCAGATTTTATCTTCTCTGGTGTCTCACTGCATCTGAGAAACCCACATATGGAAAAATCTGGGGTTTCTTTTGACATTATGTTTACTTAGATCCTGGATGAACATATATTGTGAGTATTACATATTGCAGTCTAGACCCAACCATAATAATTGGTAAGTTTCCTGGAATTGCATGACTATATAATGAATTTTTATTACACTTAATGGAAAAAATTGAGGGAAATTTTATGTATAGATATTTATCCAGAATTTTATTAAAAATGTAAATATATTATAGTGCAAGGTAGTAAAATACAATGATGTCTACCAAAAATATGTTACAATATTTTGCTTTGGATAGTGTTAATTAGTATCAAATTCAAGCAATTGGCAGTTCTGGCTTTTTTTTGGAGTTTTTTTGTGTTGAAGCTGATTGTGGATGGGCTAAGTTACACTTGGGACATGGATACCTGTCCAAGAGAACTCTGGGGATGTTTTTGTATAAAATCCCTCAGTTGCATTCTTAAGTTCAGGTGAAGATGCATCTGTTTTCTCTCTTTGTTTTTAGGCTTGTGCAAGTCTTACTGCAAGTAAATGTGTTAAATACAGTGCAAGAGGAGGAGTGAGACTGATTTTTATCCACGGGCTGTAGTCACATGTCACAGATCAATGTTATAAGAGATCGTAGGCTGCAGTGTGGCAGGGAGCATATGCTGCTGACTGCTGTGCCTCCTGTAGGTGCCATTCCTATGGGGAAAACGATCAGGTTTGGTCCTTCAGTCTGTTTCAAAGATGAATTGTGTACGTCATTGTGCTCACACGTTGCACTCCTTAGGTCAGGGACATCATTTTAACATAAACCCTTAGGTTTCTTAAACAGAAAACTTAGGACTCGTGCGATCAGTATTTACAGAATCTAGGTTTTATATTTCAAATAAAAAAATGTGAGATGGATGTGATCAAAAAACACTTTTAGCCAGTCTTCCCACCTGAGCATCCCTCAGCTCCCCCTCTGTTTGGCTGCAAAGCAAATGCCACAGAGCACGGCTGTGCCCTGGGCTCCTCCAGGACTGGAGAACAGAAACAGATTCCTGTTTGGGCCAGGCCCAGTTTGGTTTTTGTACCCAACCAACCATGTAGAAGACACAGAACATTCCTGTCATACGTCCTGTTCCTTCTATCCCTCTCCAAATATCTTTTCCCAAGACCAAGGAGCAGAATAGAAAATGCATTGATTTCTTATTCTTACTCTGTAAAAGAAGTAAGGCCCAGAAACTTAACAGGTCTCATATCTGGAGCTACTGCACATATCTTTAGTGTCAGCACATTTTATTTTTGCAAACACAAAGAAAGTCTAAAAATAAAAATCTGTTTTATTTTGCAGCACTAGGAAAGCCTTTTACTTTCACCTTTTTAAATAAAGCATAAAATAAGAGACTCCAAACTGAAATACTCTACTGCTTTTAGAGAATTCATATCAAAATCTCTTTGAGCATGACAAGTTAGTAGAGCATGGAGCTCTAGTTTAAACTGAAGGTGTGGATAGAGATGCTTTAAATCAGCGAAACAAAAGACAGAGCAGACTTTAGAGTATTTAAACTTCTGCATGTAAAATTATGCCATTGTTGCTTATAAATATGCTAAAAGCCTCCTGTAGTGTCTTGTAAATATGCTAAGAATCCCCTATAGTTAATTCTCCCACTATTGTTATAAATGAGAGCCAAGAAAATGTATTTCTTACTTTATAGCCTTAGGTCCCAGGTGTAAATCTACTGTTTTGTTTGGCATTAGGAGTTCTGTTCCTTGACTGACAGCTTTCAAAGTTTGCCATAATTGTGAGCTGTGCTCGCATTCACTGTGCTTTAGAGTCAGCAGGGAATGGTACAATGTGCTATTTTTTCAAAGAAAGGGCATTACAGTGGCAACATCTAATAAATCCTGAAAGCACCCCACCTTCTTCAGTGGTGCTCAATCTTTCAAATTCCTGTAATAGCACAGTTTCCTTTCCATTACAACATCATAGTCTGAGCTGCTGTAGTTATAATTGTCTTAGAACTCCCATTATAATCCTGAATTTCTCTGTGTTATGGAAAGAAGTGGTGTAAGTAGGCCTGACAGACTGTCTGTCAAATGCTATTCTGTGCTTGCTTCCTAGTATTCATTCCAGGAGAAAAACAGTATAGGTAGAAAAATAAAAAAAAAAATCCAGGAGACCATCATTAGCAAAGAGGGGCTGACATACAAATGCTGCACTGGAGAAAAGATGCCAGGGCTATCCATGGCCAGCCAAAGCATCAGTCACTGGCAAAAGTCATGTGAAGTGTTGGCATGGTATGAAGTCCCAAGCAGTGCCATGAGGGGCTGCTCATAGCACAGGGGGCTTTTCTTCAGGGGCTGCTTTTCTGAAGGGACCTGCTCACTCTGGTTCAGTCAAGAATCCTCTCCTGGCTGCAACCTTGTGGACCCTGGCAGACCCTGCTCAGAATATCCTGATGTTACATGGATTTTCTAGGGGAGGAACAGAACAAAACAAACATCATGAGCCCTGAGCCAGCTCCTCAGTTTGCAAAGCAGCACAGACCACAGACCTTTCTGGTCTGTCCTAGCAGGGACTGGTTCAAAGAAGGGCAGGTCCACAGTGATGAAATTGGTTTTGAACTTTGTATTTCACTGAGATTTGGGTGGGATGGGAGGCAGAAGTATTTAGGGTCAATCTGGGGATCAGGGAAAAGAAGAAAATATTGTATTTTCATTGTGCAAATCTGATTTTCCCATGGATTGCAGAGGCCAGCTGTAAGGTACCTCATTAAAATATTAATTCAGAAATCATTTATGATGTACTAAAACTGGAATATCCCTATTAAATAATGTACTGTGGTCAGTAGAATTTATCTCAAATGATGCCACTTTAATGCAGGACACTGCTTAGTCATCTCTCTGTTTAGCCTTTAATCAGTCTGTTTTTCTTCAAAAAACTGCTGCAAATGTTGAGATTCAGTTTCTGATATTTTCCTGACTGCCATCTGTGTGTTTCACTCTATGGATGAAATTTTACTATTTTGGCCAAAATGTCATATTTTATTGTATTGTTTGGTCAATGTAAGATCCTAAGTCTTTGGACAGACCACAGTACTACCATTCTGTAGGTTCTGCTAAAATGAGATTGTATTTCTCTTCTTTAATGTAAGTACCACACTTTGTATGCCTATTTAAATACCCTCTTTCTGCTATTTGTTATTTTCTGTGCTGTTTTTCTGCTTTCAGCACAAACCAATATAATCGCCTTTAGGTACTTTCAGGTGAAGAATGATTTACTCACCAGACTGAAAAAAAAAAAAAAGAAGGTATGGGGCATAAATAACTTCTGACAGTGTCCCGACATTCTTGTATATTGCATGTTCAAAAGAGAGTGCTACCTAGTTTGAGAGCAATTCTTTGCAGAAAATAGATTGCAAAAAGTGCAGTGTGTGTCTAGACAGTTTTCAAAAACACTTCTATTTGTGGTGCAAGGAACAAAGAACTGTGAAATACGTGGTGAAACTTAATGCACAGTGATTTTTATGTACCAAAGTTGCTGACACATACTAAACAACATATGTGCTAACAAAGACCTTAATGTTAAAGGTCTGTTTTAAAGCTGAATTAAATTCTGAATAGACTGGAAATACTCAGAAACATATTTTAAGGGTTTAAGACATTATGTCTTTCTGCTTCCTTTTTTTTGCATGTCAGCTGGGGCTTTATTTGGGTTTTTTTTACAGTGTGTTGGGTTCTGTCAGTTTTCTAGAAAGTACTTCTATAATGAAGTGTGCATAGAAATGTGCTAGATTTATTTAACTCCTGTAACTGATTACCCATACCTTGGTGCAGTACATTATTTCACCATGGGTTAAGCTGGTTATTGTCTAACAGTCTCCACTCATACTTCTTCCTGCTTCTATATAACACTTCTGTCAAATATTCTGTTTAATGTTTAGTGCAGTATATTGGATGGCTTTGTAGAGTTTTCTCCCCAGAGCCTTATACTTACCACTAGAGAAGTGTTAGTGTTGCAAAAACGAAATTTTGGATACTTCATCTCATTTGGTCTGGAGTTTTGTTACAGCTTTAATTCAGTCTGGTCTGCATGGGAAATCTCAACTAATTTCATGGTATTGTTTCATTAGTTGATAAAAGAAAACAACCAGAAGGTAAAATTTGCAAAAGTTATGATTTTTTTTAATTGAAGAATGGCTAGTTTTAAGGTTCTGTTTTTCTATAGTAGAGAAGGTCCTTGAACTCCACAAACTTTTTTCATATGTCACTGTACTAATTTCTGAACAGATTTTTTTTCAGTTCTTCCTGTTTATTGTATAATTGTCCCACATAAAGTCATTTGACTCGCAAAACCACAGATAACCCTTTTTCAGCTGAATTGTGCTTCCCAAAAGAGGTGACGTCTTGAAATTGAACAGTGCTAGTTTGTAAAAATATTGTTAGGTTTAGAATCCAAACTCTTTGAAATTTGAGGTATTTGAGTGTAGGTGCTTTTCAATGTTAAGAAAATGAATGAAGAATATTCCTTTGTTTTTACCATATAATTTCTGTTCATCTTATTGCGACTATCATTGATGCCTCTTTAAAACTTTGCAGTTGCATGATGGTCTAAAAGATGTGAATAATAAGGTAAAAATTAGAAAGACATCAAAGTCTCACCTTGGCCCCTCCAAATAAAGATACCTTTTGGTATCCTCAAAAAATTAATTTATAATTGCTTACAATAATGTGTTATGTTTCAATGAATCTTCGTCTTTCTGCTGGGATCTTTTTACTGGTTGTTAATTTCAATGCTGGAGATTTTGTCTGGATACCATCTAACTTGCCCATCTGGGCAGTTGTGTACTAGAAAACTGCTTCCTGAACTTTGTATTTCCACCCATTCTTCTGAATCCATCCACGTATTTCTTCCTTCCTTTTTTCTGAACGTCTCCATATTGATGTTGATCCCTATTGCAATACCTTCCAGTACCACTCTGAAGTGCATAAACATGCTATTATACTAATAACTTTGGCTGGTGTGTTGGCACAGATCTGTTCAGCTGGTAGTGCTGGTGAAAAGAAATTTGAATGAGCCCAGTGAGTGCTGGCAATCACTCTGCTGTTTCTCTCCTCCATTTACCAAATGTGAACGTTCAACACTGTTCATTTTCTAGCTTCAGAAAGCTTATAGCTTCTGTACCCTGCAATTCTGCAGGGGAAACAATTTTGATAATAATTTTATCTTCTTCACTTGCATCCTCTTCTCTCTCATTCCTTGCAGGTATCATACCAGTGTTCGTACCCTTCTTGAGTCCAATGAGGAGTCAAGAATCACAACCTACCCTTAATTATCCAAAGCTGTTTTTGAAAGTTCCCTGTCATACCTGGGGAAAAATGCATTTTTCTGTTGCCTTTGCCAGCTCAGGGTTAGTCCTGCCCACATATAGAGATCAGAAATGATGGCTCTTTTTTGCTTTGGCCTTGGGAGATTGTCTGTGCTTGCTGAGCCTGATCTTTCTGCCTTTGGGAGACATCCTTTTCAGGGTAGTCTTACTTTTTAGGAACAACTTTTTCTTTTCTCAGCCACTGGGTCCTGAGGCCATCCCTTGTGCTTCTCTACCTGTGGGCAGCAGGCTTTGAGGTCAGAGCTGGGGAGGATGAGTATAGATTTCAAAGTCCCATATAGATTTCAGCCCATCCAGTATCTGAGGACATTTACTATTACTTGAAGGGAGCTACTGCTACTAATTATTTACACTAAACAGCTCCCAAAGTGTCTCAGATGCAGTATCAGCATACTAGAACAGGTCACTGAAATATTTTCATGTGCTATTATATCATATATATTTTGAAATCCATAAAAAGCACTGAGCAAGTTAAAGTTGAATAGTGCTTTTTCCATCCCTTTTTCTCCCCCAGTTTTCTGCTTGAATGCTTTTAATAAATCTTTTATGAGCAGTATTTCTCTGTTAATTCAGAACAATTAAAACTATTTTTTCAGTCTTAAATGGTGGATATCAATTCTGGCCTGCTGCTATGATTATAGAAAATGTGATATAAAGATTTTAATTGACAGTCTGTGCTGAATCACCATGCCTGCTAACTGTCAGGGACAACCTGTCCTGGTGATATTCCTGCCGGTTTCCAGGTCCCTCAGCGATCCTGAGGAAACCATAATAGCTCTGTCTGCCAAGTTTTTTCTATGTACATCAATGTAAAAGCTGTCAGGGTACTGAAGACTGATTCTATTTTTGGTTTGTTTAGGGTTTTTTTCTCCCCTCTCACAAATTAGCCTTATTTTTAACATAGATTTATTTGCTTTGTGTGCCTCTGCATCCACAGAAGAAGAAAAAATAGTAAATAATTGTTCTTTGATTGCATTATTTGATTTCCATTTTTGGTGCTATACCCAGGCCCTGATACTTTCAAAGGTTGCTACATGAACTCCTTCAGGTCTTGGTTTTGCTGACCTTTTGAGCTCTTGGCTTAACATCTCTCCATGGTTTGCCCATGCTTTCTCTCTTCTCTGGGAATTCCACCAAAAGAGTATTTAGATGTGAAGTGGGTGGGTCATTCCTTACCTTCCATCCACTCTCTGTTAGAATAACAGAATTATGAAGGTTGGCAAAGACCTCCAAGACTGTCAAGTCTAACTTTTGGCTGAACGCCACCGTATCAACTAAACCATAGCACAAGAGAGTGGATCTCATGAGCGAAGTGGAGACTGTTGGCTGTCTGGGCCACAGCAACCATGAAGCAATTGAGTTTAAAATCCTTGTTGACAGGAGGAAAAGTGACAGCAAAACCTATACTCAGGACATGAGGAGAGCAGATTTCAGGATGCTTAGGGAATTAATATGTAAGGTCACCTGGGAAAATGTTTTGGTGGGTTCTGGGGTCCATCAGTGCTGATCACTTTTCAAACAAAACCTCTTATGAGGCAGGAACAGGCAATTCCCAAATGTCAGAAGTCAAGCAGGCGAGGAAGAAGCCTGATTTGGCTGAACAGGAATATTCTCTTGGAAATAAGGCAAAAGAGGAAGGTGTATGGCCTGAAGCTGTGTTGGGGGGGTTTAGGTTGGATATTGCAAAAAGCTTTTTCACCCAAAGGGTGGTTGGGCACTGGAACAGGCTCCTCAGGGAAGTGGTCATAGCACCAGCCTGACAGTTCAAGAAGTATTTGGACAATGCTCTGAGGCACATGGTGTGATCCTTGAGGTGTCCATGCAGGGACAAGAGTTAAACTGGATGATTCTTGTGGGTTCCTTCCAGCTCAGCATAGTCTATGGTTCTGTGAAGTTTCATGTCAAGTTGATTCTTGAACATTGCCAGGGATGGTGGCTCCAGGATGCCTATTTTAATGCTTAATTACCCTTTCAGCGGAAAAATTCTTCCTGATTTCCATCCTGGACCTCCCTGGCATGGCTTGAGGCTGTGTCCTCTTGTCCTGTCGCTTGTTTTCTGGGACAAAAGGCCAATCCCCACTTGGCTACAGATCCCTTTCAGGAAGTTGTAAGAGGGCAATAAGGTCCCCCATTTTCCTCAGGCTAAACAACCCCAGCTCTCTCAGCTACTCCTCATATGATTTGTTTCCTTCAGCAGCTCCATTCCCTTTTCTGGACACTCTCCTACACCTCAATGTCTTTCTTCAATTGAGGGGCCCAGAACTGAGCACTGGATTCAGTTTGAGGCCTCACCTGTGACAGTACAGCGGGCAATCCCTGCCCTGGTCCTTCTGGCCACACCATTGCTGATATAATCCAAGATGCCATCAGCCTCCTTGGCTCCCTGGGCACTCTTCTGGCTGATATTAGGCTGCTCTTGACCAGCACCCTCAGGTCCTTTTCCGCTGAGCAGCTTTCCAGCCACTCTGTGCCCAGACTGTGGCACTGCCTGGTGTTGTTGTGACCCAAGTGCAGGACCTGGCACTTGGCCTCATTGAACATCACACCACTGTCCTCAGCCCATTGTTCCTCCTGCAGAGCCCTCCTTCTCTCCAGCAGATCAACACTCCCCCCCAGCTTAGTGTCCTCTGTAGAATTATTGTGGGTCCACTCAATCCCCTCATCCAGATAATTTGATAAACATGCTAAACAGGACTGGCCTTTGCCACTTGCTTGTCAATTGATTGAACAGGTGCTTCTTTCATTTAGGAGAAATATTTATAGGTCTGTGCATAGTTTTAGGATTTTTGTGTGCCAGCCTTCTTGGTACCAATCTGCAGAGTGGATGCCATCCCAGGGTCCCTGAGCTGGCCAGATGCAGGCTGGGCACTGCAGGCAGGCTCTGGGTAGTGCTTGCATGAGAGGCAAACAAGTCAGGATTTTCATGTGTTATGGGATCACACAAAATGTTAGTTCCACAGTCTTCTCAATTGTAAAATTGGAATAATAAGCTTCCCCACATGGTTAATATTTGAGAAACTGGTGAAAAATGTCTATAGGAATTGTTCATCTAACACAAGAGAACAATGCATGGAGACTAATATAAAAGTAGGTGTTGTGCTGTGTACCTTTCATTTTGAATGCAATGATAGTGCAGGCAGGCCGTTAGAATGAGATATTGTGTCTTGGTAGAAGTGTTCTTTCATAATTTTTTTTTTTTTTTTTTTTTTTTGCAAATATCTTGGCACTTGTTCAGGGTAAAACCAGCTTTAAATTTCTATTCCATTTGACAAATGAAAAAGTTGCTGCCAGTCCATGGGCCTCTGAATTTATATGGTGTTTGAGTAACTACTTCTGTTTCACAAAAAGATATGCAGAGACTGTAGGCTTGGCTCTTAGGGCAAAAAACTGGAATCTGTTCCTGTTTGAAGATTTACAGGAGCATGTTACACTGCCATGTTACCATCAGTCACAGAGATTGAAACTGTAAGAGTTCTGCTGAGTTAATGTCCTAAAAAATCAGACCAAGGTTTCACCTGATGGATTCAATAATCTCTTTATTAAAGTAATTAGATTTTCCTATTACCTAAGCAGCAATAAATTCTTCAATATCACTGTCAGATAATTAATAATGTGGGATTATGATCTCTCTGTGGCAAGGTAGATAAAGAAAGGAACCAGAGGCAGAAAATGAAAGTTTGATGATAATATTAGAGATAAAAAGAACAATGAGTAAAAGAACTATCAGATTTAAAGAGACATCATGCAAATAGAAATCATAGAAGTGTATAAAGAACCAGTAATGTAGAAAAAAAGAAAAGTGGCATAAGGAATGCAAGAATATTTCATATTTCAAGGAAGTATTTCAAAGAAATATCCTGAAATAAAAATGAAAGTTTAACAAAAGTCTTTAAAAGTCACAAGCAGTATTTTGCAGAACATACAATTTCCTCATGGGTATTTACTGCTGCTGGAGGACTGGAGTTTATTCTAATTCAATTAACCTATATATACACTCTTATAAATCTGCATTGTAGAACATATGCCCATGTGGTCCTCACACATCAAGCTTCACATAAACACACTGTGAGATCAGTGAGATCCTGTGGGGGGACAGAACAAATACTGCCAGTGCACAGAAAAATAGCAAAAAGCCTTTGTAGCATATAAAAAAGAAAATTTTGAGTTAAGGAATAAATTCTGCCCTTTTGACTTCAGAGCTGTGGGACCTTTGTACTGTGGATCTGATTCTGGCCTGCAAAGCAGAAGAGCTCAGTGTAAAGCAGGGTTGATGTGCCTTGATGGGCTGGACTCATGCCAGGCCTTCCTGCATTGCCTGATCATTTCTTGTGAAATGCATTACTCTGGTTTTCAACTTAGGAGAAATATTTTGTTTGCAAGACACGTAGCTGCGTATTCACTTACACTTCCCAAGCATGTGAATGCATGGGGTGAGATGGATGGCAGTAATTTTCGCAGCTTAAGTTGCCACTTTATCATGGGGAAGCAAATAGGATCCATACGAGGTACATGTTATTGCAGAGTATGTTCCTTGTGTATCGTTTGGCTGCAGTTAAAGCCCATCAAACCTCCTTTATGACTCCTTATATCTCAAGATTCTATTTGCGTCAGATTTCATGTATGTATTTCACTAGAGGCTGCATTCAAAGCAACATATTCCAGACAGGAGAGCAGCTGCTGGCTGCTGCCATGCTAGGATGGAAATTCAGGAGAAAAACATCTGTGTAATCAGGGAAAATTAGAATTCCTCATGCTAAAGGAGATGGCGGATTCAAGAAAGGGTTTTTCTTTAATAATTCTTACTTAGTATATAGGAATTTGCTGTCCATTGATCTCGTTAGGTCACACAAAATGCTTTGTCTTAGAATGATACATACTGGGAAAAACACCACGTTTAGATATTAAAAAGCAAAATGCATACAACTGACTAAAAACCACACTTCTTTATCAATTGAAGGAGCTATTGCATCCTGATACTGTTTATACCCTGTTTCTCATAATGAAATAGATAGGGACACTCATGCAATGTTTTAAATACACCAAAAAATTATTAAAGATTGCCTGAAGCACTGACTTGAAATTTCAGTTCTGAAAGCATTTGGTAGTGGCTGCCATTTTCATGCATTAAGAAAGCAGAGATATTAATTATTGGGAAAATATATTATCTTAGCTGTCTTTTGGAAGTCTGTTATTCATGAGGGTGCTGCTGGAAAAATATATCTTTTAAAGAAATGCTAATTTCTTTAGTGACAGTGAGCTTTCTTGGGCCTTTTTAGGTCTGTTTTGGGTCTCATACTCTGTTCATCTGTGCCATGGTTTGAATGATGAAGCTGTTGGATGTGCAGGTGGGTGTTCTCTGTTTGGTGTGTCCTGCATTGCCCCTGGCCATGAGGGATACGAGTTTGCTGCAGCTGCCCTCTCAGAACCTCTGCCAGGGGTCTGTGAGTAATTAGGTGGAATTATTGTATATTAAAACATGCCAATACATTTGAAAAGATGTTACTGTAGCGATGGGATTTTTAGAAATGAAAGCTCTTTACTGTGTTTCAAGTCTGCCATGTAGCAGAAAAAGCTAGCCTAGTAGGAAACACAGCCAGCAATGACAGGCTTTTTTTTCTGAGGATTTAGTAACCTGAATTTGTGCTACAAAATATTTTACTGCTCTCATATATATTGATGTGGATAATCTAAAGAGAGTTTCTCTGTAATCTAATTTGGAAGATTAATTACTGAGCTGGTTTTTATGTATTTTATCCTTCCATGCACATTATGTACAGTCATTCCAATGTACAATTAATCTTTTTTTTTATCAATACAGAAATTGAACTTGTGCCTTTGAATGCCATGGTAACCCCTGGCTTGGGTAACAAAATGTCATAATCTCTGCAGATGAGACACTGTCCAGTGCTTTTCTGCAGCCCTAGTTTTGTAGTCATGACATTAGCACTATCCCAAAAATGCACATCAGGAAACATTGCTTGTGTGGCATGGCAACGTGCTCTGCTTGCTATATATAGGGATACATAAAAATATCTGTCATTTGCTGGAGATACTCCTGCAACTTACATTATTTTCTCCCCAGCAGAATTTCTCTCCTGCTACCACTGTAGAACATTTCAAGTGGTTAATAGAAAATCCAGTCCCTTATCTGTGAGCTTGTTATATGTGCCTGTCGTTTGCTCATACTATCACAACAGCTTGTAGAATATTGTCATTCATTTCCAAAGGATTGAGAAAAAGCAGTGATCTACCTCAGTTCCTCTCCCTCTGCCTCCACAGACACATGTTCCACACAGCCTTGCTGCTGCACAGTGGGGGAGTTGTGTGGTTTTGGACTGCCCATACAGTGCTGACAGGTCAGGAATGTGAGACAGAGCATTGGCACTGATTTCTGAGAAATCACGAAACAGTGATTTTTAGCTGAAAAGAGAGTCTAGGTGAGGTGTTGTGACAGTCTCCACTTGAAAGATGATTGCTCAGGACATGTAGAGAGAGCAAAGTGAGGGGGTGGCAGAAGGGTAGTGGGAACTTTGGATATACTTAGACTATCAGAATGTAGACAGCTCTGTGGAAAATTAGTTATGAATTATTCTAGGAAGCAGTAAGATGTAATGAAACATTTCTGCATGTGAAGAAAGCATCTTTGCTGCCCACCTGATCTTGCTTTTGTTTTGAATACCGAAGGAAATTATGCATCAACTGACAACAGGGCTTTTCAGATGCCTCTGGCAGTTTGCATGCTACATCACACCTTAATCAGTGATAATTCATTCAGAAAATCTTGTAGACATGGGACTCGTGTAATGAGATCACATACTCTTATGGGGAGCATAGTCCTCATCTAGAAAAAGATAACAGTGAGCAAATTTGCATCTTTCTAATTTGACATTTCAGTGGAAGGCACGTGGTAGTTCTGAATTGCAGGTGAGTCAGAGTGTGGGAAAGCTTTCTGCACAAGAGAAACTATAGCTTTTAGCATTGAAAGTTCAATTCCCATGCAAAACAAGCAAAACTGTAACTGGGAACTTGCTCAAACATCCAAATGAAGAAAACAGAGATTTAGAGTTCAGCCAGATTCCTCTCTAATTAGTGTTCTTACAGGGTGGCAATGACCATGGTAGATGCTCTTGGAGATTGTCATTTTCTGAGACTAGAGATGAACCATTAAATTTGTTGAAGCAGTCAGTGTTTCCTTTCATGTGTGCATGTTCTTGGCAGCTGAAAAAGTGTTGCTCTCTTAAACGAGTACGTTCCTATCAGGTAATGTCTGATCATAAGATGAAAAATTGCAGTATGTTATATTTCACTGTCAATCTCTTAATTGCTTTTTTTTGCTTTTTTTTGTTGTTGTTTTTAAAGGAAAGGCTGTGACAGAAAGTTTTTTCTGAACTCAGTTTCTTTTTCTAACATACTGTTCAATGTACTGAAAATCTGTGGGTAATTAAGGAATTTTTAAATTTAGAGTATAAGTACTACTGTGGATCCATTAGTTTTGTGGCAGGCATATCTAATACAGTCTTGCAATTTTTAGGAATTATTTAAACTAGCAGATAGCCTTCTGCTTTTTTAGGTTCTCTATTAAGCTAATATTTGAAAGACCTTAGAACCAAAGGTTTCTATAAAGAATTTTTGCATTGTAGAACTGCTTTAAAATATGTATCAGTCATACATAAGAACTCATGGCATTCTAAGCTGTTTGTTTCTTTGAGGAGCAGCCAAAATTTTCAACACAAAGTCTTGATATCTCTACTTGCCAGAGTTGATTTATCACTTATCCAGAACAAAAATTGGCACACATAACTGCTGAACTCCAGCCCAGTTTAAAGCACATAACTACTGCAACATGCACAGCAAGTGGAGCCAGGTGTGTGTCCAACAGGGAAGGGGAGGTGGCTCTTGGATTTGGGTATCTCTGTGCCATGTCTCTTCCACCCTGCCAGCTCATGGCAAGCAGAATGGCTCTTCTGGTGTGACCTCAAGTCCAGCAAGTGGACTCAGACAGGATTTATTTTAAAAGTTGTTCTGAAAAGTGGCAGAAAAACTTAATCCATGTGTTAAAAGGGCTGGTTCAGCTTTGCTGATAGAGGGAAAACATTTGGTTTGCTCTTCAACCAGCAGATCTGACTGTGTACAGGCAGCATGCAGATTTGTTGTGAGATTTTATTTTTTTCCATTTTATTTAAAAATTTTCACAATTGATTCTTGCTCTAGCACTATATTTAAATAGAATTTAGGGCATTGTCTTTAGTGAATATAACCCAGGGAATGTCATGGTGTCACTACTGTCACAGTGAATATTTTATTACAGCAGTTGAAATCTTGTATTTTGATGAGGGAGAGGGCACCATCATTTCAGTTCTGTGAAATCTGTCTGAGGATCTTCAATTTATTTGCTTATTTGGTTTTTCAGACAGGCAAAGCATTAATGAATGTCAGGAAGAAAACATCTGATACTGTTTTAAACACTTTGCCAAAACAGTAAGCAAACTTTTCCAATTTGTCTGATAATTTCTGTGACTGTGCAATAAAGTTAGCCTAGCTTTTGGATTGGTTCAGGGCCAAGGGGTAACTTGTCATCAAGTGGAGATCTTTAAATTTATCAGTTTATTTTTTTGTCCTTCCACAGAGACTGGCCAAATAAAATGTTTTCTTTGGGCCCTGTTCGCCACTATGGTGTTTTCATCAATTTCTCTCTGTCTCTGGGGCTACAGGTGTCAGTCAGCTGCAATAAAGTGTCATTTTTGCCATTTTGGTGTTTATTGAGAACTCTCACATATTTAGTGCCCAGTTTCCTGGACCTGTGCCTTGGGTAAGCCATGTGGGACATGTTCTCAAGGGCTGTGGTAGAAATGTGTGTGGCTGATCTGGGCACAGCAGTAATAAAATACAGAGCTAAGAGTCATCTCCTGCCCACTGACAGGCAAGTTCAGTAAACTCTATTTATGTTTCTTGCTTGATATAAATTTTTAACCTTTACGATTCAGAGGACAGTTTGAAAATGTCCAGGTGAACTTTGAGAATCAGTAGCCAAAACACCAGGAATCTTGGCTTGGCTACTGATAGAAAAATAGCTTTCTTCACTTCCATCCTTTATCCCAGAAAATGGCAAAAATCAAATTTTCTTTTTTTATTTTTATTTCTTAAGCATGATGTTACTTCATCTGCTGCTTTTCCCAAACCTTTTGTGAAGCAGACAAGTGAAGTAGATCCTGCTCCTGCATCACAAGTGCAGACACAGACTGAGATGCTCTGCAAGGAGGGCAGTCCAGAGCTGAATTGCCCCAGTCCCTCTTTGTCTTCTGAAACAGGCAGTGTGTTGCAGTCTGGGAAGTTAGGCAGCTCATAAACAATAAGCAGTTTAAATAGGAATGGAGTGCAGAGGATTTTGAGACTGTGTTCTTCGCCTTAACTATTTTGCATGTTAGGAATTAATGAATTCATTACCATTCTTCAGTGAGTCTCAGGCTAATAACTCTGTGAGCTTGGATACCCTCTAGGTAATTTTTAATTTTTTTCCTTCCTTTTAAATCAGGCCGATTTTGTAAATGTCAAACAGTCTGGACTAAGAAATGACTAATTTTGTGTAATTTTAAATGTTTTGGTAGCTATGATTGTATCTTTCCTCAGTGTGATCAGTTAGAAAACTTGAAAAATTTGAATGCTTTCTTCAATGCAAGATAGCATTTAGCAATCCTTTAAGATTTCTGGAGCCAGAATGTTGTTAGGATCCCATAAAGTTTAAAGATGCACGGTGTAGTAAAAATAATGTAATAGGACAAAATTAAACAGGATACTTCATTTACAGGTTGGAAATCAGAGGTGCATCTGGCCTTTTTCCCTGGCTGTGTGGGGGTGTTGCAATGTAGCTCTGTTCTGGGCACCCTGCAGGCATCAGTGCCTGTGATTGCCTTTGCAGGATGCATGTGCAAAACTCATCTGAAACTGCAGAGTCACCTGTGGAGTACCACGGGGGCATTAAGTTCTGAAAAAGCAAAACCAGGAAACAATAGAGCAGCTAAAACATTGCCTGAGAGAACATGATGTGCAATTTAATCATCAATAGTAGTTGATGTAAAATAAAGAAAACACCCACAATCTAGTTTAGACTCATTTCTGTAGCTTGGATGAGGAAACAGAAGAAATGTTTGCAAAAAAAACTTTTGTGGGGCACACTGGACAATCTGGCCTTGGTTATAAAAATGGCTTAAAAGTTCAGTCGTCAAAATTAGTTCTCAAAGCATGGTTTGGACTTTTTGGTGTGTGAAAGGGGAGAAATGGGAAAGAAGGGAATGGCCAGGTGGGTGTGCAGCACTGTTTCAGACTGATGGGCAAAGGGAGATCTATGGACTAGGTTTGCCTGGTAGAAGACATTCTCACTGCCCCATGGACTCCAAAATGGCCATCAATATAGGGAGGATTTAAAGAATTACACTGAAATTGTGCTAACTGGAAAGAAGGTCAGGGAAATGGAAATTTGCTATTACTACCTGTAGCAAAAAATCTAATATCTGCAGATGAAGGCTGATGGAGTGGGAGTGAAATACCTACAAAGAAAAAACTGAAGTGGGCTCCCACAGTAATTCTACCACTCTGAGTTATAGCTGATTCTTTCAGAATCCCAAAATATTCACTCTCCAGCATTCCCAAAGTAGAAACAGAGCAGTGTCCTATACAAAATATGTCCTAATCTCACCCTAACCTTATGAAAAAAGAGGAAGGATCAGCAAAAAAGACAAGTGGAACTCACCTGAAACCAGCTAACAAACATTGATAACTAACATTTTAACATTAGAGCAATTATTTGGTTCCAAAATCACGATCTGTCTTTGAGATTCTTGCAGTTCAAATAATTTTCTCAAATGAGTGATCTTTGTCATGCTTCTCATCTTCAATCTCATTCTCAAACTACACTCCAGTTTGAGGCTTTTAGATTGACTAAATAAATGATGTACCATGCTCATGTTCAGAGTTTGACGCTGCTGATGTGCTTTGCAGGATGGAAGAGATTTTTCACCAGCTTCAGGGCATGAGACACATGCTGCCATCCCTTAAGCAATAAACTGAAGATAGGTAACAGATGTTTTATGAGGCATTTTCATAACGCGTTGTTCTATGTTTCCTTTTACTGTTCCTATTAAATCAAGATTTTTAAGCTGTTTTCTTTAAAGACAAATGACAAGTGAATCAGTAAGTAAAGGTACAGAGACAGACAGTTTGACAGCCTATGAAAACAACAATCCAGGATATGAATGGCAAGGCTGATTTGTAATTCTGGCTTATATGTTGCAAAATAGTGAAAATTTCTAGGAACAGTCTCATAGCTTTGAAAGTTTCTTCTTTAAAAATAACCTTCCCCTGTGTTGGAGTGAGCATCAGCAGCTGTGCCTTGGACTATGGCCAAGTATGAGGACGGGAATTTGACTTTTGTATTTTGCTTTGAGTTCTCATTGTCTATCATCACTCTGATTCCCATGGCTTTCTGCCTTCTGTTTCCTATGATTTCTAGATGGCTCCCAACCCTTCACTGGCTTCCTGCCCCTGTAATTCCTATCCCTGGTTTGATAATGACATTTTGGTGGAGGCTTGCTTGAATTGTTTGTGGCTTTGCCACAAAAAGTGGTTATTCCATCTGTGAAATAGCCAGCCATTGCCCTGGAACGGGGTTTCTCTCCCTGTTCTTTCTGAATGTTTGTGCACACACTGACACAGCTGGAGCTGAACTTTTGCTGTGAATTTCTCTGCAGAGTCTGGAAGGAGTCTTGGCGGTTTGGCTTGGTGGTGCCAGGTGCTCCCTGGTGTACCTGAGTCCCTCCCTTGGTGGCACATGGGTGCTGGGGCTCCCTTGGAGCTCCGTGCTGAGTGTGCTCTCCAGGGTGCAGAACTGACACCTTCATCACCACAACTGTTGTCAAATAGGCTGATTAATTGGTATGTCTGTATTAATTTCTGTATCTCCTTGCTGTGTGCTGGCACAATAAAAGCTCTTCAGGAGCTCATCAGAGTATAAGATTCATTGTAGCTGTTCCCACAGAAGTGCATCACTTCAAAGCTACTGTCACTTGTTCAGGGTTCTGTGAAGTTTTGAGTGTCCTAAAGAAGTTATTATTAAAACATCATCTGTCTAGAATCAGTTAAGAGCTCAAAGACCTACTATAAATTCTCTAAATGTGATGAGGAAGATTGGATTAGGCAGCTTTCCCAGCTGCATGCTGGTAACACTCCCACTGAAAGGGCAGGTGATCCCAAACTAGTGATATTCTGAAATCCAGAGGTACCAAAAGATCTTGCAGAGATTTTCATTCTGAATATCTTAAACTTTTTGTCTTGCACTCGCAGTCCAGTTACTTTCTTTGTTGGTTTTTTTTTTTGTCTTTCTGTGAAAAGCTGTTTCTTTTTCAGAGTCTTTTGCAGTTTGCCATGGTGGCTGTGGCTTGATGCCAGCAGGGTACACAACCTGCCTTGCTGTGAGACAAGACTGGGGACTCTTCCAAATAGCTGGCAACTACAAATACCTGCAAAACAGAGACAGGCAACTTTGCTGCCAGCTGTCTCTGTCTTACAAAAAATGCCATCTTGGGTTATATATATAGAAGAGAATTAATTAAAAAAAAAAGTGTTGGGGTTTTTTGTTTTATTTTGTTTTTTTTTATTTCCTTGTTTATTTTAGGGGGGTTTTTGTTAAGTCAACTGAAATGAAGAATAAAAATTTTCACAGCTTATATAGGACTTAAGAGGAATACACCTTATGGCTTTAGCTTCAGTTTTCAACAAATTCAAGATATTTGTAGCGATCTTTACAAAAACTAGGTTATTGGTCTTACTTATGTTTGGCAACAAAAATAATTTATTTGTAGATGTTTACATAAAGAGAATTTAGTTATTGGAAAGGAGGGAGGTGTTTAAGATAAATATGCATAAATATAAATCAACACTAATAAAAGGGAAATTTTTCTTATCACTGTTTGATGGAGTGTATTAAGACAAAAATGCTTTTTAAACACCAGAATGAATGAAATTCAGTTGCATTTAAAAGTTAATTAGAATGTTTTAAAAACTAAAAACCAAATCAGTTTATCATTTAATTACGTTAAAAAAATATTTGGAACACTTCAAACCGTCTTTTCAGAGTGGGAGATGTCTCATCATCTAATTGTCTGCTTCCTACTCCTCTGAAATCTAATCAGAGGGAAATCTCCCATCCTCTGGGAGGAATGAGTTTAACCTATTGCCTAACCTATTTGTATTAACAGCAAATAATTCACTGCTACTTTTGCTTCTTTTTTTTGTTTTGTTTTGTCTACAAGAATTATTTATAAGTAAGTCTAGGAAGGTTCTAGACTTACATAGACATACATACATGATCCTAGACATCTACAATAGGAATCAAGGAGCTACATAAAGGCAAATATATAGCCATATAGAGTAATGCAAGAATTATCAGGAGATTCAGAGTAATAATAAGCAAACTCTATGGACAGGAATATTTAGTGCTGGTATTGTACAAGGCTGATGCAGTTCTGAAACAGCAGCCCCACTTTATATGCAGGCAAAAAGATTTAAAAGAAATATTGACTGAAATGAAGATGAGAAAATCTTCAGTTGCTGTAGGAGTGCATTGAAGGAAGAAATTGCATTTTCTGAGGCCTATGTGTCCGTCATCCACAGTATCACAATTAGGGAGTTTTAGGGTGTCTTGAACACTGATCTCCAAGGACCCCAGAGGTTTTTGCACCTTTACTCTGGGCTTAGACTCTGAATTCAGGTGTGTTTCTTGAACTATCCAACCCTAAGCTTCTTGAAGTCTGAAATGTAGAACCAAAGTGGCATTAGGAGTTTAATTTCAGCCATTCTCTTTTGGTTGCTGTACATCTCTCTCAAAGGATTATAGGAGGTGATGTCCCATGTAGGTAAAAGTACAGGAATTGACAAAAGACTATCTCATAAATTTCAGTTTAGTGAAGTAACTTTCTGTTTAAAAATCTTATCTTTCACCCTGAAGTATTACATTTCTGCTTACCCAGAAACTCACTATGATTGCTTGAAAGAGCAGAAGTAAAATCCTCTGAGGTGCTGTTGTCTGAGAGGCCAGGAAAGGAAGGAAAACTCCAATCAGGCAGTGTAGTACAAAAGCTCCCAGGCAGAGCTGCCTGGAGACTTTGCAACAGCGTGAGTGGCACTTGTTTTTATTGCACCATAGATTAAGGGATGGCACTGCACTGCTCCTGCTGCAGGGTGGGGATGAGGATGAAAACTGGTGCTGCAGAGGAGAGCCCTACTGAGCTGAGTGAGGGGTATGAGTATCCAAGGGGAGGGTAGTCCTTCCCAGACTGGCTCATATGTGCTGTTCCCTCTGTGGGGAAATGTGGCAGACCTCAGTCAGCAGCAGCAGTGAAATGTCACAAACCAGAAGAGAGAGGGAAGTGTACACTCAGAATTAAAATACTAACAAGTAGTGTTTCTTACCTCTGGCTTCCTTTCTCCTGGGAGGAAAATGTAAAATAAGCCCCCCAAATCCTTTGCTGTTCTGCTGATTTCTGTTCCACTGCAGAGGTCAGAGGAGCCATGGTGGTGCAGCTGAGTGAGAAGTGGGAGTTAGAGGCAAATCTATTTGCACTCACTCTTCAGAAGATTTAACTTTCTCAGGTAGGTCTGAGGTCTGCAGTTTAAAAGTAATCCTGTAGGACAGTAACACTGAAAGAAATGGTGCAGTAAGTGGAGAGGTGCTGAGATGTGGTGGGCCACCCCTGTGCAGTGGCTCTAAGGCACACAGAGACCCAGGAGGCTGCTGTCATCCCTGGCACTGGGATGTGCAGCCCACTGTGTGGTGCACAGCCCCTTCAGGGACATTCCATGCCCTCAGTGTGTTTCCTTGCTTGCCATCTGTTAAGGATCTTGCAAATGGTCCTGTAAGAGCAAGGACTACTTCTCCCAGACTACTTTATTGTTGTCAAAGCAGGTGATGTGTGGTAAAGTGGCTTGTCTTCTCAAGTGAAATGCAGCCTGTTAATGAAAGGCCAGATACAGCTCTTCTCAGCCAAACCCTTCTTGTCAGTCCTATAAAGAATATCAGATGCAGACTTCCAGAAATGTGGAATCTACTGTATGATGTATTTTTATTTGGTTACTTCTGAATTCACTCTAAAATTAGAGTGGCCATTTTCTGACATTTTCAGCTGAGTAAAGCTGAAGATCCCTATTAATTGTTCCTTTGGAAGGGTGCATAAAAACTTTGTTTCCCTTGTGCTAGGTGCCATGTATGATTCCTTTTCAGGAGAAAGGAATCTCTCCTCCCAGCACAGCTGCCTCAGCTCTATAGTGACTGCATAAGCTACATGGTTTAGTTTTTTTTCAGAAAGCCCCACTTTATTTTGCACCAGGCATGAAGATGTAGAGGGATAATTTCTCTCTGCTCCCTTTTCACTTCTGAAAAGTAGCATCATTCAGGATAAGATTCTCCACTCGGGAATCCTTCTTAGAGTTGCTTATGGATTGTGGTTTTTCTAATTTATCCAAGGATTATACACACATTGTCAGTTTTCACTGAGCTCTTTTTGCTCTTGGTATAAATATACAATTCCAATTCATAAGGAAAAAAAAACAAGCAGCTTTAGTTGTGCCTATCCACAGGAAAACCTATTTTGATTATGTGACATAATTTAACCTTTTAAGGGCATAACCTGACCTTTTGTCAGGGGGACCTGCTTTAATAAAGCTAAGCCAGTGTCTTCTGTGCTGTTTAAAAGATACAAGATTTTGGAAGTGCTTTGCACTGCTTGCAAGACAGGAGACAGCCAAGAGCCTATGCTAACAGGTCTTGCTGAAAGAGGCATTTGTTGGAGCAAGTAAGGCTTGGATACCTCCAGCCCCACCACAATCTTAAATATCCCAGCAGTGGTGGCATGGAAGCACTTTTCCACATTGCTCCTTTAAGGGAGGAGATTATGCTTTTTAACAATTCTACACTTACCAAGCTAATGTGGCAATGGGGTTTTGTTTCTAAGCCTCCTGTAGATCCCAAAGCACAGAGGCTTGGCCAGCCGCGCCATAGCAACATATTCGTAGCTGACTCAGAAATCCTATGCAAAAATCTTATTCTTGGTACTTATTCAGAAGATCTTGTCATTTCCTGTGGGAGAAAAAGAGGGTTTTGTAAGCCTTCATTGATTTCTTCTTTAAATATTACTATTGGAGACAGTTCCACAGATAAAATTTTTTATGTCTCTTTTTCACAAATCTGTATGCGACAGATTAATCAAGATAGACTCAGGATTATATGGAATGTTTCAGTAACACTTGCTACACATATTTCATTGCTAAACTTTGTGTGTAAAAAGCAATTAGAAGTTTTAGAGTTAAAGTAAAATAATAAAACAGGTACTGTTTTGCAATAATGATTTACATCAAATAAGTGATCTGGTAGTTAAGGCTGAAGTGGTGCTTGAATTTAAATCTTAAATTATGGCATAGATAACTTCTCTTTATATTTCATAGTGTCAAAGTTTCAATTATATAGTCTCAATCTTTAATTTTATTTAAAGTAGTGATTGAAGAATAACTGTTCATCCATCATTTCTTCTTCTAAACTTGGAAAAAACTATTTAGAAATTTTTGAAAAATCTTATCCTCTTGAAAATTCTGACCGCTTTAAAACACAATTTCCATTAGAATTTTCTGAGCATGTGAAAAATGGCACAGAATTTGTAGCTTTGGTCTATCTGAATGCTTTGCTGTTGTTGGATAGACAACATACTAATCACAAAATGGATGTCAGAGCCAGCTGTCTGCTTCTGATACATGTTTCCCCCTTCTCAACTCTTCTCAGTGAAAAATTAATAGTTTGAGCTCCCTGCCTGTAGATTTCAAGGTGTCATTTGCATAGGTTTCAAAATTTTAATCTATCTAAATGTAAACTTTCACAGAACCTAACAGGTTTTCAGCCTGGAACTCCAAATCAAATTTCTTTGGACAATTTTTATTTCACAAGGAAGATGACCATGATATGTACATCAATATCAGATCCTCTTAATTTAGCCTGTAAGTCCTTTGCTAAATGAGTCTACAGAATTATGTACTGCATTATGACACAGTCCTAACCCAATGCAACAGGAAAATTCCTAGAAAATTCCATAGAGCCTGATTTTCATACACTGTTCTTTGAGAGCTGTGTAAGAAAGAGCCCAGAAACATTATAGCTGACGCAAAATTAGAGAAATAGCTTTGCAGTTTTCCTGATTAAGTTTTCACCAATTTAGTTGCCGATTTTTAGTTTCCTGAATAGTCAGGAGTATGTTGATAACTCCTTTTAATAAGAAATGAGCAGAGGAAGAGTCTGGATTTGTTTCTCTAAATATTTTCTGATTTCTGGTTTTGGACTTGAATAAGGCAAATGTGGTATTTTCCTCTTTGTCACCTTCAGTGCAGCAAATGCAAAAGAGCTGAGGTTGGGAGAGTTCTTATGTGATAAGAACTCCAGAAATTATCCAGAAAATTGGATTTTCACTTCTTAATGCTCCCTTCTATTTCCTATGAACATTAACATGGTCAACAATTTGTGCCCCATTGAAAGTCTAGTATTTGATAGTTTAGACACTTTCTTTTTCTGCAATGTGCAGTTCCTCTTCCTGTACTAGAATCTTTAAATACTCAGTTGGCAATTCCTATTATAGTTGATTATTTGGACCAGGCAAATTGCCGAATAAAAGGTTTGTAAATTATCTGCTTTATATTTGTGCGGTCCTCAAAGGACTGAAATTTGCTTTGGGGAAAAGCAAAGGACCAAGTAATAACATTTTCTTTTTTTTTTAAAGCAGTGCCAGAAACTTAATTTCAGAGAGCTTTTTATTATTAAATTTCCCAGCCTTCCTTTCAAGTACTTTATTAGGAACACGGCTCATTTATTTGGGAGGAGGAGGAAAGCATTGAAGAAGGGGGAGATAAAGGTGAAAAGCAAGCTCATTAATTCATATTGTGATCTAAGTGTAGTTTTCATGTTGGCAACAACTTCAGTTTTCTAATGTGCAATCATTGTGAAAGACTGATTTAACATGGAAAGTGAGAAAATTGTTTCTCTTGAACTTTTTTTGGAGCTCATTATATTGAATTTTTTAATTTGGAATTTTTAAGTGGTTCTCTTAGAGCAGGTGAAAAGAACTTTGCTCTTTAATAGAAGGAGCCAGAGAAATCAAACTCTTGTTTTTTTTTTTTACTTGCAGCTTTGAGCAATGGGCTTGAGTCTGAGGCTGTTGGAAAAGAGAAGGAAATAGACAGTCTAAAAGTCTAGGTAATATAGTGTCAGGAGGAACTGATCATGTTTCTGGGTTGTGGTCTCTAAATGTCTTTTTGTTTATTTAAATTCATGGCTTAGCAGTTGGCACCTAACTTGTAAGAAGGGGCCATTTGTCTCCAGCCTACAAAATAAAGCTGGCCTGGAAAGGTGTAACAGAAGAGGTCAGTGCTGCTATTACTTGCATAATAAATGCATTTTTTTTGCCCCAGTGAAAGGCAGAAGTACTGTGAGCCGACTTAAAGCAGACTTAAAGCATGGGGACAATCCAAGCCCTAATTTTGTCACGGACACCTGAGAAAGCTGACTGAAAGCTGGAATTTCCATTCCCCAGGAGAGCTGAACATTTTGAATTTTCTGTCATTCCACTTGGAAAAAATAGTGTTCTGTAGCATTCTGGTTTAGGGGCATAGAAATATTTCAAGTTCAATATTGTTCAAATTGACAGGAGTGTTCTTGTTTTTCTCTTTAAGTATTTACCAAAACTAATCTGATGAAATTAATATTTTCAACAGCAAACAGCTCTCTCAAAAAATGTCTTTGCTGTTCATTATCAGGGGATTGCGGACAGATCCCTCTGAGGGAAGGCCTTCATTTTCTGCCCATTCAATTTAACTACTTTTCAGCTCTTTCTGCTAACTACCCAAGCTGGAGCTCTGAGCTGTTGGCTGTTCTTCTCCAGCAGCTGTTTCTGTAGTGCGCTGGTTTAGTCAAGAAAAACACAGAATATATTTCCGCTTTTTTTAGCACCATTGATGAGATGTTTCTGGCTTCCTGAAATCACTCTCAGGCACTGGGAGAGCTCTGAGGAACTGTGTGTGTCTCTGGTGCTTTTAGAATTTGAGATCAGGAAAACTCTTCTGTTCCACTTTTTTTTATTCCTTTAACTCGTTCCTCAAAATACTTGCTGCTGCCTTATTTGTACAACTTTTTCAGGCCTCCTTGTTGCAGATTTTTTCTTTCACAGTATTTAGTCTTCCTGGCAGCCTGATTTGTATTTTGCATGCTTTTTCTCTCTGAGGATAACCCATGGGCAGTTACTGTGGTGCAAGGCTAAGGTCAAGGCTGCTCTGCAGCAGGTGATCCTATTTAATGGGAAGGGATGGATCTGCAATAGCATTTGGGTGCATGAAGCAGTGCAGATGATATATTTCTTACAGGTGGCTCATGGTAGGCTAGGGAAGCGTGACAGCACAGGTTTGGAGGAATGCACCATACTCTTTTAGAAATCACAAAAATAATAACAATCAGCTGAAGGGAGGGAGCTGGAGCAAGGCAGAATGGGCACATTTTACTTCCAGTACAGCTACTTACAGTACCAGTGTTGCAAAGAGGTTCTGAGGGATACAGTAGGTAGAATATGTCAGATGTACCTTCAGGTGTTTGAGAGATGCAGTGTTACAGCTGTAGTGTGAAAAGTAAAAAAAGCTATTGGCAGTTTTGCAAGAAATAGAGGGGGGAAATATTGCTGCCATTATTCAACAATGGTAAAAAAAAAAGTGAGCAATTTTTGAGAAAGTGTGCTGCAGAGAAACAGAGGAAAGTTTTGGAAAACAATCTGGTGCCAATATGTATCACATAGGAAGTAATTTTTCTGCTATAAATGAGGTCCTGTTTCATCATTTGTTCCTCTGACCTTCACTTTTCTATGAACTTTTCAAGCTCTGTCTAAGATGAGGCACTTCCAAAAATCTCTGCTAGACTCATTTTTTCTTATTTTCTTCTAAAACCTATACCTGTGTGTCTTTTGGACTGTTTAATTTGCCTGGTAAATGACCAGACAGGAATGCAATCCTTCCTGTCCTGGTGTTGCTAGAGTAAGAAGCGAGGTTGTTGAGTCCTGCTGCATCAGAGCATTATCTTGCTGGTTTTGAAGCCAATTTCTGGGGCTGTTCTTGTTGGAAGGACTCTTTCCAACATGGTTGACATTGTCCACAGTATTTCAAAGGAGGAGCTCTCAAAGGGGCATTTACCATGAAAATTAATCTTCTTTTACTCTTCTGAGTGTACATCACCTGATGTGTTTACTCTTTTCATGGCTGATGATTTGCAGACATTCCATATTCTACAAATACACTTCTTCCTACATAGTTCCTCCATCTGACAACCTCACAGTTTGTAGCAGAAAGTCTTGTTATTAGTCCCAAAGCTTCTGACCTTGCACACACCTCTTAAATTTCATCCCCTTTCTATTACCCTTCCAGATAATCCAGCCCCTGCTATGTGAACCGCCAATCCTCCCTCCAGACATTTAGGTCTTAGGGAATTTATTTGTTCGTTTTTATATTTTTGTGCCAGTCATTAATACTAGCATCAAGTGAGATTGGCCTCAACCCCAGCCTTTGAGGAGTTTTTCATTATTAACCTGCTTGAAGTTTAACAGTTCCTTTCCTGCCACATGCTCCTCTAACAAGCTGTAGCTAAGGGGAGGGGAGGCCTGCCCTGGCCCCTGTGACCCCAAAAGCAGATGCCTTTGGGGCACAGGGCAGGCTGGCTGCACTTTCCCTGAGTGCCACTGGGGAAGCCTGTGGAGGAGAGGCTGCTGGAGCAGAGCTGACAGGTTCACATGGTGAGCTCTGCCTCTGCAGCCAAGAGGGCACAGCCAGCCTTTGGGGATGGCAGAGATACATGTGAAAGGGCACCAAGAAAGGCCTTGAAGAATTTGCTTTGATCCAGGAAATGAGCTGGTATTGCTCAGCTGAGCCTGTCTGGAGGAAAGGGCCTGCTCTGCAAGGGCACAAAGGTTGGGGCAGAGTCATTTGCAGTCCCTCTTGCTCTCACACTTACCCAGCAGAGAACAATTATTCCTTCTGTTTATAGTGTTTACTGCTCCAGCCAGCATCCTAACAAGACTGACTTTCTGAGATGCTGAGGTACTCAACTCAGGCAATAGATCTCAGCACTTTATCCTAAAACCTCACGTTGATTTGAGGTCTGCTAGAGTTACAAAAGAATTAAAAAATAAAAAAAAAAACAACCAGAAAGCTGAGAAATAACGTTCCTTTCACCAGACAGTACAACATAAAGCATTGTACTAAATCTGACTAAAGGTGTTTTAACAACACAGAACTTACATAGTCTCGCAGTGCCAAATGTGTGAGTTAATGGGTTGGATTTGTTAATTTATTAATGATTGCACACATTTTGTCATTTGGAAGAATAAATTACCCAGTATAACATTGCATGCTAATGATTCCCTTTTCTTTGTGGTCAGAAATGATGTAGAGAGACAATATGCAAAACACTACGTTTCATGGGCAGTAATTGTTATGAGTAAAGTGTATTTTCTTTTGTTACAACACTCATGAACTTGTCAAAGTTGAGATACCATGCTGATGACTGTGTTGATACTTACCACTTTGCATGTTCACAGCCCTGTACAAACATTAATGAACCAATGTAAACAGTCATTTTCATAATGTGGCTTAATATAATAAGGCATTGTGAACCTTTCTTTGCCTCTGTATGCACAAGGGATTGTAATTTACTCCCCTTTCCATGTGCAATGAAGGCTATACCTGTCATCTACCCTCTCACAATCATCCTTTTCCTGTGCAGTTCCCACTGAAGGGGGGAACAGGGCTCCAAAGAGCCTGGGCCATAATTTGTTTGGCTCTCTTCCAGCTTTCTAGATGGTGCCAGTTTGCTCCAGGCTTCCTCTGTGCTATATCATTGCAAATCCCTTTTTGAGGGGTGTTGTTTTCCCCACATTTGGAATTACCTCTCTCATTGCACTGCCAGGAATAAAAGCCCACCTGCATTTCAAAAGTGCGTGTCTGGTACGTTGTCTTACACATTCGTCAGCAGGAAAGCACTGCCTGCCTTGTGCTTGTTTTTTTTGTTTTGTTTTTTTTTTTAATTTTACAGTGTTTGTTACCCTTTTGTTTTAAGCTAGAAGTGTGTGCATCTATTTTGGCAGCATGATCTCAAAAAGCTCTATTTGAGATATTAAGAAGTGTGCACTCTCAGGACTTGAAAGAGCTGGAGCAAGTAAATTAGCAGAATAGAATGAAGTCAGGAGAAATACTGAAGGACTCCAGATAGTTTAGCAGATAGTTTAGGATTACAGCAGAAAGTATAATATGAGAGCCAGCTCTCCAGTTGTTGAAAGTGTACTTGGAGAGAGCTGAGAAGAGACCTAACTCCCAGAGCACTTACTACAAGCTGAAGTAATCTTTATTTATGGTATCTCTGTATGATACCCACCTGTGAGCAGGGAATTAGCTCTGTAGCCAAACTGGCCACATCCTGTGAAACCAGAGGGTTTGACTCCATAGCAAGACCAGGCTCTTTTGCCTCCAGGAATGTTTAACTTCTTGGCCTGAAAGGTTGAGGTGAAAGGTGTGGGTGGGTGCTAATGGTATTATGCTATTAGTGGACTACAAAGTTCCCTGCTGGCTAAAATGTGATTAATTGAGCAGAAATAATTCAAGTCTCTATCCTGCAGATTGTTGAGGGGAGATATGCACCTGACAGCTGATACAGTGAAGCATTTGCAGCTTAAAGGTGCATATCCTCTGTGCTTCTTGAGGAGCAAACAGGAATTGAATTATTTGTGGTACTCAGTGCAGATGTCTGGCTTTTAGTCTCATCATTCATCATTGCTCAGCGAACACCTGTGTTCATACATTGCATCATAAATACTGCAAAATGAATTGTGATTTTTATATTCTTTGAATATTACTCCGACTCACAGTCACACAGTAAGATACACAACAGCCATGCTGTATTATTTGTTAATTATATAATGGAGAATGATGGTTGGACCCAGTGGTTTCAGGATATATAAGATATTTCTTTACTTAATAGCCCTGTACCAGCAGGTGATTGTGCTCTGTTGATCTAGACTTAGGTGTGCCAAAACGATGTCTGTGGAGAGACTCCCTGTAATGCTACTTAAATTTATTGATTGAATTGACAAAAGTAAGTCTTTAATGTGTTTTATCTTCTAACTTTGAAAGCATCAACTTTAAAGAGTCTCATTCATATTGATAGCTACAGCGATGAGCTCAAAAAGTGAATATAGGGTCAGACTAGAACTCCACAGGTCAGAGGTACAAAACCTGTAGAAAAACCTAAATTATTCTTGTCTTTCTTGGGAAGAAGGGTAAAGACTCCAGATTTACTTGGATGAGTAACCACTTTAAAACCAAATCTTAAGAAATGGACAAAAAGCCTACAGCAAATGAAAACAATATCTTTATTGCTGCAGTTAGGAAAAATGACGATAAAATTAAATTGCAGCACTGGCTTAAATCTTGCGAAGTAGGTGATATAAGCAGTACCTTATGTATAATGACTGTTGATCAGTCTTAAGAAACTGGCTGGCCAAGTCACCAGAATATAGGGACTCTAGAATAACTTAAGTTGAAAGAGACCTCCAGGAGGTCATCTAGTACAGTTTAAAGCAGACCTGATTAGATCAGGTTTCTGTGTCAGGGCTGTGTCCACTCACATCTTGACTACCTCCAAGGAGGGAGATCTGCAACTCCTCTAAGCAAGCTGTTCCAATATTTGACCATCTTGTCTTAAAAAAACTCAATCAACAGAACTGTATTGCTGTGGGTGGGGACAGACAACAAGAACTGTTTATGGAGTGTGAGCCACCATTCCCAGGGATTTCCACCAGTCTGGAAACGACTGACCAGTATGTACAGCCATGTTCTGCTAAGCCATACCTTAAACCACCACCACCAGCCACTGTGACGTGCTGACAAAAAAAGGCAAAAGCATTCTTGAAAGTTATTGGCTCAGGAATTTCCAGAGATACTTTTTAAATGTAGCTCAACTCTTGCTAGAGATGGAATTGAAGTGGAGCAGGTACAAAGCAGGGCTCTGAAAATGATTGGTTATGGAGAATAGGGAGGAGTAAGAGAGTTTGATTGTTCAGAGAAGTCAAATGAAGACTTTGAAAGGCATCTTGCTGCTCTCTGTAATTTCATTACCACTAATAGGTATAATGGGAAGGAATAAATGAAGACTGTTAATTAGAAAAATGTTTTAAACAAGAATGTGGTGAGGCCTTGGAGCAGCCTTCTGAAGGAGAGGAGCAGTTGTAAAAATACATGAAACAGAAACAAAACCAAACTGACTTTGACATGGGGGCCTGCAGGGGCAGCCTTTTGCTCAATATGCCGTTTGTGTTTTTCAGAGTAGACATTGTGCTCAGGAGTAATTTCCCTGGTGTTTCAGTACATCTGGTAGCATTTTGGTTGCTCCTGTCGTGGCCTGGTATTTCCTGAGCACATGGGCAGGAGTAAGAGCGTGTCTGCAATTTGCCTGGCAAATCCCAGGTGTTCCCCAGTGCCTGCACCTTGCATGCATGTGGAAAGGCTCGACACATGATGGACAGGTCACGGTGCAGGGAGCCCGCATTAGGCCAGCGGCTTTGTTGATGTTTCAGTTGACTGGGCATCATCTTTGTATGTGAATTTCTGCTGAGGAAGTCCAAGACAAAAGTATGTCAGCCCAAAAGAGAGACATTTGTGAAAGAGAGCGAATGATGTGTACTCAGTGTGTACACTGGGTCCCTCTGCATTCCAACTCAGTATTTTTCCATGGCTAAACAAAAACAGCCATTTTCTTAGAATAATAACTGATTATTTTTCAATTGTATGTTTTCTTTGGCATAATTTTATGCCCTTACAAGCAATTTAAGCCAAATTATGCAATTGAAAGTTTAGCTAGTGCTTTTTAATCCACTTAAGAGTTTTGTTTTGGATAGTGTGTTGGTGAAGCAAATGAAATTAAAGTGAATTCCATCTGAAAGCTGGTTCTAGTATTTGTGATTATGAAGTCATGACTTGGAATTTTCCATAGTTGCTACATTTCTATATTTTATATTTAAGACTGTTATGTATTTAGTGACCATAAATGGAATAGAGTAATATGAGAGAATTGATGGATATTTCACTGGAAAATAACAGATTAGTGTTAAATGTATGTGTAACAATGAGAGGGCTTTGGAAGAATGCAGAAATTATCTATAAACAAATAGTAAGGGGCAAGGAATAACATTTGAGTTCAAAATAAGGAAAAGAATGGAAATATTAAAAGATATTTAAGAGGAAAGTATTGAGGCAGTTATCAAAAGAATAATTTCTATTCTAGTATTTAAAATTCAAAAAGAGGGAGCAGAAAATAGCTGCACTGATGAGAGATGGAATGGTCAATGGTTTGGAAAGGCATATGAAACCATAAAAGAGAGAGAAGCTGCCTGTCAAAAAGGGGATGTCTGCCAGATAATCAGCTGATGTTTGCATCAAGGTCAGTCACTGGCAGTGACTGCAGTGGCTCTAGGTTTTCAGACCAGGAAAGTCTTTGGATTAGATTGATCCATTGAGGTGTTTACACTGAATTCATGGAACTGGAGACTAAGTTGTATGAACCCCCACTGTGTTGGTTTAGATGAGGGTTTGCCTAGCAAAGTTTGGTATTACTGTATTTTGTGTCACTGGGAGTTTTTAATAATGTCCAAAGCTAAAAATAATGGTATAGCTACTGCATTTCAAATGTCACCTTTTAGCACAAGCCCAGACTTTCAACCCTGCTGACCACTGAGCTTCTGAGATTATTTGTTGGGATGAAAGATTTTATCCAAAGCACAGATTGGATAAATCCATGTAAAGTTGCCAGCTTCTGGAACATAACTTTCATCAATTTCTTGTAGTGCATAATTGCATGTATGATCACAGATATTATTGTGGCTGTTTCTAAGTCGTTTTTGTGCTGGTAACATGAAAGAATTCTTGATGTTTGGAGAAAAAAGTGTTTTTGAAAATAAGATTTGGAGCTTTTTGCATCGCCACGTTGGGAAAAGCTGAAAGCAAGGTGATCAACCGTGCTGCAGCTTTCATGTACCAGCTTTCATCCTGACACCAATACCTTTAAATATGAGAGAGAGAACTTGTTTGTAGGGAAGAGATGCAGATTATTTAAAGCTAATCAACTGAGTTTGTATATTCAGTAATAATTGTTGCAACCTACCCAAGAACTTACCCAGATTAAGTCAGATCTGTAAGAGAAATCAATTTATTACATAAAGACCTATTGGCAGGAGAAATTTCCCTGTCCAGGTTTTTGAATCTGCAAAATCTATAGTCCTTGGTCCAGCAGAACTTCATGATTGTTTGAGTAAGAATTCCAGCATTTTACCCTGTAACTTCAAGAAATGTTAGGGGTTTTAGGAAAGAAATTAAGTGCATTGTTTTGGTAAGTGTTGGAGTATAAGGAAAGTATACAAAGATCTACATTTAATTTAAAAATATTTATTTTATTTTTAATACTACTGGTTCCAAAAGTCGTTAGGTTTGATATAAGCCTTTTTTTACCCATTATCAATACTTGAATAACAGTTGCTGTTCACATTTTATGGATGGAGAGAATGATGTGATTGTTGTTCTTTGATAATAAAGTTCTGATTCATACCAAAATACTAACTTTGTGAATGCAAGTTCATTAAAATTTCTTCTCTAGAAACCAATTAATTCATGATTTTGTAATTATTTCTGAAAAATTATTTTAAAGATATAGCTCCAGAACTGAATTAAATGTCTTTGAGTTCAAAAAAATATGCTAAAAAAATGCTTTTCCTTGAGCACCAAAAACTTGATCCAAATTTTGGGTTCAACATGCTTTTGATTAGGTCATTGTGTAACATCTTTGAAGTTACGCCTTAAATGCCCGTGAAAGCTGGAGCTCTATTTTTAGGAAGTGAATAAAACTTTTCAGGCAGTAGGTTATATTAATGTGTATTAAACTTAGATACCACTAAGTACATCAGTTATAGAACATATCTGGGGGGAGCAGGGTGTGTTTGAGAAGCAGAAATACCCTTCTATCAGAGAAATAACATATGCATTACAGAAATATATACTAAAACAGAATTTAACGTTACATTATTTTTATTTGTTGTCCAAAGAAATAAATCCTTTTATTTGAGCATAGGTTGAGGAAACCAGATCATGGTCTCTCCTGAGCTCAAAGGAGAGTGTTAGTTTTAATAAGAAATTTTTGGTAAAGCCTAAATATTGCAGATTTCTGTTGAGATTACAGTAGAAGACAGTAGGAATTTTGAAGGAGAACTCCATACACTTTTTGGAGAAAGTTTTTTTAGAGGTACAGATTATGGTAAAAACAGAAATTACTCTTCCTTTTTGCCCCAGTAGAAATTGACATTGTTGGTGTGAATAACATGTATATGTAAAAACTTGTAAGCTGGAGATCTTCCTTGGTGAGTTTAGAAATATGTGGCTATGCAGGTTTGCCATCCCTGTGCAAAATGCGAGTAAAGCAATTTCCTACAAGTAACAAGTGAATTACAGTGCTGGAAACACATCCTTATATCTTGTAGCCTCATTCAGCTATGCCAGATATTTATATATGAGTTAGCTGTTTGATCAATTATAGGCTTCAAAAAGCAAACCAAGATAAACACCTCCAGTTTTTGTGCTGTTTTCCCCCTCCTTCCAAACCCAGTAAAACCAACTTTTCCTGAGGTTGGTAAAGGCTTTTCAACAGCTCTCTATAAATCACTGAGAATATTATATTTCTTCTTCCTGGAGAAGATGTCCATGATAGGATTCAAGCCAGTAGTTTTAAGTGATCCTCAGGGAACTGGCGTCAGATTGTGCTGTGGTTGCAATTTTACTGTCGTCATATGAGGGCAGCAACTGTTGCATCAATGGAATTTTTGGAATGGGACATTATTGAGGCCAAATCCTGGCCTTGTTTTTGGGGTCAGCTTGAAGCAGAACTTGTCCAGTGTGCAGGAGTGAAGAATGGGGCATGAAGTGCTATGGAAATGCAGGACTGGGAAGGTTGCAAAGCCACACCACGTGTACTTCATTGCTTGTCCTGAGCAGGAGCAGATGCAGAAGTGCCAGTCAGCTTTTTGTTGGAGAAGATGAGTAAAATTTGAAGAGTCTGGGTTCTTCCTTAAAGCACGCTGAGTGAGAATTATTATTACAAGCAGCATGTGGGTGACAGACCTGTGCAAACACTGGAGCTGGATCTCCTGGGAAATCACATTTGTTCCTAGAGTTTTTCTTAGCTGCTTTTCCTTCCCTCCAATTGGTTTGCAAGTTCAGATTTTTCCAGATTCTTGGAGACTAAAGCAGTGCTTATCACTGCCTGTCAGCAGTGTGGCAGACCTGTGTTTCTGTGCCACCCAGAGCCTTCACTGTCACTTGGCCCTTGGGCTTTCCCTGGGTTTAGTCATGCAGGAGCAGGCACTGGTGTCACTTTGTGACCCCGGAGCCATGGCAGTGAGGGGCCTTGGGAAGCTGTTTGCCCAGGTTTGGTGTTGGGGACAAGCTCCTTAGGGCACATTTCTATTTCTCATGCTAAAATGAGTTTCTGAGTACTAATTGCCATTTACAAATATTTTAATGTCTGCTTAGGAACTTAGCTCAAGGGGAGAAAAAACATTATGGTAATAGTTTCAAAAGACCACAAAGGCCACATTTTTTAGCAAAGCATTTGGCTTGCTTTACATTAAACATGCCCTCAAGTTCCATATTTATTTTTAATGTATTACTCCTACATCTTCTCTTCCTCCACAGTGATTTTCCCTTGCTGAATAACATCCACTCAGCTTTCCTTATCCTAAACAGAGCTGTCAGTCTTAAAGTTTAAATTGGCATCATCCTTTCCCAGCCACAGCTGCCCTTGGCTTTCTTCAACTTTTTGTCAGTGAGATCAAAGTATAGTGCACTTGCACCCATATATTTTAAAATCTGTACTGGGTTTGTTTCTTTTGGATAGTACCCAGTCTATCACAATGGTCAAAATTGTTTCTGACATCCATGGAGATAATTATAGCATGTCATAATGTTGTGTATTGTATTAATATCCTTACATCATGTGGGGAATTCAGGATATGAAAAGTAACTGTTCCTGATAGTCAGGAATCTAAAGATTGTTTTTCGATACTCTCTAGCATAATTGATTAACAAACTTGGCTTAAAAAAAGAATATACCTATGAAACTTTTCTAGATTAATTTTGACTGCACATGAGACCTGTTTCAAATTTTGAGCTGAGATTAAATGCGTTTAACAAAGGTTATGGTATGATCAGTGACAAAATAGAGAGAATTTCTTGCCATTTTTAAGGCTGCACTGTTTCTTCTGCCTTCATCTCTCTTTTTATTTATTTATTTTTCTTCCTAAAATAAATATTTTGGTCTTGACAAGTTTTATTGTTCAAATTTGTGTTTTATTTTAAGTCTTCAAAGCAAAAAGCATCATTGCCATGGTGGATTATAATAGATGATACTTTTAAGTGAACTTGTCAAACTTCTCTGTTATGGAAGCTGCCAGGACCCTAATATGGATGCAGGATGGGTTTATGAGTTTAGTACTTAGACATCATGCACATGTAATAAAAGCATGAATTTGATATGGTATGCATTATGTATTTAAAAAATTGTCATACTCATATACATTTTATGATTTAAGGGATAAATAACATGTACTTGGTATGTGTCGAAGATGCTGCATACCAGAGTATTCAGACAATTTCCTGCAAAATTGGGATTTGAATGAGCAGCTGTTAACTCTATTAACTTCAAGCTTTTGTATCTCCAAGTACCACAAAAATGGTGTTTCTGCTATAAAAACATGCGGTGTGTGACTGTAATACATACTGAAAACTGTTTAATCGTAATATTTTGTCAAATGGGTTTTTCCTTTATTGAACTTCTTGTTTGAAATTTCTATTTCAAAGAACCTTAAAATGAAGAATTGATCTAATTTTATGCTCTTCCAATAAAGGAAGTTGGAGTAGATGATGTCCAGGGGCTCTTTCTAACCAATGTTTCTATCACTGTTTGATTAAAGATGCTGCTGTTAATAACTTGTAACCTTGCTATCTTGTTACCTTTGAAAGAGAGATAGCAACAGATGCTTATAGTTTAATAGAAGTTTATAGTTTTCAGAAGAAGAAAAAATTCTTTAGAAGAAAAATGAGGCCAAGACACAGCAATGTTAAATGCAGTAATAGGCCTATTCTTACTCAACTCTCAGAGAGTGTGTACAGGCCTTAGCGGAGTTTGCTAATAAACTCATTTAAGTTGTGAAATTCTGTGTAAGATAAACAATAATGGTTCATAGTTCCTGTGAGGTTAGTCTGGAAAACAAATATGCTGGAGACAGTACCCATAAAGGGCCTGTAGCCCAGATTACAGATGCTCATCTTAGGTGGGACAGAAGCAATTCTGAGAGTCAGAGCAAACAAGTTTTAGTTTTGGCAGTTTTCACTTCACCTTGGGGACAGTGACGTTCGAGTCATAAAGTGCTTTTGCTGAGACTGAGCTTTCCTCTTACATCAGCAGTATTCCAGCTGGAGTTCTTAATTTTTTTTCCCCTCAATCCCTGGGTTCACTCCATTCTTTCATCTAACTCTACTATTCAAAAAAGGGATGATCCTCAAGCCACCTAAATTATACCCACTCTCCTGTGGAGTTCATTGTGCTGTGAAGTAACTTTTTGTTTGTTTGATTTGTTTTGCAGGTAAGTGGCACTTAGCACCCAATAGTCAACAATTTATGGTAAGTATATTTTGTGATTAGGGAAACTATGATTGAATTCTTGTTTTTTTCTTTAAAGGGAGTAAGCAAAGTAGGGGGTTAGTCATACAATAACTATTGTTTCAGATGCTAGTCAGAATGTTTGCAGATGTCATTGGGTTTACATTTTTCTCCTCAAAGTGTTATTCATCTGTTGCAGGAAGAAATAAATATAAATACTCAAGGCAGTATTTCAAGGAAGTTGAGCAAGCAATATTTACTTTAAACACAATAAACAAAAGACAGTTTCTTTTTTGTTCTCAACTCCTTTCAGCTGTAGTAATCTTGGAAGTTATTTCAGCTAAATAAAAATCTCACACGAATGCTGTGTGTAAATTTTGGTGTCCCTGTAACTTTTTTACTACAGAATAACTAAGATTCTTCTGCTCATCCAATCTTTGACTTAATGAAAATATTAACACTGAGTTATTATCTATCTAGTATAATTAATAGATCTTCCTAAAATATGTCAGTCTCATCTTTCTTCCCCTTTGGCTAGGGAAATAATCACAGAATATTTGCAAGGGACCTCTGGAGATCATATAGTCCAAGCCAAGAGTGGTGAAGAGACCCTACTAGAAGCATATGGTGAAAAGATAGATCCTGGGTCGCTATCAGGTCTCTGTCAGGGCTTGCCATCCCCTGCAGGTGCACAATTGTTATAAAAGAAATCTGTTTTTTTCTAGTATACATTACTGCTCCCATTAATTTAAAGTCTTAATATGGTATTCAGTTGCTGCCCAAGCAAACTTTAAAATTCAAATGTTAATTTTTAGCTTTTTTAACTTCTCAGCCTCTCCAGAGGCAGTTGTTATACTGTTAATATACTGTGAAAGGTGTTACAGCTTTGCACTGCCGTGTTGGGAATTTAATAAGTGTACATGGCACATTTTTTCTTGTGGTAAGACTGATGACTCTCAGCACTTGACACTGATGCTGTTTGAGCATTTGATCTTCTTAGAAAGTGATTGTGTTTTCCTCCCTGTAGTTTTAACTCTGTAGAACATTTTTTTTTGTTATTGCTCAACTCCAAAGAAGTCTTATTTGGTGGGGGTTGGTTTTTTTTTTTTTTTTTTTTTTTGGGGAGTTGTTCTGTTTTAGTTTGAGTTTTTTTAAATAACATTTGTTCCTTTCTTCCCTTCACAGGTACCATTTTTTATCTCAGGGACATATTTATTTTGGATTCAGATTGTTCTCTTTAACTGATCACACATCTCACACATCCGTAGTCATGGAGGATTTTCCTTTCAACTTCACTGTACGCTGACAACATCCGTAAGTTTATGATCTAGTCTACATTTATTTTAAAATCTAGAAATTCAGTTGTGTTTGTTATACCTGTGCCCTAATGACATGATCTTCTTTGACTATGCTTTCTCATTTTCCCATGGCATCTTCTCCAGAAGTTTACTTGTGCTGCCTGCTTTCTGTCATCTTTTGTAAACTGTTCTGCCAGAGGATTATTGCTCTACATCAACTATCACCTTTTTCCCCCTGAGGTTTTGTTTTTAATGTATGTATGCACATACAGAACTGTGGTGGATGTGAAGTCACATTTCAACACTGACTGACAGAGAAATAAAATATGTCCACTAAAACTATCAAGGCCCAAGTCTGAACATGGAGTTTCATATTCTTTGCAGAGGCCGACTCTGAATTTCTTCTGCCCTTTGAGACACCATTATCATCTTGCATCACTGTTCTGTCCCCTGCATGCTAAATTGGTTTCATTGTTTTGTTCCCATAAATTTAATTTTTGGAAGGTGGGTTACAGGGCTGGTATACATAAATAGGAAGGACAAATGAATGCTTTCATTTGTGTTTTCATTTATTCTGTTTGCTGAGAAGGGAGGAGGTGAGTCTTATAGCTCTTCTTGGCAGACTCAGCTCATGGTTCCACTTCAGGAAATGATTTTCAAGAGGTAATTTCCTAGCTCTAGTGCCTCATGTTAAGCCTGGAATTCCAAAAATCTAAAAGGACCTGCTGGATTTGGCTACCCAAATTTAAACCACTAGCAGGGGATTTTTTGCTGAAAAAGTTACCTCTGAACAGCAGAAGTGCAGAAAACACCCCCTAGTCCTGGTGCTAATTGACTATTTATATTGTGGAGTTTTTTAATATGCTTTTTACATAACTTTTAATATATTCTCCTAAGATTGTACATATGTCCAAGCATATTTTTCACATTCCAGCAGAAATGGAGTATATTGCATATGCTGCTCATACTGCAAAAACAATGAGTCATTTGGGTAAAGTGAGGACTGAAATGTATCGCAAGACTGTCTGAAAAACTATGATGCATCTCATCAAAATAATATCCCTTATTCTTGATCTGTCAAATACATTTTGCACAATTATTCCACAGACTAGTTATTTAGACTGAGATAAAATTAATGCTTTAAAATTTTCTCGTATGTGAGAAATTTCTTGTGTCTTCATCTGTGTTTAAAGTTATTGTGGCAAATGGTCTCAAAGGCAATGCCTTACATGCATGAAACTTCCTAGAAAAGTGACTAGTGAGTACACCTGTGTAGTTTATGGCAATATATCTCCAGGTAGTTTTTCTTATTTGCTTTTACCTTGGAGCTGCTATGCTGAAGCAGTTGAAGATAAGTTATTTCTTCAAAGCAGCTGGTGAAGATTTGTGCTCTAAATTTTTTTTATCCTCCTTTTCTGGATGAGCCTGTTTACTGAAAAGAGCCTTAACAGAAATTTCATCTTATAATAATATATTAACAGTGGTTTGGGGTGGGCACTGTTGAGCATCTTCCCCAGACAGGCTTTCTGACAGTATTGGAAAGGGAAGTCTGTCCTCATTTCCACTGGCAGCAAGCTGCAGCCATGATCATTTATTGTTTCACCATAACATTTCAGGCACTTTGCTGTTTTTTTCTGTGGCATCTCTTTTACTCTTGTTCTCTTAATTTTGAAACAACAACAACAACAACAAATCTGGTCAGAAAATAGGCCTCACATTTTCCTAAGAATATCCTCAGCATTGTAAAATGTTTTGTAATATCCCCAATATCACTTGAAATAATGGTACTCTTCCCTTTGTCTCAGCAGTTGTACAGTATTTCCCTTTTATAGGCAGCCAAGATTAGCTCTTCTATTGGCTTTAGATGATAAGGATTTACTCTCATAGAGAATCCAAAACCATGAGCAATAGAAATAATTATACTGGAACCAATGCATCTAAGTAAAGCAGTTAGATTATATATTTATTAAAATAATAATAATAAAATATCAGTTCATCTGAGCTTGACTCCATCTTAACCTGTACATTCCCCTTTTTGTAACTCTTTCCTTACTGTAATTCCATCAGGGGAGAAAAGAAAAAGAGCAGTGGCTGTCTGAGAGATGTATCTGAGACATTCAGTTCTCAATGAGTTACTCTGATACATTTATGTCTTGTGGCACTTCTAAATATTTTATGCTTACTGCCTTATTGGAATATGTAAGATGAAAATTCAGGTGGTATCTTGAAAATGGGAAAGGTATGCTCCCACTTTCACTAGGGTTGCTAAAAGCTTTGGAAAAGGGATGATAGCAAAAGGGATCTTTCATATAGCAAGAAGACAAGACACTGATTTCTCCCACTCAGAAATGCAAAATCTTTGTTTTGTGTCAGAGGATAACAACCCGAGTGTTTGACTTACAAAAATAAAATGGAAGGAAGTGGCTGAAGATTTTGTGGTTCACTAGCTATTGAAGTGTAACAGGTAATTAATGCTGTTTTGGTTGTTTCCTACTATTTCTTTAACATTGTTTAAAACAAACACCTTTAAAGTTTTTTAAATGTTAGAACTTGTATCAAGCAGAAAATAGGTTGATTGGTTTCTTGAAAGGGTCTCAATCTGATATTGTTTAAATTTCTCAGTTTCCAGAGTGAAAGAATGTTTATAGAACAGCACAAGTGACAATTTCACTGCTCTGTTTTGTCAGTGTGCCTCAGGAGGAAGATCTGAGGAACACATCTGGGTTTACCAAGAGGATGTCCCTTTTTTTGTGATTTTCATCCTTTTTGCTGTCTGCAGGCCCTTTCCACAATGCTAAAAATCAACACTAAACTTCTGTGGTGTCTATGATGATGTTGGGTGCTTGCCTGCAGTCTGGGTTGAGGCTGCCAAGATAATGTTCCTGAGCAATCAGGGGCTGATAAATCATAGTGATGATCAAAATGGGTTTTTGGGACAAATTCACAATAGTAGCTTATGGAGGAATTTCTGTTCTGTGTTACAATTTCTTTCTAAGCTTTTACTTTCTTCTGTGTAATGCTTTCAAGAACAGCAGCCATTTTGCTAACTTGACTTTGAGGCTGAAAAGCTACAGCATAGAAACAACTTCAGTGATGTTTGTGGCCCACTTCAAGCAAGTGTGTGGGTCATCTCTTCTATATCCAGATCATCCTGAATGTGGGAGAGAGCAGGATCTCATCCTTCTGCTGAGCAATCTGGTTGTGAGCCAGGGATGCTGGTGTCCCTGGTATGCTGGCCATGCCCAGGGTCCCATGCCCTGTAATTCAGTGAGTGACTAATATGGAAATTTGGCATATTTTTTGACAATAAAAATCACAGGGATCTTGTAAAGAGGGTAACGAGCCAGCTTCAGTGAAAGTGTGCCTGCTGAGATGGTAAGCTGTGATTAAGCTCAGTCTGAAAAAAATTCAGCTGGTTTTGGAAGGAAACAATTCAGCATATATATGCTTAAAGTCCTTGGGGGGTTCTGTCATTGTCTAATGTAACTACAGCAAAAATTCAAATCCTATTCCTGTGATGAGCTTCCATGTGGTTATTACTGAGATATGGTCATTTGTCAAAACTTAATGGACCACAGAAAATAAGTGTCTCAACAAGTGCATCTGTATTCATGTTTTAATTCAGCTCGGGGTGTTCTCTGAAGTGAATTTCCTAATCAGTCCCCTTTGGTTGGTGTTGGTTGAAGAGCAGAATATGAACAGGAATTTGATACTTTTTCTTTATGAGACTGAACTAAAGGATGTGCTTGGGGATCTTGAATGCACACCAGATGCAAGTGGGCTTCAGGACAAGGCATCAAAGCAGAGCTGATCAGAAGTTTAAACAGAGAAACAGAAAAAACTGAAATACAAACAGTAGGGATGGCAGGTCCTCAGCACTAAATTTTGGTCTATAGACCATTTCCTATCTGTCTATAATGCCTGCTAAAATATACATAGCCAGTGCTACTGTAAGCCTTTTGCGTGCTTGCCCCCTATAGAATTTTTTTGGACAAAAATACTGTGTCCACTTTTTAAATTTTTACTCACATTGTTCCTGCAAAAAAATTTACACAGCAGGGCTCAGTACTAGTAAAATGGCACAGAAATGTGTGTCATTCTGTGGGCTGGAAAGAGAGTGTTAGTGTGTGCGGAGTGTCAAAGCTGAGAATTATGGAAGGGGTTTTCTGTCCAGTTTTTAAATGCATTTATGAATATTTAGCATTTCTGCATCTGCAAAACCAATTCTTGATTGTGTCCAAAAAGAAGAGGCAGGATCCTTGCTCTAATGGTAGAGATGCAAAAGCCTCTTCCTTCAGTTGCAGGATGAGTGCAACTCACTCTGGAGAGCTGTGTACTGATGAGCTGTGCCTTTTCCACACACGCTGAAGAACAAGTCCAAAGCCAAAATGACTCTTTGAGGTCAATGGCAAATAAACCTTCCCTCCTCTTCTTCCAGGTGGTCCTTAATCCTCAGAAAAATCAGGGCAGCTAGTTGTGTTGGGGCATTGTTGCCTTGCGTATGTTTTGGAGAATGAAGGTTTCTGTGAGTTTTAGCAATATTCTGTTCCAGGCACTGTACAAAGATCACCTCTCCATGTACCAGCTGAGCATGTCTGAGTAACACCATGACTGAGCTCATGAAGTTGCTGAATGGATTTCAGTGTTACCAAAGGCTGAGGTGGGAGGCCATGAAGTGCCTGGTGAGACAAGTAGAAACCAGTGTGGCAGTATTAGGGTGGCTATGGTGAATGAGAGACAAACTGACTGGAAAAGACAAGGACAAAGAAGCAGAGAGGAGTGCCCTGAAGAAAACATTCATAGTCCAGAGCTAAGTCCAACAAAGTGTTTCAATTAGTAACACTGAAGATGGATTAGAAAATTGCTTCTGGACCACTATTATTCACATATGTGGTGAATTTTTTAAAGATTTAATTTCAGTAGTAATAGTTTCCTCTTATATATAAAAATCTCAAGCTGCTATACAAAGGAGGTTGCTACTATTACCCTGTTTCTGTGGGGGGAAAGAGAGATGCTAGAGGGGTGAAATTACATATTTGAAGTCACTCAGCTGATCCAAACAGATTAAGCAGCACTTCCCAGTCTCCCTAAAGTATCAGAGCAGTGCTCAGTGTGTGCAGCATATAAGAACCAACAAACACCAGTTTGTGACTGTGGCACAGGATGGAGGTACTCACCCAGTCACTAGGAGCTGCCTCCTCAGCCTGAATAGTGCCTGGATCTGGGATAGGGAGGGAGAAAACTAGGGGTGGACTTGTCCTGCTCCCAGAAGTGCCCAAGGTTATCACCAAAAGCTATGTGAATTCATGCAAAATTCATATATAATCTAAGTCTGTGTGTTGAATGGTTTATGTGAGCTACTGTGGTGGCCAAATTTTGTTGAGTGGCAATGCTGTCAGCAAGTTGTACCTCATTATTTTGTGGGTATTAGTAAGTTCACTTTGTGTTCTTTGATAGTGCTTATTATCTAAATTATTTTAAATAGTTTGTGTCAGTTCAGTAAATACTGGTTATGGTTTTAAAAGCATTTTCACAGGTGCTTTACTACATTTGTATTCAAGAGACATATGCTCCTTTTGCATACATCATATAGATATGCACTTTCAGAAGCAGATGTTTCACCCACATACGGGTGAATTTCTATAAGATGAAGTAGAGACTTCCCTGTCAGAGAAAACCAAAATTCTTTGGGCTTGTCGTTTGGTTCAGAAGAATGCAAATTACTTCTGAGCATAAAACACCTCCAGGAAGCATTTGTAACTTTGCATGAGGAACCTGATCCAAGGTTTTCCTTCTGTCAGAGCTGCTGGAAGCTAGGTGTGTCTGGCCAGAGAAGCCTCGGGCTGGAGTTCACGGCGCTGGCGGCAGGGCTCAGGCTCAGGTTGTGTTCGTGGCACGGCGCTGGGTTAGGCATCAGCTGCCGCATCCCCTTTCACACCTTCGCACTGCTTGTCCCCCAGACTTCCCAGGGAGGTCCAGCCGCGTCGGGGTGCGTGTGGGAAGGGTGCAGGCGAAGCAAGGGCGTGGAGAAGGCGGGTTCCCGGGATTGGGGCAGCCCGTTCGGGCGGGCTGCGCTCCGTGCCCCGCGCAGCAGATGGCAATGGTGCGCCGGCATCGCCGCCTCGCCCCGCTCCGCTCCGCAGCCACGGCGCCTGGGCCGGCTTCCCGAGGAGGGATTGCATCCCAATCATTGCCGCGATTCAGTTTCACTACCGCCTCCTTATTTTTTTTTTTTTTTNATTAATTTCTCCTCATTGCCTGCGAGCTCTCTGTGCTGCCGTGGCAGCACGGTCTTGCTCCGTGTTGCCGATGTGTGATGCTATTGTTAACCACTTCCACAGATGCCACCGATTCTGTGTGATCTGTAGACCTTCTGTGAAATGCATGCCATGATAAAGGAGGATAGGCTACGTGATTTAATAGCCCCTTCCCGACCATAAGTATTATGAATCTTGCTTCTATGGTAGAGTGAAAAGATGATAAGGACTTCCTACACTATGAAGGAAGAAAAGGAGGTGAAATTTTTAACTGAAACTGCCAAATGTATTTCTCCTACTTCCACAACCTCAGGGTCAACTGCTTTAGGTAACAGGAATTTTAATTACCTTTTATTACTTGTCAGGGACAAACGATATTTATGTGTGATATCTACTGCCTTAGTGATTCCATTAACAAGCTGCTCTTGGAAATTATTTCTAATGCCTAGTTTCTATGTAAATATCAAAAAATACCTGAATTTTGGAGATGCTGGGCTTTTCTGGTGTCAAACAATTCTACCACTTAACCATGTGAAAACTGGACTAATTTTGGTAAGAATTGTCTATAGATCAAAGTGTCCATTCTTTGGACAGACTAACCAATAAAAAAATCACCAAAAAATAACAATAATAATAAAACCCAAATAATAATAAATAGATTAATAGTTAACGTTGCACACAGTGGCAGCAACTTTTGTAGATTAAAGTATTGCTCCCTTGCATTGCTGTCCATCTCGTTTTTTAGGCTTTTCTATATGTTCTATCAGCATAATGCCTAAGTGAATAATATAAAATCAGCATTAGAGATTGTCTGGATTCTGATACCCTTTTTAAAAGTTATGTGTTTATCCTGTAAAAGATATTTATGAACACAATGTATCTATGCACTGCTGCATGGAGAAGCATTTTTTACTCCATCAGCTGTTAGGATATTTTTCAAGGCTGTTGATTTTATTGCTTTTTTTTTTTTTTTTTGCAATGCAGCTCTTTTAAAGCTATTCTGAAAGGAGGTCCAGTCACTACTAATTCCTTTGTAAATTAAGGATAATCACTCAGAGAAGAGACCCTTTATTTAGTGAGTTTAAAGCTCATTATACAATTTTGTAGGGGGAAAATTACCGTGCCAGTAAATTAGCTGCATTTCCTAATGAAATAACTTGGCGATTTTTTTCAGCCTCCTTTGATAGGAATAAGAATTATAGCAGCATTGCAAAGTGAAATCATGCTATTCCTACTGGCAGTTTTTTCAATTGTACAGGAAATTATAACCGTGAACACATTTTGATTCAGATTAATCTCAACAAGTAACAAAAGCATCTTTTGTCGTGATGTTTTTTCATCTCTTTCCAACCTCTTTTATTAGAGCCTAAAGTCAGCTCCATCAGCCTTTCTCCTGGTGTATGATGACACAAATTCTCTTGGGATATGTGGCTTTCTCAAGCAATGGAGCATCATTATGCTGCTTGTTTCTGAGGATGCACTATTCCATGTGTGAGTTGTGTTTCAAGGGACAAACCAGCAGAACTCATCATGTTAATTTTCCCAAAATCCGAGGCTTTCATCCTCCCATCAGGCTTGCAGAGGCGAGCGTATTTACCGCAGGCGCCTGTGCTTGTCTAGTTCTACCCTGACGCTTGTAGATGGCAGCAAATAGATGGCATTTTAAGTGCTTTGGCTGCAGCTACCAGCAACAGGAGCGGTAAAAGACAAAATAATTGTTCTTGAGCTGGCTGTCCTCATCCGAGCAGCAGCAGCTCAGCGCACACTGGCGATGGCAGCGGGTGCCCGCGGTGCTGCACAGCCGTCTGCTGAGCCGCGTGGCGTGACTCCGCTTCAGCAGCTGAAAGCACAGGTGCACGGACCTGCTGTAGAATGGAAAATCATTTTAAGAATGCCCGAGATAACTGCTTTTTCCTGAAATTGCTTATGCTTTGTAGTATAGATATTAAACGTATGTACTTCTAGGGTGTGGTTGGTTTTGTTCCATTCGGGAAAGGTATAAATTTAGGGACCTATGGATTAGTATCCTCAGGGTTTTTTTTTTCTCTTCCAGCATTGGCCAGTTTTCAGCTGTATTAAATAAAGGTTTGAGAGTAGTTTGGCTTTGAATATAACATTCAGACCACCCATAAAGAAGTATTCAGAAAGGACATGTCAGTGTGTGGGTGCTTTCTTCATTTCTTCACACAACCATTCTGCTTGTTTTTTGATAACAGTAATCAGCAAGGTCTTGGAAGTCTTGTCAGTGTATTAAAATTAGTGAAAGATTAAATGGAGTTTTGTTACATTTGATCAGTATGAAACTTTGTATCAGTGTGAACAGTATTCCTTCAGCAGTTAGGACATGGTACTGAAATTCTGCTGCTGAGCAGTGGTTTTGGGTCAGGCTACTCAAGAAGAAGGTCAGTAACTGGTTTCAGAGTTGCTTGCAATCCAGCATAGAAAAGCAAGCCATTTCCCAAATACTGATTCCTCTGATTTTTGTGTAGATTCCTCTTTAAAACATAGGGCTGTATGTACTTGTCAAATAGGTCAGCATAGTGAAAAATATATTTCTATTTTGGATGGAATCAGAATGTAGCTTCCTGAAGTTAGTGTACATAGGTCTGAATTGTCAATGCTTTTGACTTTGCACACTACTACTGATTTTCAGTGCTTAACAGTGGATGTTCATAATTTCTTAAAGGTGACATATTTCTGCTTAGCGTTTTCAGCATCTGAAGTCAGACCCTTGAGAGAGTCACAATACTAAAATTAATTCTCTTTGCAAATGCAAAATTAATATAGTGTGAATTTCCTAGGGCACACATTTCTGTGAAAAAAAATTATTTCTGATGAAATTAAAGTTTTTTGTTTGATTTCATCCTTGATGTGCTTTATATCTATAAATTGGAAAGAGAAGTAAGATTGGTTGTTGCACAGAACCAATAGCTAGCGTAAACAAAGCTGTAGGATAAAGGAAATGAAAAATAAGCAAATTTGAGGTGAAAGGTATTCTGATAATTAGAGAGAAAAAATTAATAGTTGCCATAAAGTATTTTGAACATGAGAGTCTCTTATTAGGTTCTTCAAGACTGTAATTAATCACTTGCAGCCACATATGTTCTTTGCATAGTGGTGTGCAGCACTAGCATTTCAATAAAGCCCAGTTCAATAATAACAGGTCGCTCAGGGTGTCATTTTTTCTGGAGCAGGTTGGGAAGTGAATGTTGGCTGCTTCACCCCTCATGTGCTGTGGCAGCACACTGATTTGAGCCGGGGAGAGTGCAAGTTGAGCACACCAGGGCCACGTTCCAGAAACTCCCTTGGTTTGTGTGGAAATGCTCATGGGAGCAGAGGGTTGGGCACAGGGCTGACAAACATAACAGGGCAGCAGGACAGTGTGCCAGCAAGCACAGGCACAGAGCTCTGATAAAGACACTGCAAGGCACCGGCAAATTCCCACCAAAAGGAAGTACCACGTTAAGAGGAAATAATTCATAATAATATAAAATAAATACAACTGATATATTGTCCTAGTGGCAGAGTTTTGTGACTTTAACAATTTATATATTTTTAGCAACAGTCATGGATTAAATACTCACAGCTCCTCTGCTGCCCTAGTGCCTCAGCTAGTTTGCACTGGCAATGAAATTAAGAGAAAGATGAGTGGACAAGTGGTTGGAAGTGCTGTGATTGTTGCTTAGTTTTCTTATTCCCTCAAGGAGCAAGATATTGGAGGGACAGATTTTGTCTAGTACATTCTATGTTACTTTTGAGGAGTAGAATGAAACATAAATGCAAGTAAGAAGGTGCCCTTGGTGCCCTGTGGGATTTGGGAATTGAGAAACATTTTGATAGCAGACAGCTCTCTGGAGGTAGTGTTAGCGTGCCAATGTTAGCATCACTATTGCTGTTTGCCTGAGTCCTTAGCTGGGAACTGCGTTACCAGTTCATCCTTCCATCCTCACAGCATGTAGGGTGCTCCCTCATGAAGTCTGCAGTAAATATAAAACATTTTCCCATGCAGCTGAAGGAACCTGAAGCCCTGTCCTGCACAATCTTCTGCTTGTGACTTACCTTTTGAAATATATCTCACTGGCATTACAGGAAAACACATTAGGCTCCTGGGATTGTGCTCGGAGTCAATGAAGAGCAACATAAGTTGCGTAGTTGCACTCTATTGTTTTAGATTTTACTTCAAGGAGATATTTTTGCAATTAGATTGTCGTTGAAGTCAACCAAGTACAAATATAGGGAGCAGAGTGGTTTTGAAAGGGAGGGCACCTGCCAGTAGCTGCCTGAAGATTCTTTCTAATCTTAAATATGATTTAATGCTCTGTGAAAAGAATTAAGAATCTCATTTTACACTGAAGCATGCTGTTAATGTGCATATAAAAACCTCAGCAATTTTATTGACAGTTATGAATTTACAGCTGCTGGTGGTGAATTTTTTTAAAAGACTGCTTCCCTTTACCCAATTCTTTGCAAGCCATTGTCATAGTTTGCTATTAGCTAAGGCTGAACCTCATTTAGCAGAAATGCATAGGTCTTCAATTTCACTGTATACATCAGAAAAAAAGAAAATCAATGTGAAGCCTGGACTTAGTCTGCTGATGCCAGAGATGACTATCTGTAGAATACAGAAAGAAACCCTGGCTCAGATTAGTTTTCCTTTACCCTTTGGATCTTAAATGTGACAGAAAGAGGCTACAGCTGGAGAGAGTAATTAAGACTATTATCGTCTGGTCAAATTTGGTGTTAATCCTAGAAACTGTCAGTGTGTGTACCAAATGTTTCAAGTACTCAATATTAATTTAGTATTATTATAATTTTTATTAATTGATGGGAGAATGAGTTTTAAGAAACAATTGGTGTGTTTGAAGTTTCATGTTTGAATTGAATATCCATTGTGTGTTTGTATGCAGATTGCTACACACCCACGACTATATATATATAAAAATACATATAGATGTTCCTTTTTGTCTGTATACATGTACCTGACCTTCTAGTCTATTTATAGATAAGAACCTGGGTCTGAATGACTCTTTAAATTGAATATTCACAATTCTTTGTGTGATATTTATACATTATCTAAACATCAAGAATATAAAGGGATGAAGATAAGTTTTATTTTCAAACAAGAATTTGGAAAATAAACAGACAACACTCAGCTTGTAGAGTCCAAACTTCACAGAGGGGTCTCTGTGTGTGGAGTGTCTGTTAAATTGACTGTCACTTAGAAGATTCCTTATAGATTATGTTCTTTAGACTTGCTGAAAACCCCTCAAGGAATAGATTTTCATGAATTTTTTGAAAATTCGGAAGTTATTGTTCTGTTGGATCTAAAATAGACCCGTTTTCCCCTTAACCCTCCAAATGGATTTTGATTCCTGTGGCATTCATAAAACTGGAGGAAACTGCTGCAGTAATGTGAACAGCAGCTTTATAATACTGTACATGAGAACAAAATGTATCATGGAACAGGCTGCTGCTGCTGGGGACTTGATCTGTTGCTCTGTTGGAAAGACTTGTTTTGTGCACGTTTTCATTCTCTATTTCTGAGCTGACAGTTTGGGGCGACATTTATAGGATTCCTGTCTCACTTCTCTATCTCTTTGGTAGATGTAGTTCCATATCTGCAGGACAAGTTACACCTGCATCAGCTAGGAAATTAATCAAGCCTTGGTGTAACCTGCTCCCTCTGCTCTCCTAAAAAATCTTCCATATCAACTTTAATGAACAAAAAAAAAGTTTGTTTTGGAAAACTAACGCTTTAATGTATTTCTGTCCCCTGCCCAAGCCACAGAGGCTGTCTGGGATGCTGTGGGGATTACACTCTTCATTTTCCTCTGTTCTGCACTGACAGCATTTTGCCTCAGAACAGAGTTTTAGAGTTTCTCTTACTGAAGGGTCTCCATTGGCATAAGCACCAAGAAGCTAGCTCTTGGACCACAATGCATCTGAGCACAAGTGTTGGGAGCCTAGAGATTAGTGAGTGCTGTTCTGGCTATTTAAAGTGGTATGAATCATGCTAACCCTGAGCAATATTTCAAGTATTTAGCTAAACAAACGTTAAATGAGTTTTGAATATTTTCTATTAATAATTTTAAGTAGGCAGTAGCAATTTAATTTAAATTAACCATTATGCTCATATTATATAAAAAAATAATTATAGTACATGTTGCATGTGAAATCAGATGTTTATTCTGATCTCAATTTATTTGGGTTATATCGTGCTAAGAGTTCAAATGGAAAAAAAGTATTGAAAGTGGCTAAAGGATATGTGTTTGTGAAAGACATACTCATAATCTGCTGAAGAGACATTCTCTTTGCTTCTGTAAGACACTTTACTTTCACTAACTAAAGATCAGAGCAAACTATTTGCATCAAAGCTTCTTATTTAAAACAGTTTATTGATGGCAACACACTTGCTGAATTTGCAAGCAAGCACCTTTATGTAGCTATAGCAGCATGAAGTGTGCCTGCCTGTTATTGGAAAGCATCCAAGGGCATCCTCAACTTTCCAGCTTTCCTCTGTGGGGTGGGGTTTTTCTTGCTGTTGCTGCTTTTCTTCATTTCCCATACTGCAGCAATTTCTAAATAAGTGCTGGTTGATTTTTCCATTTGTTATTTTTCTCTTCAAAGTTAGGATGCTTAGTGAGCCACTGAACAGGAACAGACTTCCTTTCCTGGGCAACTTAAAGTAGGATCTCTTCCTTTTTCCTGGCAGTACTAGCTGCCAGCAGGCTTGAGTGGCCCTCTGGAAGAGCCCTGATAGCCCAGGTACCAAATGAGCAGGGCACCAAAGGCTGCATCTTTAACCACTACCTCGCACTTTTTCGCAAATGAAGCCAGGTTGTTAATCAGAAATAGGCTGACAAGGGATTTCTGCCTCCAGAGGAATGCATGAGGAGTTTAATGGGGAGGAAAGGGCAAGGCTGGGCCCATCAGAGTTGGGGAGGGGCAGTGTTGAGCAGGGCAGTGGGCTCCAGCAGAGGAGAGCTGGTGGTCAGTGACTCAACATGTGGGATGAGTGTTCATTCCCCAGCCTCCTCCCAGCCCCAAGTCCTTGAGGATTTCAGGAAGTCATTATGCCTTAAGGTTATTCAATGATGGGCTTTCTGCTGCTTTTCCCCAAGCTTCTCCCTTTCATCTTTATAAAGCCGTTCAAAAATTGCCTGTAACTGGCACGTGAGCTCTCTTTTAGAGATGCCATTTATGTCTCATTTGAATACTGACACACCATTGCCTGGTTAGAAATTTAAAGAAGAGGCTACCTTCTAAGAAAGAAACTCTTATTGATAAAAACATTTGAATTTCATTGAACAAAGTGGTTTTTGGTGACCTCTGTTTCCCAGACGATATGCCCTCTTTTTGTATGCAACAGTTTGGTGCAAATTCATCAGTACATTCTAAGCAAGTACAGAGATGATGATGAGGATTATGACATTTTTTAGGAGGTGATGCTGTCTGGCTGATGCATTTTAAGCACTCTTTCAAATCTTACTCAGTTGTGCTCAATGTCCAGTTTGTGATACCAGTGAATGTATAACAATATAGCTCTTTTATAAAATCAAAATCTTTGTGCAGGGAAAGAAGCACTACTTAATAAAGCAAGAAATAAAAAAATTAACATTATGGCACAAGTAAATGATCTCTAGATTAGGCAGATGCACGTGTGGTCATGTTTAAAAACAGTTTTTTGTAATAGTGTAAAGAAGCACTGAACTGAGATGTTGTGTTGCGTGAATAAATCTATCACCTTGAAATATCTAGTAGAAATAAAGGGAAAACAAATCAACATTTACAATACCTGATCACTATATTAGTAGATTGAGAATGACTGGAGGGATAGTTTTTAACTCGATTATTTTGGGGATTGATAAAAATGCCATCTTGAAGGCCCTTCCAGGGATAATTAGTTCTAGTCCTCCAATAATCCAAGGTTCTACTATTTGGAAGGGGGCTGTTGCACCAAAGGACCAGATTTGCCATTGCTTTGTCTGGATGAACCTTTCCATGGTCAGAATATTTCAGATATTCCAGTGCTGCTAGCAAAAATATTTTTCCATCGGTACAACTTTAATCTCTGAAACTGCTTTGTGTGGTTATTTTCCTTGATATGCTGTCTGATGCTCCCAAGAGGTGTTTGGTGGTGGTGTCCAAAGAACTGCTCTTCAAATAGTTGTAAGCAGATATTAAATACATCTGTGGTTTCTCCTGTACCAAAACCTTCAGTCCCAGCTCCTTCAGCCTCTCTACATAGGTTAGAGACCATTGTTGGACCTTTCCAAATTTTTCTGCATCCCTCTTGAACTGAGGGTCTCCTCAGTTCAGCATGCAATTTGTTCTGTTCACAGTGAGGGCTCACTTCTGCAGCGTGGTGTCTGCTGTAACATCACAGGCGTGCTCTTTAGGGCTGCAGCTTGGTGATGTTTCAGTCAATGCATGGGATTATTCCACTCTGGTTGCAGAATCCTGTGGTTTTCCCTATTGAAGATCATGACATTTCTGTTGGTTAACCCCCAAATTTATTGAAGTCTCTTGGACTGAGGCTCTGGCACTTACCCTGTCAGCCACTCTGCCTAGCTCAGAGCTGTCTGAAAGTTTGCTGAATCTCTTAGCTTCCTGCCTGAGTGGAGGTCAGTCTACCAAAGCCTACTGATAAAGTCCATCCTGTTACTTTTATTTTGGTAGCCATCTAAAATACTTAGCAATGCTTTTAGGAAAAAACCTTCCATGATACATTGCACTCCTACTGCTAGGAGTAACATTGTACTCCTACTCTTCTAAAGGGAAGGAAAGACTCAATAGTAAAGCAGAAGTTGGTATTTTATTCTTATGCAGAAATGTTGTAAATATATTTAGGTTGATGTATGAAATTTCGTAATACCTTTTTCTCCTTCTGAGTACACTATTTTCTGTTCTCTTTATCTCACTGACTGACTGACATGAACACTCTACCATCTATAGTTGTAGATACAATTTATAGTGCTTTTGAACAAGAAGTGTTTGGTTTGTCATTACACAAAGCAGTGTGATGTGTCTTAAGAAAGTATTTTCAGGTTAGACTCTGAGTCTCTTCTATGTAGAGAAATCATCGGAACTGGTCTTCCAAAATCTTTATTAGACACCTTAAATAGTTTCCACATATTTGTGGAAGTTTCTATAACTTCAGATGCTATTTGACAATTTTAAAGTGAATAAAGGGCATTGGCTGAATTTCTGTACCATGATAAAAATGTGGTCTAGTAGGATTTTAGTACTGGGAAAAAGGAACATATCTCCAATATATTTTTTTAGATACTGTATATCTTGAATTCTAGCCCTAAGCCAGACTCTTTATATTTGCAAATTTTTATTTAAGTCAGGGAAGAAAACTCTGGCAAAACATGAAAAGTTACTTTAATCTAATGTATTTGGGGGGTTTTTGGTGGTGTGTTTTTTTGTTGTTTAACTCTCATTATTTGAACGCATTAACTAAATGACCAAGTAGCTCCAGCTCTCAGTTTATGAGCTAGATGATGGATGCTGCAATTATTCTGAAATAAGGTATTATTTTTTATAAGTTAAGAACTGGTGCTTTTGAAGTGAAAAAATGTTTACTGAACACTAGGAGCATGTTAATGGAACCAGAAGGAAGATCTACAGAAATTCAGAGGAGAACTTTTGAGACTTTCTGAAAGATCTTATTGAATGGAGCCCATTGACAGTCCCATGTTCACTCCCCCAGGTGATCGCTGGGTCCATCTGAACATTTAAGGCAGCTTTTAGTCTTGTGAAAAAGAGATTATTTGGTTCAGGTCATTACCTCAGTCCATTAAACTTAGCTGAAGAAAAGTTTCTATGCAGGAGTGGTTTTTGTGGTGCGAGTCTACTTTTATTTCATTTAAAGATCATGGTTCTCCTTTACCCTCATCAGAAGAATGAACGAATCTGGTTCACTTCCCCCTTAAATTTTTCTAGATTTCTTCATATGTTTAATGTGCAAATTAACATAAATTCAGACTAAGTAAGAAAAGCATTTTTAAAGGACTCTCCAAGAAATACAGCATTACAAACAATGTGTAAGCACTTGTTTGTTGCCAGTAGATCAAGGCACAATAATGGAGACCATGTATAAGTCCCTAGAATAATGTTAAAGAACGTGAAGAAAATGACAACCCAGGTACCCTCACAAAAGTACAAATTCATGGCTAGTCCTACAGGACCATGTTAAAAATGTAATTATAATTTATACCTACATAATTTGAATAGTCAGTGTGGTTGCTATCCAGTACTTTATTAATGTACTTTATTTATCCAGTACTTTATTAATGTAAATTTATTAATAAATTTATTAATTTTTTTGGTTTGTTTTTTAAAGAAAAGCCCAAGGTAACAATTTTATTGTAGTGAATGACTACAAGTTGAATGAGGTGGCAGGAATTATCCTACAGAGAATCTGGTTTTGTTCACATGGCAAACTTGTGAAACCCAAAGCATACACTGTGCCTTGCCTGGCTCCTGAAATCGACCAAATTGTGTTAGTTTAGATTGCAGATTGATGTGGGGATAGTTTTACAGAAAATTTAGCCTCCCACCTTGCTTTCAAGAAAGAAATAGAATGGAGCATTATTTGTTCAAGAAAGCGGCATTTCAGTTTAAACAATTTCTTGCAGTGATATCTTTGCTTGCAGCTCCTTAGAGCTACATAAATCCATTGAGGAAAACAATGAAAAGTGGCAAGTGGGCTCTGATGATAACAGGTTCTTGACCACAAAACTTCAAATGAAGAGAAGGTATTTGCCAGGGTGAAAATACAGGTGGCTTCCCTTGGCACGTGCAGGTAGCTAAAGGCTACTCCTGACCATGAAGACAGCACAGAAGCTTCTGGCTGCTTGCTGGCAGGCCATGGTAGGCTGTTTTCATACTCACAGCCTTGTGACACTGCTGTCGATGTCACAGCAGTTTCTTTTTATTTTAGGTTGCTGAAAGGGCTTTCTTTGTGGATTTGCTAGTTACATTGATATCCTAAAATTGAAACCATACACAGTTATGTCATGTTAATATTTGGTTTGGTAATTTCTGTTTTGCTTTATGCACTTTTAATTCAACACAGGAATACTGCATTCAGCTGAAAATTTGTTGATTCCCTATGAGCCAAAAAATGCAAACCAAACTAGCTTCTTTTGAGTATTGCTCTCTTGTGTTCCAAATACCAGTATTTGATATCACTAACTACTTGTGCTAAACCTCTGAAAATAGATGCATATAATGAAAGTAATGTTTTTTAAGTAAAAAGCAGATCTGTGATCTCTGTTATAGACTCTCCACAAAATATCAGGGACTAGTTAATTTTATATTGGTGTAAACGCAGTAAGACCTTGGCCTTAAAAAGAGACCAACTGATACGCTTAGAGTGAAGCATTTATTTTGGGTAAATCACACAGAATCATAGAATGTGTTGAGTTGGAAGGAACCCACAAGGATCATTGAGTTCAGTTCCTGGTCCTGCACAGGACACCCCTAGAGTTGCACCATGTTCCTGAGAGCATTGTGCAAACACTGCTTGAGCTCTCTCAGGCTGGCGCTGTGATCACTGCCCTAGGGAGCTGTTCCGGTGCCCAGCCACCCTCTAGGGGAAGAACCTTTTCCTAATATCCAACCTAAACCTGCCCTGACACAACTTCAGGTCATTCCCTCAGATCCTGTCACTGGGTACCACAGAGCAGAGATCTGTGCCTGTCCCTCCCCTTCCCCTCACAAGGAAGGTGTAACTGCAATGGGGTCTCCCCTCACTTTTCCCCAGGCTGAACAGACCAAGTGCGCTCAACTGTTCCTCATACGGCTTCCACTCAAGGTCCTTCACAATCTTTGTAGCCCTTCTTTGGGATGCTCTCTAATAGCTTAATACCTTTCATCTCATTCCCCAGCCTGTCCACACCTGCAGGGTTGCCCAATTCCAGGTGCAGAATCTGATACTTTCCCTTGTTGAATTTCATACAGTCGGTCATTGCCCAGCCCTCTGGTTTGTCAATGTCTCTCTGCAGGGCCTCTCTTACTTGAAGGGAGCCAACAGCTCCTCCCAATTTTGTATCCTCTGTGAACTTGCACTGCATCCCTTCCAGTCCTGTGTCCAAGTAATTTATAAAGATGCTGCTGAGCACAGGGTCTAAGATGGACCCTGATGACAGGTCCCCCAGTCTGATGTCACCCCATTCACTCTAACCCTTTGCGCCCAATCTGTGATCCAGTTGCTCACCCATCACATGATGTCTTTACGCAGCTGAATATTGGATATTTTTTCCAGAAGGATGCTATGAGAGACAGTATCCAAGCTTTAGTGAAATCCAAAAAGATTACATCAATTGGCTTCCCTTGATCAACTAGGTGGGTTACTTTGTCATGAAAGGAAATCAAGTTTGATAAACAGGACTCTCCTCTTATGAAGACAAGCTGGCTGTGACTGATGACTGTTGTCTTTCAGGTGTTTTCCAACACCTCCTAGAATAATCTTCATGACATTACCAGGCACTTGAGTGAGGCTAACAGATTTTCATGATTTCCAGGATCCTCCTTCTTGAAAATCAGGACAATGATTGGCACCTTCCAGTCAGCTGGACCTCACTTGATTCCCATGACCACTCAAAAATCATCAAAAGAGGTTTTGTGATATCAACTAGCTCTTTGAGAATTCTTGGATGAATCCCATCAGGCCGCATATGTTTGTAGGAATCCAGCTGCAGCAGCATAATATTTATGAACTTGCCGATGAACTTGGTCAATGGCAATATCCCTAGAGCCATCTTGACATCATGGAAACAAGTCCTCCTGAAATGAAAAAATTAATCTTGCTGGTCCTTCCACCAGAATAACTGACCTCATTAATGTTTTTATTTTGGCAGTCTAAGTGTGGTGGAGTTGTAAGCCAACTTAGAGGTGTTAGCTGCTAGACCTCAAAGGGAAATCCCTGATCCTCTGAACCTCCTAGATTTGCTAGAAAAACTCCTTCTGGCTAGAAGTGTGTGACATAGGGATTACAGAGCAGGTGTCGCTGAGTTTCACTGTGGATTCTGCCAGCATCCCAGCAGCAGGACACCATGGTGATCTTTGTCACAGCTGCAGGGATTCTTGTCACAGCCACCATAGTGATCCTTGTCACATCCAGTGCTTTTTGTCACAGCACTGTGAAATAATCGTGGCAGCTGCAGCATTGCCAGCGCCATCGGGCCAAGCCTGCATGTGCACAGGGAGCACAGGCTCTGCCTCCTGCTGGGAACCCAGATGTAGTTCGAGGTCTAAAGTCCTCACCTGCTACATGACTGTGCTGGTTTGAACATAACACCAGCTACTGAGACCCACATCAACCCCTTTGGCAGGAGGGATGGAACCAGGAGAGAGGGCAGCTCTGCCTCCAGGGGCACTGTGAGTCTCACCTGTGAGGAAGAGTTTAATGACCTAGAGATTCAAAACTTGTTACTAGGGGACATGATAGCAGCATAATGGATTTGAAACGTGGAAAAAAATTGCCCTGCCGTTTTGTTCCCTCGTGTATATACTATTTTTCAATCCAAAGCTTGCCCTAGCTTAACTGTGGCATTACTGGAGCACCTTTGTGTGTCTTAATATTCCTACAACCTCTGTGCTTTTTACTTCCCATCTTCCTTTTGGCTAGGTAAAGGGATATTAGGGGACAGGTATTAGACTTCCTAATATTATACAGGTACACTGTTTTTGATCCTGAATCCAGCTCTTGATTTATTTCAATCTTGAGATAAGGATGCAAAATTGGGTAAAACACGCTTATGAATTCATGTGCCCAATGCTACGTGGCCTTTAAAATTTTCATTTTTCCTCTGCTCCCACAGAACTGATTATAAAGACCATTAAAAAAGCACTTGATGGTATGTTAAAATCCTAGGGCTTTAGGTGATGACTTAAATGGTAAAAAGTATTACTAAGTACGAAAGACAGCCCATTTCTAATGTCACTGGTAGTAATTTCCTTTACTGACTATGGTGTACTGTAAAACAAGTTTTATTAACCTTAAAAGTAAATGTCCATAATGTGTGCCCGCTCTGGGTAGTTTATAGAGGCTTTGCAGCTGAGTGTGTTTGCGTGGCAGTGTGCTGCTTTTACCTGTGCTTCTTTCAGTATTGCAATGCAGTGCTGGAAGCCAGAATATCAAAAAGCATCTCTAGAGTATTAGCAGCTGTTGTGGGGTAGCCACATTAGCCACAGATTTCACTGCCTGGAAATGAACAATAAAAAGCAATCCTCTTGATAACAGCCACTCAAGTGGCTTCTTTATCTTACTGGAATTGATCTTTCTGCTTGATTCTGAGCTAGTATTTCTATGTTTGTTTACCAAAAAAAGATTCAAAGTACTTCTATTTCACCCTTGAAAAGGATTTTTTAGAAAATTATATAGAATACTAGCATGGGGTATGTGTATATTATTGTAATTACTGTGGGGAAGTGAATCAATTTTTTTCCCCTGTATATGTTAAAATCTTATTTACTGGGAAATTTTTCCAATTCTTCTTCCAAAGGATATTTTCAGGTTGAACCTCCACTTTCTCCTTATGTGAGAGGCAGCCAATACTGCTGTGTAAGTGTATGTTCAAGCTGCTCTGAATTAATCCTGTGTTCCCTGGCAACAACTTCCCATTTCTTTCCTTATCTTTTTGAGGTACTATGAGGGTTTGATCTCAGGCACCACTAGTAGAATAGACATAATGATTGCATCAGCTGATTAGAGGCATCTAATGTAGTTTCTGGACATCAGTTACTGCTCAGTAATGGGAATAGTTCAAGGGAATACTTCATGAGGCTTAGAGTTGATTAAGAAGCTAGAAATCTTTTGCTTACAGCACGTAGACAGTTTTTCCATATCCTCATTGCAGTGTCAAGAGTCCCTGGTGGAAAGGTACCTCATCTTCCAGTCTAGGTTTACCCATCTTTGGTGCAAGTTACACAACTTCCCAGGTATTGGGTACTCTGTGGTAGTTGCATTGCCCCAGAGTCAAAATGGCACTCCATGTTCAAATTACATTTGTGTTTCTTTGCCAGAGCTGTGACCTGGTGGCTCCTGCCATGACTTAAGGATAATATGGTGTGTGGGTGTGGTTGTTGGAGCTATGTATCACTGTGGCAAGTTCAGTACATGGTGGTTTCAAACTTCTTCAGAGCTATACTAGGATTTTCCTCCACTTTTGTTTGTTTTTTCCTTTTTTTTTCTTTCTGTGGAACTGCATTAATTATCAAGTTATTTTTTTATTATTATTATTTTTAAATTTGATGCTGCTACTTTATTTTATTGCATCTATTTGACTCTTGTCAGAACCACTTATGAATAACAACAACATAATTTAGTAGAGGGTATCAGCTCAGCTGCTCTATGAAAGCTTTATTTAAAGGGCTGCTCTTGGCATGCAGTGAATATTTAATCATTGCCTTTATTTTCTGCTCTCATTTTCAATTCAGTTTTCAATTTATAGGTTTTAATTATGTAAAAAAGACAAAGATAAGTTCTTTTCTTCTTTCTATTTAGTTTTTCTAAGACAGTCCAATTTGAATTTTTCACTGAAACCTGTGTTTTACTATATTCAATTAGTTTTAAAGTCCTTCCAAAGTCTTAGAATTTATATTTAGTATTTTTAGTTCTAGAAAAGTACTGGATCAAACCTTGATGGTGTTAAATTCAATAGAGCTTTTCCATTAACACTTGTAATGCTAGGATTTGCACATTTGTTTTTAGATAGGTTAGTAAGTTCATGATAATACAGGATTTTTATAGCACATGATGTCATGTTAGTACTTGTGACTACTTAAGGCAGCCTTTGTAAAGCCACGGTTAATTTATTACTTGCTTTAATAACTTAGGAATCTCAAATTCTGTTGGACACAATGTAGATTTAAAATGTATTTTCAATACCTGTCATCTCCTGCAAATAGTTGGTAAAATGTATATATATTAGTAGTAAAAAGATACTTCAGAGTTTTTCTATTAACTATTTTAAGAGCTGTCTTTTCTCTCTTAAGTTTCATTTAAGGATCAGAGTTTTATTTCCAATTATGATTTTCCTGAGAACTCTCTTAGTTGTTAAATCAATAAATTCCATGGGTTTGGGGTTTCTTTTTCAGAAGTTAGAAGATTAAACTGAGTTCCTCTAGAAGGAGATCTCTAATCAACCTTTTATTCTGCAATATGCTGGATCCTAACAGCAACAGGTTCACAGTGGCCTTTAGCCCTTTCATGACCTAGTTAAATGTACAGGTAACAAATCAATAGCCTGAGATAGTAACATTTTCTAATTCTTACTACTTCAACAGTGTAATTCTGCAGTTATGTCATTATGTTTTGGAAATATTCAACTTTTTTTTTTTTAGCCTAGTAATGTGCTGAGACAACATTGATTTTCCTTCAGTTACATTGTTGCAGAATGATTTGGGGATTCCAACACCTTTGTCTTATCAAAAAATAGAAAAAAAGATTATTCAAAGAGTCCTATGAAACTCGTGTCATCATACAGCCTGTAACACACTGCCTGACTCCTGGGTTTTTGTTAACTGCTGTTGTGGTCTGATGGGAGCAGTTTAGTTTCAATCATGTAGCTGCCATTAAGCCCTTGCTCACTAGAAAGTTTTCTCCCAGACTTTTTTGTTATGCAAAAGCCCAGGAGCAGGCTTGGGGCAGCCTTTCTAAGACTCTGAAGTAAACACAAGTGTACAGCCTCAAGTGAATAAAGTCTCAAAGAATTGGGACGGTACCTCTGCAGTCCAATTAATTTAATTTTACCTGCTTTAGCAAAGTTTAACGTGGTGAATACTCCAGTTCATGACTGGGCTGTGTGAAGAGTAGCATTCTCATCTGTTTAACTACAGCTTAAGCATTGGAAGATGGGCACTTGTCTTGTCACATGTGGGATTTTCCTTTTTCGTGGACCCTGGTGTGGTTTTGCCTGGCCCTTTGAGTTAATTCCTAGTACACTACTCTCCCTGTTCCTGTATGTAGGTGTGAAGCCATAACTTTATGCTATGTTCACATCCGTGGGCCTAATGAAACCAAGCACTGCTTACTATTTTTCTGGCATAAAAGGAGAGCTTAGAATGAGCAGAAATAATAATTTAACTTGTATTGGGTTTCTACATGCATTTTTCATCACCTGAAAAAATTATCTTTGCAAACTAACTTTTTAATGAGAAAGCTTCTAGTGTTGCTGGTAGCAATGATTAAGTGTCTAACTACCTATAACACTTCTTGTTAGTTCATTAAAAGACTAGCCCTCCTAATTACATCTGCATGTCTTTCCATAATTTGTACAGACCTCAATAATTAAACGGATGATAATCCGTCAGCAGAATTGCAAAAGACCTTGATCCTTACATACGCAAGCCCTCGGGCAGTATTTGCAGTTGTCTAATAGTATGTTGCCTTTCTTACTTGATTTTTAACTGAAGAGAAGACACTGTTGATGATAGTAGCTTCACAAACAGTCTATTGTGGAATGGATGAAGACACTTTGGGTTGGATATAGGCAATCTGTCCCCTTGCTCCCTAGTTATTGCAAAGACAGAGCTCATTTCTGTTTGGTTATTTGAAATTGTCTCTGTGTTTATTTCCTGATAAGCAATTTTAAAATCTGAAGTGAATGTTATTTTCTCACTCTTTGAAGGCCAGATCTCTTTGTGATGCTTGAATGGCCAAAAGATGGTGACTAAAACACATATTGGGCACCTACAGCATAATTTCTAATGGAGCAGAGGTGAAGCTGGGGAATTGGTGCTCACCCTCTGAAGGTCAGAGCACAGATTGAGTTGCATCACTGGAAGTATTCAGCACTTACAGTGTTCCTTTAATTATATTTATCTGTTTTCTCTTTTATATTTTCTTCTCTTAAGACAGCTTAAAAAACAAGCCATCCTAATTTATTTTCTTTCTTTTATATTATTTTAACCTGGTCTTCAAGTTAAATTTTACCTCTTTCATATTTATGTGACTTAAATGCTTTAATTCTCTATTTCATCTGGGAAATGCCTCCAAAGGCATCCATTTAAATATAGCAATTTTGGTGCACAGGCCTCCAAATAATTTAGAGAGAAACTATCCATCATTAGATGAAATTTTGCACTCTTATCAGTGCAGTGCTCATTTTCTGATCATCTGAAAAGCTTTCAGACTCTCACCTATGAGTTATGCAGTCATCACTGCTCATTTTCTAGCAGAATCCCTGTGTCTACACATACTCCTGGCTCACCAGCTCCTCTCTCAGTCTTCCCTCAGAGCAGCACAGGGTGATTATCTTTCTAGCTCATTTGGCTTATCACATTTAAGGCTGTACTTGAAGAGCAAGGTTTCAGCTTTATGACTGCATCATTATCTTCTGAAATATTCTTTAGATGTGCCATTTTAGTGCTACGTTATGCATTCTGTCCTCAGAACAAGGGAGCAAAACTGGAACAGGGAGAAAGGAAAATGCCTGCTGTGTTTTGAGTTAGTGTTCCTACTGGGACATATCTTTGATGCAGGGTCAGGTGAAGGTAGAGAAAATGGTGCAGGAAAGCATTTTGCTGAGTTGGAATGAAATATCACAAGCTGAAAGAGTAGTTTCTGACCACCTGCCTGGACAAAGTGATTTCATCTGGGCTGCTGTTGGAATTGTCCTTGCGTGGTTTGGCAACTGTTTGCAGCATCCTCATTATATTATTTCAGTTTGTGCACATGTTGTGAATAAAAAGAAACTAGCAGAAAATAACAAGGAGATCTCTTCCAGAAAAGCTTGTTACCTATGGCAGACAATTCAAATTGTCACTTTTTTGCAAAGGAACAATCATATGTTGTCTGTAACAGTGGTGATAAAAAACCTGAGAAAACTTAGATAAGAATATGTATTGAAAAAATACAATTATTGTGGTCGGAGAGTTTTCATAGTGGGCAAAACCATGTACCTTGTAAGTTCTACTATTCAACTTTTAAATCACATTTATTTGAAAGGTAATATAATCTGATGAAGGAGGATATGTTGCTTATTTCTCGTATCTATTTTGTGAGCTTTAGTGTTGCCCTAAGTTTCACGTTAATTATGTAGGACCACCACTATATTTAAAAAAAGTCTGCATTAAAAATTCCCTAAACCATGGATATATCAGCTGTTAACTGTACTTAACAGAGGTCTTCTGTGTCTCTCACCTCACAGGCTTTACGAATTGGTAGGCTTGCAGTCCTTTCTGCTATTTATTTATGTGTATTGAAGCAACCATATAATTTATCTAGTGTGGAGCTTCTTTCTTCTGACATACTCAGCTTACCAGTCTCAGTAATAGAAAAGCAGAAAAAGATTTATCCCTTAATTCCTAAACATCTTGATAAATGAGTGACAGAACCTGCCAACCAGCTAACGTAACGTGGTATACAGACCATGATATTAAGTGTAAGAGATTGGTTCGGCAGGATTTTTGAGTACAAATCAAGTGACTTACAAGGTGATGATACATAAAATATACAGCCTGCCTCAGCATTTTCCCCAGTACACACATGGAAGTGACAACAGAGTTCCTGCTCTTCAGTTCAGCTGTCACATAAACTTGCCTACCTTCTTGATACTGAAACATTTGTGTGAAGAATTAAGATTGGGTGCCTGGGTGATGATGAGAGAATGAAAAAGATTGCTCTTCAAATGATACTGATTACATGCAATGGAGCAGAACCCTTGTTAAATGATTGGTTCAAAGCAAAACAAAAGCACAAAAAATCAGCTTTTAAAAACCTGTTTTACTGCTTATGACTCCTCACTGTACTTCAGATATAATTCATATCGAGGTTTTAGGATTTATCATTACCTAGACTGCCCTGGCTTCCATCAGTGTCATGCCTCCAATACTGATAGTCTTTGTATAAAATGCCTTCATCCCCTCAAAGTTATACTTCTAGAAATTGCAATTATACTAAATAAATAATATTAAAGGCAAAAATTTCTGGGATTACCTAACATTTTCCTCTATGACTATCAACAGGCAGAAACTTGTATTTTGGTATCCATAATGCAGTATGTGTTGGCTAAGGTGGATTTAGCTACTTGACTGTGTCATGATAGATAAAGATTAGAACTGTATATATTAAATACTAGGCACATGATTAATATTTTTCTTACTAGAAAGAACAGCTAAAAAGTTGAAGGTTGTACATCAAGTTGACATAATACTGGATTTTCAAAATTCCCCTATTTTCAATTATTTTTTTCTTTTTCTATTCTCCTTGTTTGGTGAGGCTTGCTTTATTTTTCCAGGGATCAGCTGAGTAACACCAGCACAATATTTCTCCCCAGCACTGGTGTCCCTTGTTCAGTGACACTTCGTGTCCCATGTGTCAGTCCCATTCAAGGTGATATTGTAACAATTGCTCTAAGTGTATTTTAGAATTTTTTTTCCTTCCTGAAGTTAGTCAAAGGCATTTCAAATACTCGGTCTTAATGGCACAGCTGATTCATGTGGCAGCTTTCCAAGGGAAAAAATGGTAGCAATGTGCCTAAATTCTGTTTTTCTGATGTGGGAAAAGGGCACTGAAAGGGCTCTATGCCTTTGCAACTGCTTTTTCTTTGGACCACAATTTAGTTAGGTTTTTATTTCTTAAATACTGCCCATGAAATATTAGCTAGTTGTAGTGCTTGACTGAATTATGAGTAAGATGAGATAAAAACCATTGTTCTTTCATGTTTCTTTGTGTCATTCAATAGCTCTGATATGACTTCTAAAATATATTTACATGTTTTCCTTGGAGTTTCATGACATCATCACACGTGTAGATTTAGGGGACTGATGCAAATAATGATCTGATTCTGTTAAATTGATTTGTCTGCCAAAACATGAACAACACTTTGTATTCTCTCCATCTCTTACATGGCTGAATAGATTCCAATATTTTATCTATGTTATGGACTTCGTTTTGAATCACATTCTTTTGTTGCATGCATGAAGGTTTCATGAAACTTTCTTCTGGTATATCAGCATTGGGAACAGCTGGTCCTCCCTTCCTTAAGCTCCCAATACTTTTCACAAACTTTTGGCTACGTAAAAGAGTAGTACTTCTGGGTTTTGCCATCACTTTAGCATCATGAAGTTTGTAGTTAATTGCCCACACAAATGGAAATTTAATCTTTAATCTTGGGATGAGATAAAGTTATTTGGATTATTTAATCCCCATCAAAACTTCATTGAGCTATTTACATATATAGGTTAGGTCAATAAAGATTTCATTTTAATTTATGCCTTTATGTAATAACTAATTTAGAGCCTGGATATTTACTTCCATGTGCTTCACTTGTGAGCTCTAATAAGTAGGACTCAGAGATGTTGCTTGGACTTTGTCTTTCATTTTAAGTAGAAAGGCTATTGTAGTCCCTAGAGATTATTACATAACAGTTGTTTTCAAAACACTAAACAGATAAAAATATAAGAAAACTCCTTTACCATGCAGCCAAATATTTCATAAAATATGTATAGTTTTTACTCCTTCTTTGGCACACAATGTAAGAAATCATCTTAATTTGCTACCAGCATGCTGTGTCTCAAAAACGTTGTGCTTTGTGGTCTAATCAAAAATCTTAACTGAAATGGTGAGGAGGGTCTTTATGGATTGCTATATGGACGGAAGAGATTTTTTTCTTCTTTAGTATAAAAGACATCATCCAGTGATTCCATTGAAAATATTTAGTTTGAATACTGACACAGAAACATTGCACTGAAATATAAACAGATGATGTCAGAATGACTGTAGTAAATGCAATTATGCTTCAGCCCACAAAAATCTTAAATGAGATATTTTATTAAATGTTAATAACTTTGGGGACTGGATTGGTTTCTTCTTAGGTCTTTCAAGTAAGAGTTACTCTGTGCAACAAGATGCCTGCAATATAAAGAAGGTGGAATGTGTACCAAGGGATATTTCTGAGAGCTTAAAACCATTTGAGATTTATTAATTTTCTGGAGTTGGGTTAACATGGTTCCATGAATAGGCACAAGGCCTGGAGAGTGGGATTAGGAAGGTTTCCAGAGGCTCTGAACTCATGTCAAGCAAAACTGTCATGCCAAGTAGCTAAGTCAAATGAATAAGGAAAAGTCTTGGAAGTGCTTTATCAGTGGATAATGTTTGTAAATTTTATTCAATTAATTTACAGCTGCAGGGCTCATGAGGCTGAAATTAAAGTTTTGTAAAGTTTTGATAAGGAAGCAGCCAAAAACCAACAAAAAAGTTTGATTAGCTCAGGATGGGTTTTTAACAAGTTGGCAGGGGAACAAAATTGCGAGCAAGTATTGCAGAGGAAGGTGCACCTCATCTTGGGAGCTATTGTAGTTAGCTGGGTTGGTAGCAGAATGCCTGCCAGCACCCTGCATGTAGAGCCTGCAGGTCTCCTTGGTATTTGCTTTCCCTTCTGCCAATAGGTGCCTCAAGGAAAATCCATGTCCCAGAGAAAAGCTTCTGGAGTTTAGTGCTATCAAAAGTACTTACAAATAAACATTATGCTTTAAATGCCTGCTATTTCTATGAAAAGATTAAATGGAATTTACTTCAGACAAAACATGAGTGAAAAAGAAGATATGCCAGAAGATGCCCAAGGTGCTAACATATGAGCTTTACACAAAATATCTGTGCCTCTGATGCAGGCTTGAAAATTAGTGTGTCCTGAGCTGATGTTACCGAAGCCACCCGTAGTTTTTTTGTTTTCATGTTTATTTTATTAATAAAATAGGGCTGCCACCTCATTTCTCTGTTTCTTGCAGTTAAGAGAAATAGTGTTGCCTATTGATATATTACTTTTGTCCCTTATGTAGGCTCATGATAGACCAGAATTTTGGAACCAAGCTTAATCTGAGCCCTCCCTCTCGTATGTAACATGTGTTGCTGAGGTAGCAGTTTCTATTCCTTTTAGTTGAATGTATTCATTACCTCAAACTTGCATTATTGAAAAGAGCAGTATTTTTGGTTTTTTCTTACATGCATTGTTAATTTTTATATTTGAGTTTCCATTTCTCAGTATTGTTTCATAAAACAAGAATAGCCAAGTGAATTATCCAGGCAGCTTTTACACTTCCAGTGTTTGTGAAATTTGTATTTTATTTGCAACCTTCTGCCAGTATATCTACAATGAAAGAGGAAATTCCATTAAAATCAAATTATCATATGAGAACCCATTTGCTTTTGCTGAAATATTTTGATTTATTTTGGGAAAATCTAAACAAAATGCTTCCATTTCAGTCAGGTCACCTCAAAAGCAAACAACTTGGTTTGTTAAGAGCATCTTTTAAGGGAGTGAGTGGTGTAGGTTTGATGCATCCCAGTTGTGCCAGAGTTGTGGCAGATGTACTTAGAGATCTCTGATCTGTCTGGAAACGGGAGCTGGCCAAAACATCAACTCTCTTTTCTGGGAAAAGGGAGTGTCTTGAGAGGACAGAAGCAGCATCACCTTCGGCTGAGTTTCTGCTGTCTGTCGTGGAAGCCCTGTGATTTTGAGAGAGACTAAGGGCAGCAGGGAGTTACTGGAGATGGAGGGTTTTGCTGTGGTGCCTTTTCTGCCGCAGGCACGGCTCCCTGTGTGCCCTGGGGAAGCTGCTGTCCCACCACAATGCCTCCTGCCAGGAGCCCACTGGGCTGAGTAGAAGTTCACACCAAAGTAACTCAGTTCGCATCCAAACATCTGTGAATTACTGCAAATTAGTTTCTGAAATTACGGATTAGGATTCTTCCTGCAATGCTACTGGTGTGGAAGAACTTGAAGGCTTTGAAAGTGTAAATCATGCCACGCACTATGGTTATTTGACTTTGAACTCATTCTTGGTTGGATGCTAAGTGTGTTTTTCAGTGCCATTTCCATAAAAGCTTGAAAAGAAACAAGTCTTCCTTTATTAAGTCATGTTTCCTTCATAAATTCTGCTGACCTTTTAGGATTGGAGGAACAAATGGAGACAAGTAGCTTTCAGACTTCCTTCTGTCTTAGAATGACACTGTGACCAAGCGCCCAGGCTTTCTGATGAGGCTTGCATGCCGTCCACTGAGTTTTTTACACTTGGACAGCAGGTGAAAGGCAGCTGGGCTTGTACTGGGGGGTGTTTATAGAAAGTCTTAAAGGACGTTTTATAAGGTTTTTCTGAAACTTTCTTTGTTTTTTAAATGTCCTCTACCCAAGTTCATGGTTGTGAAGCGTAATAAATGGATGAGCATTCACTCCAGTCTGCCTCTGCACTACAGAGGAGATGCCAGAAGTTGATTATCCTAATGGTTTGGCACGACCGTTTTTGGTTCTATGTGCTATTTGCCCAATTTCATTTCAGTTTTCCTTATTTTCTTCTTCTAATACCTCTGTGGCTTGTTCTAATGTAGTTTAGAAGTTGGCAGAACACTGTCTTAAAACTGAAACCCGAAAACTGAAAACCGAAAGTTTTGGTACAGTGTGACTTCTTATCCACTGTTTTCCAGTGTCACTAAGGACAAAGCTGAGCTGTGAAGCTTCTCACTTAAAATCAAGTGTTGTATTTATGTGAAGTTAAACACATTCAATGTCAAACTTTGCACAAGATTCAGATTTTTATATTCTAGCTGTGCATGAAAAAAACACATATTTTTCTATCTTAACTTTGAATGAAAATAAATAAAGCAGAAGCTTTCTTTGAAGTCTCTGAAAATATTTGGGTTTGTACTCATTAATGTAAGTGTCAATATATAGATATCTTCTGCACTTTAAAAACAGGCTCAAAACCCCCACATTTCTTTTGAGTGTTTAGAATGATTATGGTTTGTGTCTCCCTCGAGACAATAGGTTTCTTAAAAGCTAGCTGTGACATATTGACTCCTTGATCACAGCACTAATTACAGATGATTTTTTAATGTATTGAGATCAGCCTCTTTATTTCTGTGTCAGAAAAATAAATTATGGTTTTATATAGGATTCTTAAATTATGATAAAAGAATACAGCAAAACTCTGCTGGGATCTCTTATTGAGAATCTCAGAGCATTGAAAGCATTAGAATAATAATAACCTGTTACAATAAAGCTATGACATACCTAAGCCCTTTCTTCTTAAAGGGAACTTGATTCATCACTCAGGTGTAAATATATGTCACAGAAGTCAGTTATTTGATATGATTCTGTGAAATTAATAAAGCTTCAAAATAAATATATTTAAAGAAGCAAATCAGGAACTGTTTGAAATGCTAGGAGTCATGGGAAAAATGGACTTGGTCACATAAATAATTGGTCTGGACTTAAATGAAACCATTTTATAGCAGAAACAAAGGAATATTATATATATTATGCTAAAGATATTTTGAGATGAAAAATTTTCTATGCCTACACAGTATACTTGCATTCTGCTAGCAGCTGTAATTTGTTCGTGTGGGTTCTGTGCAGGCAGTCCATTTTTGAGTCTGTATCATTATTCTCTATGTTAAAAAATGCCCATAATACTGTTAGCTTCTGTTTTGAGGGAATAAAGTAAAAGCTGTTTCTGTGAAATCTAGCCTAGAGACTTGGGAGACCTTTCTGGGCATTTAAATTGATTGTATTTGTCCATAGCATTCAGCATGGCCTAGAAAATAAAAGTTGGGAGGAGCATGAGTGGGTTTCTTTAAACTTATCCTGAGCTATATATCCTGGAGCATTTAAATTCAGTTGGAAGAAACTGATCACGTGGCTGAGGGCTCCAAAGCTCTCTGATATGCAGTTCATCTCAGTCTTAGGAGTAGCAAGTATTTGAGAAATACTCTTCCTTTAAATGTTAAGGTCTGAGGGATGCAGATATGTTCAAGCAGGTACTATCTTTGTACAGTTACATTTATCCTTTTGTTATATTCCCAGTTCCCTGTAGCTGCTCTTATGCACTAGTTTTTGCCTGGCTCTGTCTCTACAACCATCTAAATACCTTTAGATGTAAAAAAAAGCCACCATTAGTTCCAGTCCACTGTTTGTGCCCGTGGTGTGCTTCTTGTCAGTGCAGCCAGTGCCACATCCACTGACAGCCATGCTTAGAAGAGTTACTGACTGTCAGAGGTGTGGTCTGACAGTGGCTTATTTATAAAAAGGTTATGGGGGTGGACACTGGACACAGACACTGTTGACATCTTCATGTAGGCATAAGAGGTGCAAGAACATTATTTGTTAGAGGCCGATTTTGAGAACAAGCTTGCTTGGTGAGGAGGGGCTCAGTGAGTCTTCCCACATGAAAAATATCCATCTTAGGGGGTAAACAAGAACATAAAATAAGCAGTTAGAGGGCTGTTTCAGGAAACTGGTTTATTGATTAATTATGGCAATAATACTCTAAATGCAGTAGAGTATTTGGCCCCCTCTGCTGGACCAAAACCAATATTTGAGAAAGCTGATCTTCCCAGGATTGACTGACACATGGGGTTGAAAACTCATGCTTGTTTCTGGTTAACTTACAGGTAGGACTTCACCCTATTTTGTAGCTTGTTTAAAAGACATTGAGTTTTTAAATTACTATGGAAATTACTACAGGAAATTACTATGTTTTTCAGCCATCCTTTTTACTTTCCTTGGTTTAACCTACTAATAATATGCTCTTACAAAAAATAGCTGTCCACAAATGGTCGATAATGAGGGAGAATCAGTGGCCTGTAAACTTTCTTCTAGAGAAATTTAACTCTCAGTTCAAGGAAGTCTGAGCAGCAAGAAGATAAACTATGGCCAGGGATGTGTTTATGGGTACAGAGATCTTCCTGCTATGGGAGCACTTGACAAGAAACAGAGAAGGCATGTAAAGGGCTAAACATGCAGCAAAATTGTTTATATCTCTTTGACTACTTCTCTGCTCTGCCTATGCAGAGATTTCTGAATTTTAGTCTTTATTCTTCTCCTTGATTTTATGTAGCTTAATCAGGATTGATATGGCAATTTGCGCTTTATAGTGCAAATGTTTTAGTCGCTGTCTGTTATGTGACAAGGTTCCTTTACTAAATTATTTTCCTATGTATGTACAATTTTTACCCTGCCTCAAGGACTAAAGGAAGGGCGCTGTACCTCCTGCTACTGCTGTGAGCAACTGGATCACACTCAAAAGGCACAGTCATGGACATGCCAGAAGGAAAGCTGGATTGGCATTCAAGAGGTTAATTAGAAGGGAAAAGAGCAATTAAAGGGACATGAGGAAGACTTCATAAAACTGTAATTGAGCAGTCTTCATTAAACGATCTCATTAAATGAGGCAGAGGATTTTTGTTGTTGTTGAAATTCTGAACTTCCTATTAAGATTGTCTAATCAGCTTTCTGAATGGGGAGTTATTACAGTACCATAACTTGGGAAGCCTTTTGTTGTTCTCAAGATACTTCAAGGTATGTTTTATGTGTATGTATTTTCCTTGGCATCAAAATGAAGAAATGGAAGTAATAATATTGCTTGTGTATAAATGTCACAAGTCCATTGTTTTTATTTGCCTCACCTATGAGACAAATGAAGCTTTAGTTCCTAGTTTCACTAATTGCATTCTTGTATTATGTATAGTGTGTGGTAATGGGGCTACATATGCAGAATACAAATCAATACCTTAACAGCAAGTAACAGATGGATGGCTCCTGCAAAAGAACTTTGTTGTCCATTTATTGATCACAGTTATGTTAACAGAGACATACCATGACTACCAGTGTCAAAATAAACATCAATTTAAATAGTGGTCCAGTGAGAACAGGATTCTTACTGGTTTTGTGAGTGCAGTCTTGTTAACTGCTAGTCTGATTCTTAAATTCTCTGAATTTAAACAAAGAGCAGAGACTCAGAGAGACATTTGTGTTGTATAAATCTTTAATATTGTAAAGAATTAAGGCACTTAAATCACAGCAAATAAAACATGTTATGGAAAAATATTAATTAAAAAAAGGCACAGTGAAATGCTGTTGATTTAAAACCAACCAAAAGAACTAACAGCTTTGCCTAATGTGATGCTGTTTATATTCCTCCTGTATATCATTGTCTCAATGATTTCTGTTGGTTTTCTTTTCTACCTTGGTATTTAAGACCCACAGAACTGCAGGGGCACGTGGAGAGAGGACAGCAAATATTGCTGTTGTAGAAAGTAAGCAAAATGAAAGCAGATGGAGAAGCTTCATAATTTTCGGATTCCCTTACCATGACCCTGGGTATTGTGTGCTGTAGTGGTAAATGCCCACACAGTGATTAGGTTTCAAATTATTTTTTATGCTATTGATGTCCTTCCAAAATCTTCTAAAGTGATTTACACATGTGAGTGTGTGACACACATTTTGTGGATGTGTTTATGCTCTCATTTTGGCTCAATCTCTGTTTTGCACCGTGGCCCCCAGCTCTGTGATTGTCCAGTGTCAGTTATCTTCTGGCCTCCTCTTGGCACAAAAACAACTTGTTCTCTTTTAGAGGAAACCCCGTCTGCTGAACACAGATATATTGACATATTTTCCACATATCCACTGGGGTCTGCTTTCTACAGAGCAGTGTAAATATAACCAACCTGGAACAGCATGGATACAAGCCAATATATGCCTTTTGCTGCCAATTTTTCTTCTATATTGCAAAAGTAGTTTAGAGGAATCCACAATATACCCTTACTGTAAACAGCATTGCTCTGATTAGTCATAGTAATAAAAGTCCATTTTTCTTAAATGGCCCTTCAGTGAAGTACTAATTGATTCCAAGGATTTAGGAATCCACATTGTGTAGCTTGTGTTTTCTATTACCAGCATATGTCATTTATTGAAAAAGAAAAAAAAAACAACCAAAACATGAGCAGAAGAAGAGGAAGACACATAACATTTTAAAAGTGGCAGGGAAGGTAGTTGCCTTTAGTCTCAGACAGCCTCCTAGACATAAACAAGGAAGGACCCTGTAGGAAATGTGGCTTTTTTGCTCCTGTCAGTAGGAGATTTTGAGATTGCATTGCCTGTGTTTGCTCTTGCCTTTTGCTCTTGAAGTTCAGCAGATACCATTACCCCTCAACTGTGTCCTGGCAGCTGCACTGGCAGCATTTGTACCCTCACAATATGGGAATTATAGGGGGAAGGAAGTGGCCCAGAAATAAATCAACAGTTTTCTTTCCTCTTTTTGCATTTATACCAATTATCTATTTTTATTTGTATTTATTTGTTTTAAGTAAATTACTGAAGAAACTATCCATGTATTTGCCCAGTTCATCCATATATGCTGCAAAGCAGCTGTGGCAGATTCAACCTAAAGGCATGGCACATCAGTTCATGCCCCTTCCCCTGAACTTGCATGCTTTTATTTGGTATGGTTGAGTCCCGTAGTTCCTTTACGTAGTAGAAAAGTATAAAAATCCTCTGAACCAGTGTCTTGCTTGTGTTCCCTTCCTTGCAGGGAGAGCACAGAACATTCCCCTGCCATGTTGGCTGCTGTCCCTTAGATCATGCATAGAAATAATGACAGCCTCTGCTCCTGACAGCCTGCTTTTTTTTTTTTTTCTTTTTGGGGGGTGGGGGAAGAGAGGAAGAGGGAGGGAGCAGCATTTTTCTTCTGTAGGTGCAAAGGTATGTCAGGAAGCTCAAGGAAAATGCAATGATTTGCATAATTTAGCATATTGACAAGATACCCAGAATTCAGCCTGACCTATAGGTCATATCTGTGAGAGGAAAAAGAAACAAAACCCAGACTATGATTTACATCATCACGACTTTATATTGTGAATTATGCTCATAGCTGGCTAAAATTTGACTTAGAAATGAGATTGACATTGCATGTACTCTTTGGCCCTTCTTTTATCTTCTCCTGAGGAAGAGAGGAACATCCACTCTGTTCTTACACAGAGATCTTGTCTAGGGGAGTATGAAGCATGAGCACATAAAAATTGGATGATTGTACTAAGAAGAACTTGGTACTTTTTTTCCTGAATGCCCTTGTTAGAGTCTTTCCTTATACTTGCCAGCTAATTTCCATCTAGTGATAGTTATTTCATTTCAAGGTGATAGCAAAACTTAATTTGTGCTGTTAATTACTTTTCATCAATTTTCCCATTTTTGAATGGATAGTATATGTATCTATACTATTAATGAACTGAAAAAACCATCCTAGATGAAGTGAAAAAAAAAAAATAGTAGCTTGTCTTCCTTCAATAATTGTAATGATTTTAAAGAGATTGAGATTGGATTATGGTACATTACATTTTAAGTGTAAATACTAATTAAAATTGAGTGCAAATTCTAGCAAAAACATAAAGGCAGCATGCAACTGAGAGAATTGTTTTCAAATTGATTTCTGGAATCTTTCTAGATGCAATAAAAATGTTTTTAAATGTGACTATGTTGGATCACATACAGAATTTTTTACTTAGTCATTAGCCAGAAAAACAAATGGGATCTTTATAATATGACCTATTAATGTTATCAAACAGAAATAATTAAGGAGACAGAATAATGTAACTGTGCAATGAATTTTCTGAAATATAAGTTCTGAAAGCTGATGAGGTGATAAGCTGGATAAAATTGCTGTGTAAACACAAATTGGCTAAGGACTGCAGACAACAGTTTCTTTAATTGTAGGTCTTGATTTAGTGGGACTCATACCTTATCTGTGCTTTTGCTTTCTGATGGATGGAAACGTTGCAGTTTGTGAACATTTCTATTTTGTTAAGATCTGCTTCACTTCTTTGCTGACAGAAAATGAGAAGTTGGGTTTAACTGGGGAATGGAGAAAGACTGCCAAAATCACTTTAGTTAGTGAAATCATTTAAAAAACTTACAGACTCTTCTGCTGAAGTGTTACCAGAACAGTTACTTAAGTCTATTGTTTTGTACTGTGTAGCTGTGGAAGTTTGTCAGTGTCACATAGAAGTGAGTCACTAACTGTATTTGCAAATTGTTCTCCAGCTGCACACCTGCAGGGATGCTGATTTCTGTGAAGGGTGAAGAGTTCAGTCTGTGGTTTACACTTGCACTCCCTCCTGAGGGACACAACCCACTCAGACACCAGAGATGCCCAGGTGTGTGTCCCTTCTTCACCTGCCTGCCTTTAGTGCAAGTGCAGAGGGCACATCACCCAGGAGGGTGCTTGCTGTGTGTGCTAAGGGGAGCACCAGGCTCTTTACCCATGACTGGATGCTTTGGACCCTGTCACCAAGAGCTCACAGCATGGTGTGGCACCCCTTCAGACCCCTGGTGAGAGCTCCTCTCTTGATATCAGATAGCTCTGAACCAGACCCTTAGAACAGAGTGTTTGTTTTTTATGGGTACGCTTAATATTGCTACCATCTGCTTCTAATTTTCCCTAACCCAGTAAAAGATATGTGCAACCAGAATTGTCTATCTGTTTACTTTGCAAGGACCAAAGTTAAATAAAAAACAGCACAGCATTCAAATTTGGCAAAAGGCAAAGCAGGATCTGTCAGTGGCCCCAGATTTTGTCTTCCTGGTCCATGTGGCAATAAAAGAGGCCACTACTCTTTAATGTACTTAGGGTGTAGCTGTTTTATTAGAGCAAGGCAAGCTATTCCCAACACTCATTCACTGAATTTGTCTCTGAGAAAAGGATCATGATTATCACAGAAAAGGTGCCACTTCCTTAACAGGTGACAGAAGTGTTCCTGGAAGAGGTGTCTGGGTCCTGGTGGGCTACCTGTGGCTGGTGGAGCTCATGATACCTGTTCTAGAGGAAGGTGGGAAACCCTAGGCAAGGGGGTGATGCCTCAGGGATCCTGCAGGAAGTATTTTGGATGAATGATTGGGATTGTTTTGCTATCACTCATCTAATTCGGTCAAAACTAGTTGAGCTCAGAGTAGGACATTAGACTTCAGTGATGTTTATCCTTCCTAAGACTGTTACAGCTATTGAATGTTGGTGAGGGATTCATGCTTAAATTTGTGGGTGATAAATGCAAAGTAAAATGGAGCAGCCAGTTCTCTACGTCACATGTTGTTAATCAGTGGAAATCCTTGCCACAGGCCATTGTGCGTATCAAAACATCACACAAATTCCTGGCCGTTTTGTCCAGAGAATTAGTAAATGAATGAAAGCATGCTTGGCTGAATAAATACTCATGTTTAGAGTACAGGAGAGTACCTCAAGGAAGAGTAGTTCCTTCTCTTCATATGCCTGTTCCTGAGGCTTTCACTGAGTCACAGTCATGGTTCAGCCCCAGACAGCAGCCAAGCCCCAGGCAGCTACTCACTCTGTTCCCCACCAGTGGGATCGGGGAGAGAATGGGAAGGAAAAAAGTGATAAAACTCGTGGGTTGAGATAAAATGCAGTTTAATAGGGAAAGAAAAAGCCACACACACAAGCAAAACAGCTCAGCAGTAACAAAAGTATCTCTATATTTTCATCACCATGTTCATCCGTCGCCAGGGGAGCAGGGTCCCATNGTGCTCAGCCGTCGCCAGGGGAGCAGGGTCCCATCACAGGTAACAGTGACTTGGGAAAACAAACATCACTGAGATGTTCCCCTCCTTCATCCTGCCCTCCCCTTTATATCCTGAGCATAATGCCATATGGTCTGGGATATTCCCATGCTTTCCCAGCCTCCTCACCAGTGTAGGTGGCTGTAGCAAAAGCAGCAATGGCCTTGGGTCTGTGTAAGCCCTGCTCAGCAGTAACAAAAGTATCTCTATATTTTCATCACCATGTTCATGACAAATCCAAAACACAGCCCCATACAAGCCACTGTGAAGAAAACTAACTGTACTCCAGCCAAAACCAGCACAGTAACATTCCTCATGGCTCTATTCTTGTGGTTTTGTTGAATGCTTTGCTTGATGGATTGCTTGCAGCCTTTTTCCTGTATATCTTTGCTTACAGTGTCATGTGTCTGTGTATCCAGTGATTTCTAATCCTGAGAAGATGACTGTTTTTTATGTGTTTAAGTAGGATAATTTCAGAAAATAATTTCCAGAAAAACTCTTGGAGAGAATAAAGAGTTTGGAAGATTGCTATCAGCAAATGGTCTAGACAAGAAAAGTACTATTAGGAGAACACAAAAGCACCAATATTTTATTTTTCATGTTGGAAGAAGAAAGCTGGGACAGAGAGCACTCAAGGGGCTCTCTCATGACACTCCTTTCCTTCTACAAATGCTCTTATGCTATTCTTGCTTTTACTCTTGCCACGGTCTTACCCTCAGTATAAAACTGAACAAAGAGAATTTTCAAATGAATCCAGGTAGAAAGCCTGTTTGAAGTATTTTCCAAGATATCTTTGCCATGCCCTATCACTTAAAAATAGGCCTTAATTCCACCCTATATTATAATAGAACTGATGTTCTATTATAATATAACATTTATTATATTTAATGTCAGAAATAGTTGCAAGAAAGAAATAGAATGTTTCCACCTGGAGCCTGGTAACTATTATTTCACATTCCTCAAGTCTATGGGGAATTTGTTGTAATTGTTTTTTTATCTAATTTATCTATAGTTTCCATCAATTTCAGTTGTATTTATTAGTCTATATTAAACATTTTTGAGGAAGATCTCTTCGCTTTCTGTGCACATCTTCTGAACAGAGCCATCCAAAAGGACACAGCCATTTTCCCCTTAAAAAATCCAACTGAACAAAACAACCCACTCACATTATAAAATAGACTTAAAACTGTCCTAGAAAAATCTCCTAAAATGAAGAGTTTCTATCTTTTTAGCCTTCCTTACATGTTTAGGCTGGTGATTTGAGTTCACATGCAGTCTGATTCATTTTACCTTTTCTTCTGACGAAGTGAAGGTAAAATGAATAGCACCATGAATTTAAGTGCTCTGTGGCCAGAGGTAGAGCCAAGATCTTCATCTTTTAATACTGGACAACAAACCGTAACAATAGCTGCTATATCAGGCCCATGGATATGTGTCTGAGTTATAGCACATCCTTAACAGCTATGTAGCTTGGATTTCAGGGTGTCAGGCAATGGTAAAGCCTCTGCTTTTCAGTGTGGTGTTGCAGTGATTAAATTTCTAGCCTAAATTTGGTTAGCTTCAGCTGCCACTGATGTTAAGTGTTGTGAGTTTGTCTGAGGTAAAAGTGAAGAATGTCTCCCACACTGAGACTATGCACTAAATGCCTCCTTGTTACATCTCAAATAAACTAAACAGGTTGTTTAAAGTAGATGCTTCCAACATAAATAGTCAGGTTAAGATAATTGAAGTTTTCTGAGGGGAGAAGATACTTACCTTGTTTGTGCATAAGTCAGTGTTTGCCTGCTGCTGACTGGAAAATGCACATAACACGTGTCCCATTTTCTTAGACATTTCCATGGATAAAGAATGCTCTCAAAATTTCAAGTATGGTTTAATGGTGTCCAGAACCTGTAGAGATGAAAGGAGCTTCCCAAGAAAACAATTTTCCTCTAGATTTTCTGCTGCTGGGCCATCAGCAGCTATTTTCAGAGAGGTAGGAGATTGTCACACTGCAGGACTCAGTCTTTTGTCACTATGAAGGTGTGAGACTGAAAGACGTGTGAAAATTTTCCCCCTGGATGTTGGCCATAGTCAGTACATTGATCTCCTGTGTGATCTGCTTAATTTTCAGTTTCCTATTTATTTCCCTAGCAGTTTCCTAATTACTTTTGCAATGTCCATTGTTCATCCAGACCTTATTGTCTGCACTCAGAGTTGGTCCTGTGACAATGCAGCTGAACAGAAAAGGCAAAAAAATATTCCTTTTCCTATTCATGTGCTTCATCCTCGTAACCATCTTGTCCTAGGAACAAACTGAAAAAGTTGTCTATTAGCCTTTCTTCAAGTCAGGTACAATTTCTGCAGCAAATGTGATTTTTCCTTATGCATTCCTTATCCTATTTCTTCACTGCTGTGTGCTTCTAAAGAAAAATGGGCAATGCCCCCTCTGCTGCCCTAGCTTACATCATAGTGAGTTGCACTTGCTCCCATAAGCATATCTACTGATGTCAGTGAGAATATGTTGTAAAAAGCAAATTTCTATTTACCTATTGTTTTCTGGTAGTTTGCAGTCATTATTTAATGCATCTAACTTTGAGGGATGGATCTTGACATCAGTTTTAGGGATGGCTCCTGACACCAATTTTACATTTGATCCTTATCTAAGAAGCGGTTCAGACAGTTTTGGTTTGGCCTTGGTCCTGATATAAGGAAAGAGATTCTTAGATTTCCATTTGTTATTTTTAAAAACAGTGCCAATTTGTCAGTAAATACTATGGTTCATATTGAAAGGACACTAAGTCACAGTCAGATTTTTGAATCTGTTAAACAATATATGCTGAACTTTCAGAGAGTAACTGATTTGGGGGTCACAGTGATTTAATCTCAGTCATCTTTCCTGTGTTCCTTGGAATTGCTGATGCATTTGTTTAGTCTCTACTGGATTGAGAAAGCCTAGAAAATGATCTGAAGCTGATGGGAAGGGTGCAAATGTTGGGAGTGAATGATGTTCCCTCTCACTAACCAGTCAGCTTGAGGGAAGACAAGTAGCTGTCCCTGTTTCTTGCAAGTCCATTGAATGACCCAATTGTGTCTTTTGGATGGGTGCTTTTGGGCTTAATCACTTCTCTGAAGCCAGTTTTCTGGAAGAGAAGTGGTTTTCCAGTATTGTTTCACCCAGGCAGACTGTCACTGCTCACCACTTCAGCAAAAATCGGCACTGGCCAAAGTTTTCTCTCAGTTCACTGTACAACATGTAGCATGTACGTGACATGGAAACTGGGACACATCTGCTGCAATCAGGTGTCTGCAGACACTGCTGCAGTGTCAGGAGGTTCTGTAACTATAAAATTTTACTCAGCTTGGTCTGCACTTAGATCAACTCTAAGTTTGTGCAATATCTTTGTTTATTGTTTTTCCGAATGATATATTTAATTTATATGTACTCAGTGGAGTCGTGACTTGTATGAATGTTTATCCCACAGGCAGTGTTAAGTATCTTGCAAGCAGATCTATCTTGTGCTTTTCATGGTGCTCATTTATCTACATAGCCCACTCAAGGCTGAGTTTCAGCACAGGAAATGCTGAAAATGCACAGTGCTTTAAAGTATGAGCTGTTTATCTTCAGAGGTACTTTTCAAGGTCTGGTTTGTGTGGTGTACAGAAGAGAACAGATCAAAGTGACGTATCCTGTAATTTCATTACCTTACGAATTTTGTTTGGGCCTGTTGTCAATAGAATAGCACTGGGACCAAAACAGATATTTGGAAAATCTTTAAAGTTTGGAACATATGGGAAGTAGAACAGACTTGTGACAGTAGACTCTGCTTGAAAGCTAAACTGGTAATTTAATATACTGAATGCATTATGGAAACTGTTCATGTTTAAAAGCATTGACAAAGCATCAGTTCCTAAAGAAAACCAAACCCTGTCTTAGATTTGCCCAAACACTCAGTTCCTGTGTTAGCAGTGAAACATATTTATCCCAGAACCACTTTTTGATGTTCCTTAGTGCTTTACATCCTATATAGTTATTAGAAGCAAACTTCATATGAAGCAGCTGAAAAAAGTTGCCAGGGCTGAAACTAAACTCTGTGTTACATCACGTCCAAAATGTTTAAATAATATACAAATAAGATAGCTTCCAGCTAAGATATCTAATGCCGTGTCTTTCTAAGCTGAAAATTATTAATTTTACTGAGTTCTCATGAAGCACAACAGAGTACACAATGTAATAAAGAATCCTGTAAAGAAGTTTTCTGTACTTTTAATTATCCTTGAAATCAGCAATTGGCATTAATGGTCAAGTTTTCATCTGAGTCTGGGTTTTCTTGGAAAATCAGATCCTTAAATTTTTGGTGAGATTATTATTCCCAAATTTTTGAATTTTTGACTTTGTTTCTTTTTTGAAAAAATGAGTTAAGTATAAATCATAAAATAGCTTATTTTTTTTAAATATTGAAATGGCTATTTGTAGTTTGTAAGTGCAGATTTATACTTTAAAATTCCTAAGGCATTACAATTTTTGTGTACTTTTACTGAATATTTTTTGAAAGTGTAGACTAAACCATAAAAAACACAATGAAACTTCAATTTGTTTAGGAATAGATGAATAAGTTACAAAAAAGAACACGTGGAATTTTTCCATTTCTAATAATCTTCAAAAATAACTCTTCATGGATCAATATTTAGTCTATGCAAAATGTGTGATGCTGTTGATTTATCCAGCCAGTTTTGCTTAAACTGAATAGCCTACATTCACTCTCAAAGCTCAGAAAAAATGTGACTGAAGATGAGAAATGAGTTAAAAGAAGAATTTGAAAGTAATCCTTCACTAGCAACTATTAAGTCTTCTGTTTGGTTCTAGGTAAAAGTTTATATTCAACTCTGTCTGGATCATTGCAGTCAAAGCTCTGTATGTCTAGGAAAACCCTGAAATGTTTGATTGATGAGCAGTGTTGGCCAGAATATAATTTGCCATGCATGTTGCTTTTAAATTAGAAAAAGTGAGCATTTTAGTTTTGAAACCTGAAAATAGACATTACATGGGCTATGTGATCCTTGTTCTGATCCTTTTTCAGATTATGTTAAAATTGACTTTAATGCCATGGTGGTATGTTTTGAAAAGAACAGTTTATGCCAGGTATATTCTTCTATTTTGGTGTTTCTGAACATATGACATATGGCAATCAGGAAATTAGATGTTATATACATTTAAATAAGGAAACTAAATTTTATGTCATCTTCCTAATTATGGGGAATTCCCTCTCCATGTGCCATAGGAAAATCTAGTTCAGTTGACGATTATGGATGTGGAAAGAAATATTCATGGAAATATTCATGAAAAATATGGAAAGGTGGTGCTTCACTTAGGATTTAGAGTGACCAACAATCTTTTCCTGTAGTGCTTACAGGCCTTAATGTGCAAGTCTGGCTTGACCGAGTCCCTGGTTCTGTCCTCAGGAGCCAAATGAGGAGATGTGGTCTGGCTCCTCAGTTCTCGTCTCAGTTGGTCAGCCGGCCAAACTTCTCAGTGCCATCTTCCAGGCTGCATCAGACTCCCTCCTCCCTGTTCTTGTGCTCTCTTACCTCCTGTCCCTGCTGTGTAGTGAGGGGAGCGCTTCTCACCCTCGTGGGATTGCTGTGAAGGTTGATGTTTTGGAGGTCTGTGATGCCCTCAAATATCAGAGGAGCAAAGACAGTAACGAAGCCTAGAGAGTAACCTTTTATTGCATAGATGTTAGTGTCCATTCTTTGTGATTTTTTTTTTTCTCTACACATCTTGCCTGTGTTTTTGATGCACTCCCTGTGCCTGCTACCAAAGATTGTGTTCTGGAAAGAAGTGACACTGCTGCTTGTTGTCAGGGCCCTGCCTCTTCCTGCACCACGTTACAGATGCCCGGGATGATGCTGTGATCAACGTCACTGCATCAGCTTCCTTTCTCAACTCTTTAGGTGCTTCAGAAATTTATAAAATGCAGGAATCCACCTTAAAGTCATAAATACATATGCAATGGCACTGTTTTCATGTCACTGAATGTGTTTTTGAGCACACTTCCATGGGTGAATATGGTCAATACCACACACACGTCTTAATTTTTAGTGTCACACATACACATTTCCAACAGCATGGAATACCCCATATAGTTCTGTGCTTGTTACCTGCACAACAAAAAATGTGCATATGATTTTTTCCCAGATGCTCAGATTTCAGTTTACTTTGTAAATTCTGTGTTTATATCTAAGCTTTTAGTTATAGTTTGATTTTGATCTCCTAGACCACTCCAGCACAGTGAAATTTTGATGTATGGAATGTGACATTTCCATGCATCTGAATTTCAGAATGGTTAAATGTATACACTCTGGAGGTATGGAGACTGTTTAAAGATTCCTTAAGTCCTCTGGGATCCGAGTTTTGGCATCTGATGGTAAAGCCTTAAAAAAGGAAAATTGAGGTGAGCAGAAGACCTGAAGGAGCTCTTTGTGAATGCTGACATTAGCTCAGTAAGGATGATCTCCATCAGCTCCATCTATACTCAGTCGAGGAGAGCACATTTGTCCTCCACACAAGGTCCCAGTAGTCAGATTAGGCTTTGCTGGTGAATGTTTTTCTCTCCCCATTGGCTGGAGACTGTTTAGACACACCTGATTAAATTAGCCTTGATGAGTATTCTTTCTGATGGACTAATCTAAGAACTGAGTTCCAGTCATTAGGAAAGCTGATATGTGAATGGTATTTCTGTATCTTGGGCAACTTACCCTAAAGATGGGAAAATTAAGCAGCATTATGAAGTTCTTTGTAGATCATTTTGCATTAGGGTTGTGTAATTCTGAGTGGACTTTGATCCATACTACTGTAGACAGAACAGTTTAATGAATGCAGGGGAAAAGAGGAATAAGCATTAAGAGTAGGGAGATGGAAGGAAAACTCATATTTGAACCACCGGATTTCTGATATGAGATCTTCAATTTGTATTTTTTCCTCATTAAAACAGAGATGCATGTAATTTTCATTTACTGATTGAAAATGAAAACCTGAAAAAAGCAATCTGATAATTGAAGGTGTTCATGGTAGGAAAACTAGCTAACCTTCACAGCTGGAAAATCTTCAGATGGTGGTGGCTCAATATTTGTAATTTCTGACCTTGTGTGGCCTTGTGGGTTAACAGAGTTTTTAGCAAATAACCTGAGCTGGGTACTAAGGGCACATTAAATACAAAAAATTGGCTCAGGTAATGTGATTGCAAGCAGAAAAACAAATTGGAAAATGCAGTGCAAATGAATTCACAGTATACCTGTTACAATTTATTTACACAACCGCTGCTGGTGATGTGTTTTTTTTTTTTTTTCCTAATCATTTGAGTGTGTGGCTTCATGCAGAAGAAATATTTATATCTATGTATTTTCTTCTTGTGCAAATTTATCACTTACTGTAGCATTGTAGAAAAATGAAAGTGTGGTTGACTCATCTTTCATTTTTCTATAAATAAACTGAAGTTTCTGTTCTTTTACTTCATATGGTGTTGTAATATTCTTTCATGTAGAGAACTTCTGTTATGCAGGATGGCATACCTTTCTGAGATGTATTCCTAGGGTATTCCCTAGAGACACTCTGTTGTTAAAAATGCCTAGTCTTGTTGAGAAGCCCATCTCTTTTGGAAAACAGGAGCACCACATTCTCAGACTGTCACTTCTGTGAAGCTGGTGCATCACAATGGGAAAGATCAGTTTGATACTTGTGCAGTAACAAAACTTCTGTTATATAATACATAAACTGGTGAATTTGGTTTGTGTGGCCAAGTTATGGAAGCAGGTGTGCTACAGGAGTGGCTTCTATAAGAAGCTGCCAGAAACTTCTCCCACGTCCAACAGAGTCAGTGCCAGCTGGCTCCAAGATGAAGCCAAGGCCAAGGCCACCAGTGACAGTGGTAGCACCTCTGGGATAACAGAGTCAAGAAGCAGGGGATAAAAATCTGGGTCACTTCAACCAGAGAGAGATACAAGAATAGCTCAGTTTCTCATTGTTCCTAGTCTGAGGTGACTGGTAATAAATTCAGCTAATTTCCCTATGTTTCACCTGTTTTGCCCATGACAGTAACTGGTCAGTGATCTCTCCCTGTCCTTATCTCGACTCTTGGGCCTTTCATTGTATTTTCTCTCCCCTGCCCAGCTAAGGAGGGAAATGGAACAATGGTTGGCACCAATGTGTACAGCCAATGTCAACCTATCACAAGCATCAGCTTGAGATCTTGTGAAAGATCTTGTGAAAGAGCACTGCCTGTCTTCCCTGGGCGTGCTTATGCAGGGTTGTCTCCTACAACAGGTAAAACTGTGTCTGCCCCATGAGGATCATATCTTTCCCATCCTCAAAGAGGCAGGGTAACAGGGAACATTAAAACTGACTTGAGATAAATTATTTAGATTGGTTAAAGAAATAAATATTAACTGTTGTCAGTTTGGGAGTTGCAATTACTCAGTATTAATTAGGAGTGTTCACATTTAAAAGTGCTTTGGAGTTTGTATGATACAAATATCAGAAATACATTTAATCAAAGGAGGGAAATATTTTTCTTGCTCTTTGAGTGTGTGTGTGTGGAAGATGTTTGCAATTCGGTGTCCTTAAAACATAGTGAGGCACATGCAGAGCACTCTAATGTTTCAGCTGCACCCTGAACTATGTGCTTATGTTTCTGCTGAAATTGTATGAGTATTCAACACTTTGGAGAATAATTAGATATTTATATTATTGGATTGCAAATTTGTACTGCTGGGGAGCATATAGGGGGCTATGTGTGGTTCACAGTCTTTCTGTGAGAGGCCTTGAATATCATCTGAATGCGATCCTTTGGCTCTAGTAAGGAGTGAGATCAGTAGGATTTAACCTCTGTCATGCTTCTCTTCTACTGCTAAACATCTATATTCTACCAGTCCCACCATATCCATGTGACTGAATACCCATTTTAAGCAATGGCTTAAAGCCAGGAAATGAGATGAGAGACACAGATTTCAGCTCTCACTTTGAGGAGAATGTTTCTTGTTTGAGAAAGGACTGCTTTCTGATTTAAAATATGCCAAGAAAACTGATTCAGAGAGATAACCATATTAGCAGATTAAGGTAAGCAAATGCAGTTCTTTCTCCCCTTCCCCCAAAAAAGTCACTAATGCTGATGAAGACATTTTTGGAAAAAAAAGAAAACAGAAATGCTTTAAAACTTTAATATCAGTTCAGCTCACACCATTAATTTTTCATAATAGTTCATAAAATCATGGTAAGTAAACAAGTAAATATTTAGTAAGTATTTAAAATTGTTTCTTGTGTAAATTAGATGTTAATAAACTGAAAAAATATTTTGATTAGGGATTAACAGTATTTAGTCTTTGCAACAACGATTTATTGGATAGTACTAGTACACGACACTTCAGGATGGGAACAGTGACATTCAGAAAACATCTTAAGCTTCTATTTTTACATTCTGATTAATGCTACAGTAGCATCTAAAGGCTGGAATTTGGAGTAATATCACCTGTAGAAGTGCCCAAACACATTATGTGAAAAGGTCTCTGCCTCAAATGTATAATGGTAACAGGAAAAGCAACTGGGAATAAACCATAGGGAGGTGCAGGAAGTTGCTGAAGATAACCCAAGAACACTGAGAAGGGAATCTAGGTTTTAAAACATAGATTCAGTGTTCAGTCTGTTACCATATTCCAGCCACTCTGATTCCTGTTTCTTATGGGAATTTGGTGTTTATGACAAGAAACTTGATATCAGCTCAAAACAAAATCAAGAACTTGGGATCTAATTGTAGAAAAGCTTTAAAACAAACTAATTGCTTCACTGTGGGCAATTCAAAACTTAAGGCAGGCACAGCACTTCAGCTGAGGTGCTGACATTTAGCCCAAAGTAATTTTCTCAAATGTACAACACCTCAGTATATATAAGGTTCTGTCAAAGGCAGCTGCATAGAAAAAACATTATTGCAGTAAAAATTTCTGAAATTATGCAACTATGTAAGTATTTAAAGCCAAGATCTACTATTTGAATTATTTTAGTGAGTATGTGTAAGTTCTTACTAATCAGACCACTGAATTTTTTTAAACCATGTCCAGTGCAGCATGAAAGGAATACATGCATTTATTCCTTTTATGACCTGTATGAATATCTGCAAAGTTTCTAATTTTCATTTATCTCACTTTGATTTATGTAAATGTAATTGGATGAATGATTTGAAATCATTTATATTGCACCTGAGCCCTACTTCCAACAGTTCTCATTCAAAATCAGGTCTCTGTTTCTTCCTAACAGCACACACTACCCTGAAATATGCAGATTCTTCAGAATCAGAATATTAATAGGAATATGTATGTTTCATTTTTCCTACTATTGAAAACATTTCTTTCTGAATTTTGTATTATCATTTACATAGTGTAAAAACAAAATTATACTGTTTCCATAGCATGATAGACCAATTAAAAGTTTAAACTAAAATGTTGATTGTGCTAAAAATCAATCTATGAAAAACTGTGTTGAGATCTCTAACCAGTCTTAATTGCTTGAGGAAGAACAAAAAGAAAAGACTGAAAAAGAAACATTTCACAATATTCGATGTGTTTAGAACAGTTCGGTTTTCACATGCCAACACTTGAAGTGATGAATTAAGAATTTGTCTATGGTAAATAAGATCTTAAAGATTCAAATGCATATTGCATGTTCTAGAATATTTGCAGATAGAGATATATGATATTTACATTTAGGATATGTGAATAAAAATACAACTGCACATTTAGTACCAGTTTTATTCTTTATTTGCTCTTCTGAATTTTAGGAAAAAAATTTGCAAGCATTTAACAAAGTTTTTTCAATAAGGAACACGTAAAGAAGCTAGAATATGAATAATTTTTCTATTTTCCTTAGAGTTTCATACTTCTAGTATGTGAGTTCTTCTCTAATAGCTAAAATAATCCCTTAATTCTTATTTCTTAGACTTTTAGACAGTTCTGCTTCTTATATGAAGCTACTGAGTACCCACTGCTGTGGCCCCTGCTGTCACTGTTAGAAGTCAGGTTACGTGAGGGCTACTGACAGTCACAAGGCTTGCAAGCAGCTCATGAGTTCCATGCCACATGTGCAAGAAAAGGTTAAAAAATTAATCCTGACCTGAATCTGTGTCCATTTTCCCAAACCAAGTTGTTGCAGCCAGTAGGAAGCCACTTTGGGATGTAAAGTGACTTGTACATTGCAGAAGTTTTCCAGAACATAGCAGGAAAGAATTGGGTTACAGTGATGGACTTGCAGAGAGTGGGTCTGGCTCCTGACCCACTGAAAAAGCAGAACAATAGCAAGGTTCATTTTCTCTTCTCCTATACTTAATCATCCAGTCAAAGCCTGTTCCTGGTGCTCACAGTCTTCATCAGTTTTGGATGCTAATCAGAGCAAAAAGTAGGGTTCCAGGCCACATCTATAGGTCCAGCACTATACCTAATTTATCTTTGTTTAATACCTTATTTTAAAATAATGTTGAATTTCTTCTTGCTATTGCAAATATTTGAAATGTTTTTCTTAATGTAATTTTGAAGTCTGTGTCTTACTATGAAAAATATGGAAATTTCCTGCAATCTTAATTATCTTTCAATATAACAACCTAAAACTAGACTGAGCTTGTTTCCCTAAACCCAAATAATATAAAAACCCTTCTAAAACCCTCCAAAACTTTGTATACCATGTATCAGAATCAGCTTATGGAATGACTCCTGTCTCTGCACTGCTATAGTTGCTAACATGCTGCTCTTGAAGATGCAGCATAAAATTACATGTAAAGTACTGATTTAGGCTTTCTTCTTATTATTCATGAATATGTGAGCCTGTAGTTGAAAGGCATTATGGTTAATCTCTGAATTTAATCCTTTGCAGGAATAAAAAGTAGAAGAGACTCAGCATTATTTGGCTTACTATGCCAGATGACAAGTACTTGAGTGTTCCTGCACAGAAAGAGGCTGCCAGATATGCTTTTAGATCTTCCTTTTTTAAAAAATTGAGTGGACACTGAGTAAATATTTGAAGTAGTTTCTCTTTTTGTGTTTCAAATCGTTCAGCAGAACAAAAGCAGAGTATTAGAAAATCTTTAGCCTCTTTAAATTCTAAATCAGATGCAACATTAGCAAAACTTTTATTTAAACAGAGAAAGCCAGCTGCTATGTTATCTGCCAAGCAAGTTTCATAGGGCCTTCTCTTACAGTATTTTTTTGCATGAAGTATGGGTGTGGAATTCCCCTGCTGGTTCCTCCCTTGTTCCTCATGTCTCCTTCCTCCCCCCACAGAAATGCAATACCATGCACTACTAAAGTTAGATAAAGTCTCCCAAATCCTGATCTTTACTGGGAAAGGTAGGCTTATAACACATCAGGTGCTAGACCATCTGCAGGTACCAGGCACTGTATTTTCTCAAGCTCATTTGAGATGTTATTTGTATTTCTTTTAAATACTTGTCTAATCTCTCTGCATTTTGGAATCTTAGGCCTTTTTCTGACAACTTAGAATTTGGAAGAAATCTTCTAGTTTTGATATGTTGTTTTATTTTTAATAATAGTTGTTCTTTCAAGGGTCTCAAACTCATACTGTCGTAATCTTTTGGCATATGTTATTGCTCTTCAAATTGAATCAGTTGGAACTGCTCCAAATAAATCTTCTCTTCTCTTAGCTTCAACTGGGAAAAGTAAGAATGTTGTATAAATGAGGAATTTTCAGTTTCACAACTAAGCTCCATCTTGAGCTCCTCCAGAGTGTGAGGCAGAGTCTGGAACATCATCTGGTCAAAAGGTGTTCTCTTCTAGGGATAACAAATCTTTGTTACATGCAGGATGTAGTCAATGCTGTTTGGGTAGTGTTTCATGGCATATCTTCCTCCAATTTTTGTTTTCTGAAACCTCATCTTAATTATGGTACATGTTCTGAGACTGCTGAATTACAGTCACAAATTCACACTGAAGTCAAAGTTGGAAGTCAACCCCATTTTGTCACTCAAACAGCTTTTAGAGGAATAGAGAGATTTTGAGGTTGCTGGTCCTACTACACAGGTAGCAAGAACACAGTTCCCTGCACTACGTGTGACTTTTTTAGGAAAATAGGAATAATTTGTTGTAAAGTTTTGATAGGACTTATTTTCACATTCTGTTGTTGAGCTTCCTTATTATTGGCATTGTTAATTGTATCTGTCGGCATACTACAGATTTACAGCTTCAAAACTCTTCACTTGAGTTTAGAATTATTAATTTAATAAAATTGGCATCCAAATACATTGTTTGGATATGTAGACAAACATTTTGTTCACATTTCATCCAGACCTTTCTGACTATTATGTGTGATGAGAAATATAAAACTGCACTTTAAAAAAGATAAACTTCCAAATTTTGCACATACTGGGATACTCATCTCTACTAAAAGAAAATAAGTAATGAGAAATTAGAGGGGAAAATATTTACCCACAAAGCACATCATAAATTCTATCACCTCAAATCATTGGGTATGTATGCTGCATTTCTCAAAAGATGTGGTGGATCTGCCTGTACAAGGTTAAACTGTGCCACAGTACCCAAACCCTATTAGAGAAAAAAAGGCTAAGAGAAGATCACCACATTTTTATGACTGTCATGGTTCTTGTTTTTAAAGGACTGATGTCAAAAGCATTGTTGCCTAACTGTTACAGAGGCTTTTTTCCAGAACTGAGCTTTTCTGGGTTAAAAGACATTTCATAAGAGTCTACCAAATTAGGATGACCTGAGCTTCTGTGAAATAGCTAAAGCTGTCAAATGTGTAAATATTTAGAGTAATCTTCTGCCCACCATAATGGACCTTTCCTTACAGACAGAATCTATCCTGTGAAGTTTTAGATTTTTTAAGATAGATATCTATTTCAAAGCAGGTTAGTTGGGCTCTTTTTAGTTAAAAAGTGAAATAGAATGAAATTCATCAAATCTAAACCAGACAGAATCCTTAAAATGACTCATGGTCTAGAAAAGTCCATTTATCTCTAGTGGTTCTAAAACAAAACTGAACAGCTCTCTGGGATGTATGTCCAGAATTTGGTTGACTAATCTTAGTCTGGATTATTAATTACTCATGTTAATTCCGTGTGTGTGTGACTTTGATGAAAAAATCCCCAATTAGAGGTTTTCTTGTGTCTTTGGTCTGTAACTCTAACTTTGATCTCCTTGTGTTTCATAGTCAGATGGTGAATACTGCAAAACCACCTACTCATCTATGAAACTTCCAATGTTCAATTTTTTGTCAGTCTCATGGTCTGTAACTTGAAAACAAGATATGAGAAGTAGGAAATAAGACAATGTTACCAAACCAAGTGTTCAGAAGTCCTGAATGTACTGCCAGTTATTGAATCACTGATCCAGTTGGTTCATATATGTTCATATATGTTCATATATGGGCATATGCATTCAAGAGTTGCTGTTCAGAAAATTATTTTTTCAGCTTTGTAGTACCTGTAGCATATAATCTGTGTTCCCCACACTATGTGGTTCACACGAAAGTAAGAACACATGAGCTCATTCCTACCTCAGTTTACTTTCATTTGTTGTGTTACACTTTGTTTTCTCACCGTTTAGATGCATCAGAACTCTTTAAATTTTTAATTTTCATTTGCTTTACCTACTTTTTAAATGCTTTTGAGTACTTGTACTGTTTTATTTTTTTTATTTTAGAACTTTGGTCCTGGGTTTCCCCATCTCATTCCTAAATCTCACACTGTAATGTCTAACTTTGGTCCAGGAAGTGTGCGGTTATGATCTCCTCTGGCATCATGGGCTGTGATACAGAATTTTTGGTCTCCAAGGAGCCTACCCAGTTGTCTTTCATGTCTGGGAGAAGAAAACACTTCAATTCAGTATCCTGCACGGTGCTTAAAAAAAGAGTTTGAAAGAAATGAAGTGCGATGTCCCCAGGTGCTTGATACATTTACATACAAAAACCTGGACATTTTCCTTCTTCAGCCCTACTAGAATCAGGTAGAAAGAGAAAAAAAAAAAACTAATTAAAACCACCCTTGGTTCCAGGGTTGCTCCCAGGCACAGGTTCCTTGACACACTGGAAGTTGTGCTCTCATCAGTTGGGCTCCAAAACCAGACAAATGTGTCTTCAGGAGAACCCTGTCAGCACGAGAACTGCTGACAGTTTCTGGCTTTCCATGTTGGTGGAACACAACCTTTTAGAGACCTACTCACCTTTGTGTGACTACAATAGAAATGTTAAACAGGCTCCTTTTCTCCTCAAAGAAAACAAAACTAAAAAAACCCAAAACAACAAACCCCCCCCAAAAACCCAAAGCAAAATGAACCAAAAAAAACCCAACAAAAAATAACCCCAAACAAGCAAATCACAGTGGAATTCTTACAAGGTAAAGGAACATTCTCAAATCTCAAATTGGGATTCCCCATTTCCCTGAAGGCCAGACAGGTAAACTCAAGGTCTCTTCATTGCTCCATGTCTGAGTAGTTGGTAGGGCAGCTGCCTGGAGCACCAGTTGGAGTTGTGCTCTGTGTCACTATTGACATCCTAGGAGCAATGCTGCTCTTGGCAGGGGCTGTGCTTCAGTTTTGTTCACATCATGACTTTGGACACTACTGTGCCTCCCGTCTTAAAGTCATGGGGTCCTAGCTGAAGCTATCCACAGACTGACTGCACATACACACATGCAGAGAAAAAGGACATACTCACTTGGATATCACAAGGATACTCACTTGTGTCTTTGAAATGTGCCACCAGTGTGTACATTCACAACTTTGTGTCTTGTTACAGTTCCCCTGTTGAAGGGTTTGATCTCATCTCTGAACTCTTTAGCTGAGACATGGACCCCTCTCTGCCCCTTTTCTGACTCCATGAAGGGAAGGTGGCTGGCAGCCTGCCCTCTGCATTTACTGCTAGGATAGAAACTCCTGTGGTGCCAGCACATACCCTGTGTGAGTTCCATATGGCATTACATCTCAAAGGAACAGTTAAAGGTCAGCAGCATGTCTTTTACCTTGGAACTTACCTTTGCTGGTACAGTCTCATCCTGACACCTGTGCAGGAGCCTTTGTGTGGGTATGAACTCAGCAATCTGAGTTGGCAGTTCCCCTGTAAAACCCCTTAAATGTAGGAGGGGTGAGGGGGAATATGTTCAGAGAAGAAATTTGCTATATTTGCATCATATCAATAACCCAAACAGTTGCCCCAGATTCATTCTACCCAATTTCAGAAAACAAAATCTCTGTCCTGTGTGTCAACAAATATTTCACAGAAATGGATAAAGAATAACTTAACTAAGAAGCACTGTCAACCCAGTTGCAATTTGGAACTCTGAACTTGTGAGATGTGGAGGTTCATAACACTGTGGACTTGCTCTCACAAATGTGCCCAGAAGCACACACATACATATACATGCAAATATACACACACATATACACATGTCCACATGTACTTGCAATTTCCCAGAGTAGTGCATATTTACAGAAAATGCTTGTCTGCAGGACTGTTGTGGTAGGATTCACACCCCATGCTTCATACCTGAGAGTGGGTGGTTTACAACCTTTGCTAAACATAAGAGCATTTGAAGGAAGGAATACACAGGAACATTTGGCTTTCCATCCCACAATATACTTTGACCTTTTTTGAACATTTTTCATATATAGCACAATTGCTAGAATCCCAGTTGTTTCCTATTACTTTGTTGGAGACGTTTGTTATGAACATATGTTTTTTGATTCAGATGGCATGGTAAGGGCTGGTTTAAATCGTGCTGGTTTTTTTTTATTTATTTTCTCATTAATAGAAATTATCTCATTTAAGGAGTTTCATGGCCAACAGCAGTGTCACCTTTGTTTAGTATTTGGGGCCTTATTCCGTGTTCAGATGCCTAGGAAGCCTCAGGACAGAAAAATGTTGTCTAATCTTTTACCAGAACTCAGAAGTCTTGCTGAGAAGTTGAAATGGGATTAGAAAACTTGGTATCTGATCCTTTGAGGACAGCTGCTTCAAAGAAACTATACAGAGCTGCAGAAAAAAAATGAGTGAATTAACAAGCTTGAACCCTTTGAAATATTTACTGTTCAATGAATTTGGAGTGGAGGGGGGAACATGATGAGGCATTCTCACTCCTGAAAGGTGATATTATCCTCTTTTTTTATCACTAGAAAAAGTATGATATTGCTACTTTGACATTTCTTTTGTTTGATAGAAGCTGGAGACTCTGCTTTAAGTATTAGGTCATGTATATATATGTATATACATACATATATACATGCACACATGTGTAAAAGTGATAGAAAAAAGCTTTAAAAGTTCCATTTATTTTTCAATATGGTATTTTTTTTCAGGAATACTTCATTCCCTGTAAAGCACATTCAATAACTGGATCAATAGCCATCATACAGTAAATACTAATCATTAAGAATTGTTCTTTTACACAGTTTACAGTATCACTCTATGTCCTGGTAGCAGTTCCTCTCAATTTCAAAGCAGTTATGGAGATTGAGTTCTTGTTTTGGCTCTCTGGATCAGACAGAAATGTCTGATAAAAATTCAGACTTGGCAGGGAACTGTTCCCTCATCACACAGAGTGTACCTATCCTGTGCCTGCATTTATTTACCCAGCCACTATTTGCAAACACCTGTGCAGTTCTTCAGTTCCCTCCAGTTTCTTCTCTTTTGTTTTGGAAACACAGGTTTCAGGGTTTGTTGATAAACTTGAATGTTTTCATTATATATTTCCTTACGCTTATCTTCTGAAGGCATCTTAAAGGATCACCTGATCTGTAGAGTAAACTATAGTTTAATAAGAATTGGTAGGTTAGAATCTCTGTGGGTGACCATTTTGTCATTGAGACAATATGATACAAAGGACAGAGCGTAGCACACCTTAGGGACTCAGCCAGTGTTATCCACACAGTGTTGTGTTTATATGAGCTCCTAAATGCATGGGAAACTTTTCAAACATAAACCCAACATGGCTGTTAATACTTCATTTGGCAATTTCATTGAGTTCCTGTGTGGAGCCAGTTAAACTCAATGTGGAGGAACAGCTCTTGCCAGCCCAGCCTGGGAATGAGGACCCCAGTAACCAGGCATATCCCTTCCTGTGTGCATGGTATTGGGTTTTTAATTGCATTCAGTGCAAAGGTAATAAGAGCTTGCTAATAGATTTAGGAAAAATAATTGTTGAAAACAAAACCCAGTCTTGAGTCAAAAGTTCATTGGTTTTGAGCAGATTGTAAAAATATTTCAAGGGAGGCCTTAAATTCTTCAGTGGATTGCTATTTATCTATGGTCAGGCACATGCTAAATTATGATATTAAATAAATTACTCTCCTGTTGTGTTTTATAATAGAGCAAAGCCTTCCAGCTATATAAACAACACTTTATTTTTCCAGCATTATGGAATAAAATGGAGAGACAGCCTTTTGGGTTGACTGTTTGAGGTTCATGACTGAACAGCAATTTCCAAAGTTGAGCCTAACTGCGATGATAAGTTATACCTTTTGTAATGCTCACTCATGCAAATTAAGGCATCTTTTGAACAACCTGTGCACATTGCATTTCATATTTGGTAAATCTTATGTATTTCCCATCATGTTGGATGGAACTGCCAGTGTTTTAAAAAAGCAATTTATTTTGTCGTCTTTGAAGTAGCTGGTGCATTAGTAACCCTGCCACCTTTGAAATTAAACAGGATTTTGTCTGCAGTTTGAACACTCTGAAGTGTTCTTCTATTTTTAAATCTCATATGCGTATTTGAAATGCCTTCCGCTCTCCTGCAAATGGGTTTTGTTTAATGATTGCTGTTGTCTCTAAATGGGTCTTGGCATTTTTATTCCGTTTGTGATGAAGCAATTATTTTTGCTAATTGAATATACAGGGAATGACTTGAGACAGGGAGCAAACAACATCACATAGTCATGGGCACTTTAGGATTGAGAAGGTCATCCAAAATATGGCATAGCAGCTTTTGTATTTCATCTTGTAACTCACCTAGTATAGGAGTAATTTTAATGTCTGTGACCCAAGGTTTTATTACTTCCTCAAAGTAGAAGTGAGATATTAATTTTATGTGTGTGCAGCTTGCAAAAGAAGTGTCCTAAGTGATGTTTGCCAAAGCATGCTGGTTTTGGTACACTGCTTGTTATCATTAACTGCTCAAGTACTACACTGGTGAGTACAAATAATAGAAAAATAGAGGTGCTCTCAGATCCTTCTGGTCACCTGAGATATTTCATCACAGAATCAGAGCAATGGAAGGAAAGATGGCTTTGAGCCAGACCTGCAGATCTCAAATGCTTACAAAAACAGTAGATGCTTGTGGATGCTGGGAAGACAGAAATGTGCCCATCTTTTCTCTCCCAGTCCTTTGCTGACTTAGCTTAGAGCAGTATAAAAAGTACCTTACTGTCACTCCTTCCTTGGTGATCATCACCCAACATTTTATTCCTTCAAAGTCTCAAAGATATACTGATTTCTACTGAACTGTACTGATGAAAAAACTGAAGAAAGAAGGGAGCTTACTAATTGCACAGCAATTGAGCAATGAGTTAGGAAAGCTTTGGGAGAGGATGAAGTTAACAAGAGAAAACCAAGCTACATTTTTAGAGAGCTCTTGCTCTCTGAGAGCCCCGTTCAATGCACATTTGTTGCCAAGGAAGGAAACCAAACTACTGAGACTGACAAAATAAGTAAAATTTGAAAATACCATATGGATAACATTAGTCACTTGGTACTGGACAAGGTGAACTAAGAGGTTAATCTAGTATGGAAAATCTCATTGATAATGTTGGCATGTGCTCCACAGAATTGGCTGCCCAGGGAACAAAGGAAACATTGTTTTTTTACTGTGTGACTCAAGAGACCCAAAACAGTCAAAAATTCAGTTACTGAAAGATAGTACACACCAGATAGGAGGTATTTGCTAAAATTCCATGTGCTGGACATTGCTGCGCTAATTTCCCTGTACAATAGCTGCATTTGTATTGTGGTGTATACATCACTAAATTTCCTAAAACTGTGAAGAAATTTGATCAGTTTGTTGAAGAGTTTTTTGTGTCAAACCTTCTAAAGGACTGATTGTGAAAGAACAAGAAAAGAAAAAGCCACAGAATCCCTTTAAAATATGTCATCAAATCAAGCAAGGACAAAAATCAGGTGACAGAAATTGCATTTATTTTTCTGAACAGGCAAAAATGGAATTTTGCTGCAAGCTTAGCCATCACTCAGCACCATTATTGCTGCACTAACATAGCATGACTCTTTTTGTCAATGTATTTCTGTAAATTTGACAGCCTTTGATAACATTGAGAACTCTCTTGGGATGTTGATACGTCCTGAGCTGAAATGAATAGAGTGTGCAGCAATCATGGTTTATAGCTCATTTAAAAATTGTTTTCTTCTTCAGAAGATTAAAGAAACCCACGTGCATGGTTTGAATTCTCCCTTACCCATGTGATGGGGAATGGAATAAACACAAGTAAAAATTGCTCAGCATCCTTGCATTGTGCTGTTACACTGTCTGGCCCTGGGAGGGCTGTATTATTTTCACTGCCCTGTCAGAGGAGTAATCCTCCACTCAGAGTCAGGTGAAGTATCCCTAGAGCTGTGGCCCTGTGTATCTGTACTTGTGGATATTGATGAACCCCCAGATTCTTGGACGCTGAGTGTGTGTGTCTAGCAGCCGCTTTGAAAACATCAGGGCTAAAGATTGGACAAGTCATTGTGCTCTCAAGATATTACAGTCAGTGGTTTATTTCATCTTCCATGGGATAATCGTGGTCTTGTTACATTTCCACATTCCCGTGGAAATGAAGTTAGGATGTGCAGAGAAATACTGCCATTCATTTTGTATTCTTTCCAGTGCACTTTTCATCTACACATCATGGAGCATAAAATGAGAGGCTTGCACTCCCCTAATTCTCACAGGAGATCATTAAGATTCCCCACTGTTGTCTAATCATGTGCTGTCCCATTGATGTGTAGTCAGTTGATGGGTAATTGTGCTTTGTGCAGTAGATCTCGCTTGAGTAAAGCAGTGTGTTGGCTTTAGTTATGAGAAACTGGTATGGATTTTAAGCTCTTAAATGAACAACAGATCATTCTGTTCCTCACAAAGTATAAGCACTAAATATAGAGAGAATAAGTAATGGAGAAAGGAACATTTAAAATTTGTGTTTGCACACGGACTTTTGTATGGAAGAAGTATATCAGATGCATGACATATCAGCTTATTTTTTAATTTTTGAAATGCTGGAAGGAGTTTATAAATTAGATTGCCAGTGCATTAAAGGGGCTGCCTTAGCTGCTGGAGTGTGCCTGGCATAACACACTGGATTGAAGTTCCTGCTGTGAGCTGGGGAGCTGTGAGGCCAGAGCCACACCAGGGAGAGCAAATGAGTGATGTGGAAGAAAAAGGTTGTCTTCAGACTCTTTTCTTTATTGTGTGTGCCTCATGGTCTGAGCTGCAGTCATTAGCATGTTGTAGGTGAATGGAGTAGAGCTCAGGCTGAAGGCATGCTGGATACCCAGGCCTCTGGATAACACTGCTGAGTGTTTTCTGCAATTCAAGGGAGTGCAGGACCCTGCAGTCTAATTTGCAGATATATATTAGGAAAAGAGTTCCTCAGCACCAGCACACTTATGGTAAGCCCCATGATGTCGCATGGGCACAGACCATTATTTATAAGACAAAATCTTACTCATAAAACAAAACCTCTTCCCCACAAAGCTTCAGAGAGGCTGGGTGGAGGGAAGGCTGATTTCTTTCATAGGAGTAGCAAATTCACTGACCCAATCAGCTTCATTTCCTACGGTCTAGCTGCTTGACCCTGAATGTTTTCTGTCTTCAAGGGTTTTTGCAGGGGGGCGTCTCAGTGGGGTCATGTGCTCGGGGAAGCACTTTAGGCTGTTTAGTCTGGCTTGGCTTTTGCTTTGTTGCCACCTCTATGGGGTTTGCTGGACTATTTCGAAGCCAATGGTATTAGGCTGAATGACATTCAAGCAGGAACCTTCATGAGCATGTGGAAATGCCTCTCTGGTGCTGCAGGGCAATATTGATTAGCCTCAGTGTGAATCTGAGAGTAGCAGCACAGGAAAGGTTACTTAATATTGTTTTGTGGCAGCACATATGTTTTGCAAACGGCTGTTTTGAAGGTCAGCCACTTGCACATACAGCTTTTCCCAGCTCCCTGCCTGCCTTCAGCTCGCAGCCAGGCTGGTTATTACTTAAAGTCATTTTTGAGGTTGTGTTTGAGATGAAGACAAGAGGTAGGGCAGATTATCAGTGATAGCTGACAAGGTTGTTATGATAAGACATTAGCTAGGGATAGGAGAAAAGGCAGAAAATAACACATTCACTTGCCTGTCTGATAATGGTGAGGCAGGTTCTGTTTGTGCACATACAACACTGGTAATTCGGTGTTGAGAACCACTAATAGAAGGTTATAAAGCCTGCAGAGTTGTTCCAAGTGCTGTTTTATACAGATGCGCCACAGTATGAAATGATGAAATTTGCTTGTACCAAGTTTTGCTTCCTCTTATTTTAATAATAGTGTATGAATGTACAACTAATGTATTCTGTTATAAAACTCCATTTTCAGTGGCTCATAGATTTTTTTAATATGCACCAGCTCTCTCAGACAAAGCAGGCACAATTATTTTAATGTATTTTTTAGCAAAAGCAAGGAGAAAGAGTGTATTATGATGAATTTTGTATACAAAGATACATCAGAAAATAATCGGAATTAAAAAGATTTAATCCTTTGCTTTATATTTTTTGTTTCCTTTCTTGCTTGTATAACTTCTATATCCTTTTTTCCTAGTCCTTATCTAAAGATTGGAAAATTCACAGTAAAAGATATATGTGAGCACAATCTGATCTTTACTGTGTAGGCAAAACCTCCAGACCTTCAGACAAAGAATTCCTTCAGTTTACTGAATCTATTGATTAAAAAACTCTTAGGGAAAATGGGATGGAACTTAGGAAAGATGGGATGGAACTGTAAGTGTTCAGTAAGATTAAGAAGTTCCAAAAGGTTGAACTGAAACCAAATCCTTAATTTGGCCACTAAAGTCGAGTTCATAATTCCTCAGTGAAGTTATTTTTACTGCTGTAAGGTAAAGTACTAAATGTTACTGTAGCATCACTGATTATTAAAATGGAGGTAAAAACTGAATTTAAATGCTTTATGAGAAGTCAAAGGAGCAGTTCAAGAGATGGTAAATATTATGTCAGACTTTTATTCCTTTACAGACAGCTGCCAACACCTAGTAATAGAAAATTTGGGCATATATGCCAAATAAAATTAGTTCATTCTGGCATTTTCAAGACATCCACTAAATCTCTAGTCCACTCACCACTCTCTTACTGCCTGCAGAGACCTTTGCTGATACTTGATGAGTCACCATCTGATTTCTGAATTTAAGGAAAATAAGTGCTCCTTTGACATGAACAGGGCTCTTGCCACCAAGAGAACTTTGGGGTTTGCAGGTTTGTCCCAACCACCATGCTTGTTACTGCTTCCTTAACTTGGGAATTCCAGCTTGCTCATCAAACATGGAATATACCAAAGTCAACAGCAGTCTGGAATTTAGTATTTTCGTATTACCATGTTCACTGTTACTGGTATGTTTTTTTAAGTCACATTTTATATGACCAGTTGCAAACAAGAGTTAGTTTTCAGTGCAAGAATAGCTGGTAACAGCAGATTGGGAATGCAGGAAAGCAGAGATGAACTGCCCAGGCCTATCAGTTGCACACCAGAGGAATGTAGGAACTGAAATGTCCATGTTTTGGACAGGGGATGATCAATGTGAGTTTGAAGCTTGTCTCTGCCTGACTCCCAGTGACAAAATATTCCTGGCATCAGCTTTAAGAAAGACTCTTATATTACCTCTGAATTGGTTTGGGACTGCCTTGTGAGGAGCCCCTTTTGATATAATATCAACTGAAATTTTCATCGGTTTCATAGGAGAATTGCAGTATTTTTGAACAAAACACAACCAAGACTCATCATTTCACAGCAAGGAGGAGAAAATAGAAATCACAGTGGTAGACTCACATTGAAGGAAAGTAACTAAAAGGTACCAAGCCTAACTCACTCCAAAGATAAAGGTTATTAGAACAGCTCTTATACACCTCAGAAGCTTGGTGGCCATCTGCTGAGTAGAAAAAATAAATGAAAGCATGAAGTGTTTTACTTGGCATATTGTAATGTCAGATACCCATATCTGCAATTTAAGATTATACTACGCTGGGAAATAAAGCAAAAATAACCCCAAAATATCTCCAGCCTTTTCAAACTGTTGTAGGCTAATTCTAGTACATAGAATATATGTAGAATAAAGTATTTAAAAATTAATACTTACTATTTTTTAATTACTCCGATTAAAAAGCAGCAATTCTTTTATTTCCCTGCTTAATGTTATAGTCCAGATTTTGTCCTGTAAGGACATAATTTACATATTTCTAATTTCTAAAATAAGAGATATGTAAACTTGAGCTTAGATGGCTCCTGTTGGATCTATATGTTCACTAGAAGCACAAGGGTCAGCTAGGGTGGGAATCACCGACCTATTCCATGCATATCATTAAATATTCCTTGTAGATGGTAGCTGTGAGTCTTCTGTGAGTTGCTGTGTTCATCAGTGCAACTGACTCCTCTAGGAGTTGTGCTCAGGCTGAAGAGATGTCCTGAAACACCTCATGGACAACTGTGGATAAATGACAGGATGTAGATTTGCACATATAATGCAAATATGAAAATAAAATCAGGGCAGAAACAAAAACCTGTATAAAGATTTGATTTTATCAGTAACCTGTGTGAGCAGAATCTAGAAAAAGAAAGGCCTTTGTTCAGCTTATTGACAGCTTTTCTGTTGTGTCTTAAATTATTTGTACCAGTAACATTTCTCAAGGTGTTGGTAGGAATTTCTGCATGAGCAGGGCTGCAAGATATAGTTCTACTAATGTCAATACTTTTTGAGGTGTATGCTGCTTCATTCTGTGGGAATTTGTACTGATGAGTAGCTCTCTAGAAGCCAGCTGAAATATGTACCCATTTGAATTTATGTTGGTTGTAAAATTACATGACAGTAATGCAGTATTTCCTGTGAATTATTATTGTAAGCCTTCCTAAGTCTCTTGTCTTACAGTACATTTCCTAAACTCATGGCAAAAATGCTGTACTTTTTTGGCATGAATTTCAAAGGTCAGCATGTAGTTATATCTCAATTCATATGTAAGAAAGAAAAATAATATTTGCAAGGAAGTGTTGCTATTCATTGGGTTTTCAATAAATCATCTTCTTGTTTTTACTTCATTTGCAGCATATGATTTCAGGGAATGAAGCTGAAGTGGACTTTTGTGCCAGCTAGTCTCAGTCACATATAGCAACTCCTTAATTATCACTTAGCTTCTCCTTTATTATGCTCTGTGCTCCTTAGTTTATAAGGATTGCGTTCAGTAAGACAGTTAAACTCAATATAAATATGCTTGGAGATTAATACCTTGCCTGTTAATTTGTTTTCATCTCCTCATCTTTATTGCTAAAATGAACATCAGGTAGGAATCTGAATATACAATTTTGGCTTTTAGCTGATGGTTTTTGCTACTAAGAGTGCGAAGCCATAAAAGACAATCTGGCAATAGGGAAGAAAATTTGTAAATATGATTTGAATGCTAATTGTACTTCAGTTTTTTTAAGACCTCTCGCTAGAAGCCTTATTAGTCTTTTATATTCTTGCATTTCTGGGCTGGTATAACCTGAACAGAGGGAATGAGATTGCAATTTTCCTTCTGCTGGGGGTGAATATAATTTATTTTTCTTATTATTATTGGACTCTCTTAGCAGGAATTAAGACTCATTGCTTTAAAGACACATGCATTTAATAACAGAGATTTGATGTATGCTGATCTCAGTGCTCATATGTAGTCTCCTGCAGATCAGAAGCAGTGCACAGCTGCAGATATTTGTGCACATGAAGTGCCTAACAGGACCACTGCCTAAATGCATGCATTTTACATGCTTTTCTTCTGATATGGATCTAAAGCTGCCAACAACAGCGTGGGAGCAGCAAAAATTAAAAGGAAGGGAAGGAATGTTTCCAATAAAAGTTTTCCTCCCTTGCATAGTCTAAGTGACAGCAAGCATTCCGGCTTTGAGGGCTTTCAGTTGGCATTGTATGAAACTATATTTCAATGTGGGGACAAAAAGCTGACTATAAAGAGGGGGAGGAAAGGACCACGGCACCACTGGGCTTCATTCAAATTTGCAGCCAAGGCTGTGGAGAGGGAAGCGATGACAACTGTGGGGTTATATGTGCGTAAGAGCAAAGTTTCCCACACGTGTTCTCATCAGTGTCACAGTTTGGGGTGCTTGGTAATGGAGGTTTGGGCTTCAGCCAGTAGGGAGGCAAGGCCAACCACAAAGTTCAGATCTGGATCCAAATGCCTGCGTGTTTGGGAGTAGTTATCCCTCTGGTTTGAGATTTCACTCATCTTAACCATGCACAGAAATAAGTAAGAAACATGAACAAAGATGATTTTCAAGTTGCAGTTGTAATACTTTAAGTATTTAAGCCCTTTAGCACTTTTGATTAACCAGGGAATTACGTGAGATTTTCTGTGCCATTTACTTTATTTTAGCAAATTTATATATGACAAGTCCTCTGTCCTTTGTACTGCAGATCAATCTTAAATGAGCCTGAAATCAAGTTTGAAGCAAATACCTCTTGTGCCTCCATATTAGATCTTGTGCTTTAGGGAGCACCTGGTTATCTGCAGGAGAATGAACTCCTATCCTTCTGTAAAACCAGCTCTTCAAGCATACTAAGGGAGAAGAGATGGCAGCCACTGGCCAGTGCCACGAAACCATGGGCAGAAATGTCTGCAGTGAGTTGCATTTGCTGTGGGACATCACTGCATTTTGCAAAACAGCCCCATTTTCTGCTTGGAAGATATCTGCCCCACTTCTGGAGACTCTGCTGCTACAAGGATAAAAATGGACATCCTGTACTCATCTTCCTGACCTAATTGAATGGGTTAGAATATACAGGCAATGCTGGAGACTGCCTAATTTATTTGAACTTGAGAAGATGGCCTTGGTTGCTGGAGTTGGTGTGGCAGCAGCCTACAACCTTCTCCCTTTTCTCTTGCACTTTTGTTGTGGCAGGAGCTTCTTCATTCTTGTAGGTGCTAGGAAATCCCTTCTTCTTGTAAAAAGAAGTCTTTGCTAGAGTTTCACCACCTGAAATCCTAAAAGGCACTTCCTCGGCACACAGGAGTTCTGCCTGACCTGTGGTCCAAAGCATGTCCAGAAACTCCATTGGAATAAGACAGACTAGAATTGTTTTGATTGTTTTTTATTTCATCCCGTTTCAACCATAGTTAAAACCAACACCAAACTAATTGAACAATCTTGCATATATTGATCAGATTTTGATATTTGCATTTAACACTATAGCTATAGTAGCTTGTGACATACTATGTAGAATACACAGATTTTTGAAGAGATTATTTGCTTTGCTAGTAGTGGTTTTGTGAAAAAAGAAGCTAGTGACCCTTTGCAAAACCTCAGTAACTCGGAGTCTCCTAAATAATAATTGTCTCTCTTGAAAATAGGGCTGTCTCATGCTTCCTTATGTCCTGGTGGTTAGGTCACATGAAGTGAAGTAGACAATTGAGCAAGCACATTGTATAAGTCTGAGAGTAGATGGTTGTCCCTGCTTTAGGAGCTCTTTTAAAGGGGAATAATAATTCTAATATAAACCAAAGGTAGATTTTTTTTCCCTTGGTCATACAAAAATAAGACATCTTAGTCCTCATGCTCCTTCTAATTATATGAGCTACTGATTCTGAATTAATGTAGTTCATTCCAATTTAGACTGTTCCTGTTAAGATGCAGTTGGCATCAAAATGATTGTATCTTATGACTACTACTGTATATGATATAATTAGGGAGTAATCCCTTTCAAAATTGGTCATTAGCATTAGCTAGCAATTTGCTAAATTTGCTTCAAAAGGTTAATGCTACAACTATGGTAAACAATAACTAATTTCATGGGGATTTATTGCTGTTAAAAAGTAAATCAGTTTCTAATAGCAATACTTAATTTTTTTAAAAAAACTGTAGATTGGTTGAGTGCACTCAGATTGCTTTACAATGGATATTTTCCTGGCAGATGAGTAATCCTCTGCTAGTAATTTCAGTTCTGAGTTCTCAGATTTAGCTCTTCAATTATGTATTCTTCATTTGTTTTATTAATTGTTTGGTTATATTTGACGATGCTGAACTATACGTGCATGCATAATATATGACATATTATTCATGAAATTTTGCAATGTTATGGGTTCTGGTTACTCATGAGTAATACAGCAACTGTCACATAATAAATAGAGTAAAGTGACTTTATGTAAGCTTGTTCTAAGTTCTTAAACATAATTATCTGAATTGTTGAAAGGAAATAAGTGTTGAAATTACCGTGACGCATGATGTAGTAACTTGAGGAAATAAATTTTTATGCAATAGGTAGAATTCTTCTAAAGGTGTTTATGACAGGAACAAATGAGCTAAATGGAGATATTCTATACTTAATACCAAGGCTGAAGATGGCTGAGATTGTTGTGCTAACCCTTGCTGTAAATTTCTGCCACTTTATTAACTACAGAAGAACTGGATATAATTACATAAGCAGAGAATTTAGCTGTGAAGAAATATTGCTGCTAAAGTTCTCGCAGGATTGGCCTTGCATGGTAGGAAACACGCAACTAATGAATTCTGTGAGTTGCAGTATGCTGGAAAGGGTGGTTTCATGTCTCTTCCGGTCATAAAGCATAATGACCTCAGCTCCCTCTCAGTGCTTTCAGATGCAAATATTCTGCCATGGAAATCTAAGGAAATCTACTGTCTGTGGTTTGAATCAAATGAAATGAAAACTATTTGCTGAATTGCAGAGTCTCATTTCAGTGACATTGAGGTCTGTGTGTGGGTGTGTTCTTCCCTTATCCTTCACTCCTTCTGGACTGCCTACTCCCAAATCTCTTTGTGCACAGAGATATTCTTGAATTTGGCAAAAGGTTGGGAGTCTGACCACAGACTTTGTAGGTGATGGAGAAGCTGAAGGGACAGCCACTGGAGCTACAGCTCCTGCAGTTCTCCAGTGCTTGAGATTGCAAGTTTTGTACTGAAGCTGACTTTCTTGAAAAGTAACATTACATAAGGACTCAGGGAAGTATATCGTGCTTGCATTAAATGTTTTGAGGTTTTAGTTTCAAAATACTTTTTTCTATTGAAAATACTGGGAAAAAAACACAGAAATTTTCAAAACAAAAAGCCCAACAACAAATTCAGAACATTTCCTTCTATAAAGCATTTTGGTTTATAAAATCACATTTTTTTCTGAGGCTGCGTGCTGTTGCATTGGTCTTGTTTTTAGACAGTAAAATATTTTTCAGTTATTTCTCACATGATATAGGGGTTCTATGTGCAAGGGATAAATAATGGTTGCAGATAAATTTTGCTGCTTACTGGATTCTGTAAAATGCATATTGAACTTCTTTGAACTTGTAAAATTATTTTTTAAATTCCTCCTTGTTACTTCCCCCCCACCCCTTATTAGCATTGCTACTTTGAAACTTTTATCAGTTGTTTAAATTGCAAAACAAATTGGAGATAATATGAGATAATTCAACCTCTAAATAGCAGAAATTGGTAAAAAATTATTACTTAAAGTGAAATCACAGAGATCACTGGTACAGTAATTCATTACATTTTTGCTATCAGTTTCCTGTTGATTGTTATTCACCTGCAATGCAGTCAGTAACTTTGCAGGAGAAAACCAGACCTGAATAGAAAGAACATCAACCAACCTGTCAAGAGTAGCACCTCTAAATTCACAATTTTTATTGTATTTTTATATTTATATTTTGTTCGTATGCTCTGGACAGTTCCTCCAGCTTCATTAAGACAGGGCTAATACGATATAAGTGTTCTTTCATGGGTTTCTAAAAAGAACTAGAAAGTTTTCCTTGCAAATCTCAGCATTTTATCAAGAGAGGAATGCACAACTGCAAAGAGTTCATTCATGGAGTAGGTTCTATGATTAGATTTAAAGATTTAAATAGGTATTCATTTTGTGATCATAATTTTGGCTCCTCTTGTGAATAGTTGTGTTTGAAGACAAACTGACGGCCTTGTAAATTAAGTGGAAACTGTTACAACTGAAATTCATGTGCATTTATTAATATTGGAATTTAGCTTTGAAAAAACTTCAGCTGTTTTATAATTTCTTGAAGTGCTACTAATGTATACTCATACTTTCCTCACGTTGTCTTCTGTTAGTAAGAATTAGATTCTGCTTTCATTTACTGCAGCTGCAAACTACTGACTCTGTACTTCATTTCCTATAATGTAAACTCCCTGGTGCAATACAAAAAGAAAACTGACTTTCCCCAAAATTTCTTATATGAAAAGGAACTTTGAGACACTCTAGGAGAGTGAATTCAGTGACTTTTTATAATCCTTATTTCACACTCCATTACAGAATTACATGGAATAATAGTACTATTTTTTTAGATTTGGTTGACAACAGTGAACTAAAATTCAGTAAAAAAAGTTCTACATGAAAATTCATTGCAAACATAAACAGGAACATCTCTGTTGACTCTATTGGCCTTGTGCATTTCAGGAGGCAGAGCAGTTTAAGGAGTCAGTACCTCACTCAGCACAGATGGATGCATTTTACTCTCTTTTAGTCCCATTCTATTAGCTATATGATTCACCTGGAAACTGTGCTTTGCTTTTCAGGCCACAGATCTGGTTATATTAGTTCCAGTGACACATAAGTACTAGTCATCCATATGCTGACTTTCCTGACACAGGTGTGTTTCAGATCATGGAGGTGTTATTTTAAAGAGCACATTGTTACATTGGTCATGAAGTCACACAGCAGTGTTTGTTTCACAGAGAAATATATGTGAATGAAATGCACTGTAAGTATTGAATAAGTAAGCTTCACTGTGGCAATTTTTACATGTGAAGAGTATGAGAGGAGATTTGTCAGTAACATCTGAATAATAAGCCCGAGATGTACCAAAAGCCTTGTGGAAAAGCGGTTCCTAGAGCTGTTCTTTCTTATTGAATGCTAAATACAGGCTTCTGAGATGAAAGAATAAAATCAGCATTCAAAGCATATTTATGTTAGGGCTGTTAAAGGATTTACTTTCCATTCACTACCAGCATTTTTGCTCTCACATTTCTCATTTGTTTACCTACAGACTTACCACAGGGCTTCATTGTGTGCCCTCTTCTGTCACACAAATCTGCTGGCTAGGAGAAAACCGACAAGAACATTACTGTATTGATTTTCTCTCATGCCTGCAAGTCATGAAGGTTTCGTGATTAATATAAATCAATATTTGTGGTAGAGCAGGAGGTGATTTGCTTAACTGCTGATAGAACACTGGAACTTTCATTCAGCACAGTTTGTTATTTGTAAATACTTTCCTTAAGAGGACTTCTACTGTACCAGGCTTCATACTGTGAAGCTTGAAGATTTTGGTGTGATATTGGCAGAATTTCCTCAGCTATGACCCCCTAAAATTTTAACACAAGTTAATTTTAAAAAGAGCTAGAGTCTAAGCTGGGTCCCCTGCTTTCTCACTGCTTGTTAGAGGAGATGTGTGATAGAATAAAATAGAATAGAATAGGTTATTTCAGTTGGAATGCAATGAACAGCTAGTCCACCTACCTGACCAAGGACCAACCAAGACAAAGCTTGTAGTTAAGGGCCTTGTCCAAATGCCTCTTAAATCCTGACAGGATGGGGCATCAACCCCCTCCATAGGAAGCCTGTTACAGTGTTTCACCACCCTCCCAGTTAGTTAAAAAATGCTTCCTACAGTCCATGAAGGAATGATGAAGGGCATTAAATAGTTCCTTAAGAACTGAAGGAGTTGTACATGGTGTATCAGTCCAAGGTGAAAGAGTGTACACAGTGATAATGCTGGGCTTTTGCAGGCTGGGAAATTGCAATCCCAGCTATGCAGCTTATCTGCTCTCCTCCGTAATAACAGGACATCCCCTTCACCAATATTTTCTTTTTTGCTTTCCTCATGTAGGATACTTTTCAGTCTCTTTTTTACAAACCCGCTATGAAGAGATCAAAAAACAACAACTGTAAACTTTGAAATTGTGATTAGTAAATTAATCTGTTAAAGGTATGTGTTCATATGTTAGATACATACAAGTAAGTAGAGTATAAAAGTGTTATGCAAGCAATGGGGAAATTATTTTCACATAGTCTTTATAGATATTATAGATGTAATTCAAAGTTCAAGTTTCAGCTAGAACTTGTATTCCTCCTGTGCTCTTTCTCTTCAGGAAAAAAAGATTTATTGCTGTGAACTTGGTATATAATCATTTTAAGGCATAAAAGAATGTGTATGGATTTTGAGAACATAGTTGCTGATTTTCAAAATGGAAAAACTCCAGAGCACAATGCTCTTTTACTCTTTTTTCAAGTGCTTGTACGAATTCCATGTAGAAAACTGGCCTGCCACACACGTGGAATAATTTACATTCAGCTTTGCAATACTATATACTTCACTTTGCTCACTATTATGACTGGATTTCTATCAACAAATCCACCTTTTAAAAGCTTCACATGGTAACATGTAAGTTGCTCAGTGAAAACAGGTCTCTCTTATGGGCTAGTAACTGAGCATACTCAAAATAAATGATGGTTCTGTATTTCTTTAAAGTTTTACATTACTTTAAGAAAAGGGTATTGCAGCTAAAGTAGCTGCACTTTTGGAGATAGATATGTTTTTTGTATGTCTAAAGAACATGGCAAAGCAAATGGTCTAATCTGACTATCACAGTCTGTTTTTGGACCTGGGTATGTGTAATGTCAATGACCACAATGATAAAATACCACTCCTAAACAGACATCAGCAATGTAGAGGATCCCCTTTTCACATTTAGATATATAATTTTTAAAGTAAAGAAATCAAAAGGGGAAGTGCCTCCATCCAGCCTGTCTACAGCATGAACTAAGACAGGAAAAAAAAAAAAGTGATTATATTCATCAACTTTATGGAGATGCTTGTATAAAAGGACTCTTGGTTCTTTATTTCTTGGTGTTAGAAATGAATGTTTGGCACAAGTAGGATGCATTATTAGTAAAGTCAGACTGCTTGCATTTTTGATTGAATTAAGGATGAAAAATGCAGGTGAATCCTGGGAAGCTGATACTCCATTGACTGATGAGAATTGTAGAATGTGCAAATTATATGTTACACTAGATAGTGATTTCTTTTTAATGATGAAGATTTTTCTCTGGTGGTTCTTGTATTTCTGTCATTTATGTGAACTTTGTAACAACTGGTGTGGCAACAACTTTGTTTGCATATGATTTCTGTAAAACCCAGTGTCTCAGGAACAAGGAGTTTGCCTGATACTGATATGAGTCTCTGGTTATCTGATGCAGGAACAAGGTTTGCATAAGTCCTGGTAGTTTACATCAGTAGTTTGACCAGTAAATCATGTGCTCTTTCATTGCTCTTGTTCTGTACTTGTCTTTGATATGCTGGTATTCATCCCCACCAAATGCTTGTCAGTCCAGTACTTTCTGAATGACTACCCTGTCTTCTGCTTTTGAATAACAGCACGGGCAGGTGGCTGTGTAGTTTCCAATCAAGAAAGAATGCTAATGAATTATAAAGAACTTCTGACTTTCATTTAATAGCACTGTGACATGTTATAACAGCCTGCCAAACTCAGCATTTCCTATAAATCACACTTCAAGGGGAAAAAATATCCACCTGTCATACCTGAGCCCTCTGCAAAAGTCAGTGTTTGAAGATTTGCTCCATCATTTAAAGTACCTTCTTATGATAAATATTTCTTTTTTTAATGGACAAAATAGGAGAATTTAATACTTTCTCTCTTCTGCCTAACTAGGAGAGCACTGTGCATTTTATTTCACTTTTGGAAACACTCTATTGTTCTTTCACAAGAAGAAAATTCATTTCAGGGATGGTGTTTGAATAATAATTGGCAGCATGCCTGAGGTATTGACATTGTCTCATCAGGACTTTGTACATCTGCATGTCCATGCAATGCCTAACCTTTCTTAGCAAGTTATTGATTTTATATAAGTTTGTTAAATACTGACAGTTCTTGCATACTCATTTTTGTGGCCATGCAGATGACCTGGAGCCATGACATACGATTATCTGAAACACTGTAAAGACTGATGATTTATACCCTAACAAATAGTGACACAATTCATAGATGTAACATAGGGAAACACAAACTAGTTCTTTGCTAGACAGTGATGTGTAAATCAAATAGCTAAGGTGATTTTTCTGGGCTAAAATAGGGAGTGTTTGTTTCAGAATTTATCCTCAAGCCTTTGGGCAAGGAATTATTAATAATTTTCATTTTTCAAAGGATAGTAAATAAAATTTGCTTCTGCAATTTGACCTGATTATCAGATATCAGTGCAGATTTTTTTTCTTTTTGGAGAGGTCAAGTCATCTGAGAGTTATTTTTGTCTTACAAGTGAAATGAGCAGGAAGGAAGTCTCACTCTGAGGAAATGTTCTGTCATATTAAAGCTTTCTACATTTTCTATTACATACTTGTATAAAAGATCTGTACAGTTCTGTGAGATACTGTATGAATTCATGGAAACAAGAAAGGGTAAATCCCCAGCTGGTATAAATCAGCCTTGCTTTGCTGAAATATAGAGCTGTGCACTTGCTCTATACCAGCCGACAAGCTGGGTGAAAGTAGACTTTAGAAAACGGAAGCTTAGGTATATACATGTATCATTTGCTATATATATTAGTGGTAATTACTAGTAATATAATCCCAGTGGCTCCAGGGGATACATTAATATATGCTAAAATGAAATTAATTTTTTAAAAAGTAAAAGAAATTAAAAAAAAATAAAGTAATGCCATAGTTATGCATAGCTCTCACTAGAAGCACAAATCTAGTCTTCTGTTATGTTTTATATATTACTTATTCCATAATTTAATTTAAACTTTGGTGTGTGTTTATTTTAGGATTAATATATTTAAATGTAAAATTGTACCACTTTTTTTGATTGAATCATACTCCTTTATGTGATCAAAAATCCTCTCTGATCATATTGCCTTGTTTCTGTCATGTTGCCTAGTATTATTTAAGCAATACATAAATTCTCCTGCATTTGCACAAAAAAAACCCAAAACAAATAAACAAAAACATCCAACAAAACAAATGAACAAAAGCCTTAGATAAAGAACTAAATTCAAAAGGAAGGAGAAAAGTCACTTTCACTTGTTTTACAGAGAGCTCTTCAAGATTAATCTCAATTCATCCTTCATTCCTCCTAGGTCACGTGGGGAATCTTGAGGGTTTATTCAGGGAATGTTGTATGCAGGCAAAAGAAGGTCATGCTTAGCTCTTTTCCAAGGTCTCATTATTCTGACCACTCCCGAGAAACATTCCTTCTCAACAAAGGATGTTTTCCAGCACAAAAAGTTACCATTGACTGGGAAGGCCAGTTACACCTAGCAAACAGTGTTTCCTGCTGCCCTCATCATTGCCCTACCTTTTGGATTGATGCAGGTGTTGGCTAAGCAGGGGGTTGATGTGGAGAAAATGGAGGTGACTGACACAGATACAGTAAGAAGAAACAGAACACAAAAATAAAAATATGTATGAGTGTGCACATTGTGAGTTAATAGTAGTAAATCTATGCAATGAACTCCATGTGTTCAAAGATGATGAAAAAATACTTTAAATATTTTTCAGCTTCCCTATAGAGTTATGCTTTTCTTATGTCAAACCTTGATCTATAGTTCTATGGGGGAAAGGAGCATTTGCAATGTTAAAACAACCCCTTTCACTTTAGATTTAAAACAGGATGACAGAATTATAAACATTGTATTAACCCATATTGATTTCTCTTTTCTTTTGGAGCAGGAGGAACAAAAGTAATAAGAAATCTTGAATTTCGTTTCAAAGCCAGTCCCTTCATGCTTATTCTGAAAGTTTAGTCTTTTATGTGAAAAAGTGTCTGCTGACATTATTGAGTACATAAGTCAATGACAAATTTTCCACTGAATTAAATGGAGCCACAATTTCATCTCAAGATACCAAACCAGATTTTTAAGTATGTGCTCATTTGCTTTTCGTTTAAATATAAATTGAAAGCTTAAGAATTGAATGGTAAAATATATATTTTCTAGATTATGCTGAGGAGCTGATTAGTGATTACAATTTGGCAGTAGAATTAAACAGGAAGAAACCAAGCTGTTTATCCTCTTCCTGAAATATTTTGGATTTTACTATGAAATTTATTTCCTCTATGAGAGTTCAGTTACTCTGCTCCAGATTTAGACCTAGGTCTATTCTGCATCATTTCTCAGTAAATTTACAGAGAGTGATTGCTTTTTGTAAAAACACCATTTAAGATACAGATGGGACTGGATTCAGTGTACTGATTTTTTACAGCATTCTCAGCAGAGGGCTGCGTTGGTGGAAAGTCAAAGCACTGCAATTTGTTCACACCCAGTCTGGCAAAAAAATGAGCATAATTTGTCACTTGGGAACAAGTATGCAAGCAAAAGAATGCTTTTATGTGACAGGCAGGTCTGCACAGGTGTTGGGATCCAACCAATAGCTACATTATGGCCTAGGCAGGTACTTCCTTTGGGGAAAGAGAAACATAAACATTTTATCTGATCACATCTGTGTTCTGTCGAGATGTCCTCCTGTCTTGAGAGAGTCCTACCTGCCCCTTGCTGTCATCTAGGGAGCTGAGCCAGCACCCTTCACCCACCCTGCACATGTGTAACATAAAGCTGTCTCAGCACTTAGCTGAGATGTGCACTGCACCTATAGACTTGTCCAAATGGACTCAAGCAGCACAGCTGTGGCAGCATACACCCCAATATTGACTGTACCAGCTCACCTGCACACAGCCAATTTTACAGTGAGCTGCTTTGGCTGATAATTGAATTGAATTGAGTATTAGTTGTTGGAATAACTTTGACTTGCTTAGAACCACCTGTGTGAGTGCAATCCAATGGCTTTGCAGGTGTACTGTGAAAGAACTTCAAGTAGCCTTTGTTAGGCAACTGCTAGAAAGAGCCTGCCCCCTTGCTTGCTTAGGGCATTCTTAGGAGGATTTCAATCAGAACCTTGGTCCAGAAACACCATGATAGTCACAGGTACAGATGGATACTACAGATCCACTAAAGCATCTTGGTTGTGTTGCCACAATGATGCATTCTGATATTGAAATTTAGATTATGGTCCAGTTTCCTATCTAAGCCACAGTATTATAACTCACTGTTAAATGGTAATAATACAGTCATTATAATTGATAAGCTGGCTGTGCGTGTTAGAGGATGATAAGTGCTATGATAAAATAATGTGAAAATTCTACAAATTCGGGATTATGGAGATTGCATTATTGCTGTTAAATGCAGAGATAGCTATTGTGAAAGATAAAGATTAATCTCTGAGGATATATTCTATCTAATCAAAACATTTCCCACATGAAAAAGTAACAAAAGCAATAAAGTGATAAAAGCAACATTAAGCTATATAAAGATGTGATATGCAGACAAAAAAACCTCTTTGCAAGGAAGGTTTCCAGTTCCAAAAGACAATTATGACTGTTTGGTCCCCTCAGAATTCATTAACAAGCACTTGGGAGCACTGATTAGGGCCTGTATCTTTGTTTTCCCACCGGCATAACAGAAATAATTAATGGCACAAAATATGAAAAGATGGACTAAGAAATTGGTATTAGTTTGTGGGACATATTCTTAGCTTTAAGCTAATTAAACTGAAACTCTGAAAAAACCCTTCTGAATCCTCAACAATTGAATTCTTTCTCTTTTATGTCATTTGGAGTCTATTTAACAATACTGATACCAGAGGAGAATAGAAGAATGGTGGTTTAATTTGTTTACTCCCTTTGCTAAAAAGCTGGCTTTTGAGACTTTCAGAATTTAGATTTTTACAGAGCTCTAAGAAGCCAAAACAATTATTTATTTATATTTTTTTTTCTGTTGTTCTGTTCATGCTTCAGGGTTCAGACAAAAGTTCGGAAAAAAAACTGATTTAGATTTTTGAAATAAATCAAACCCAGTAAGTCCTTAAGGTTCTGAAATTTAAAAACATTCTGCTCTTGCCTGTTCCTTCCATTATCCATAGTTTTTTTCCCATGGTTCACAAATTTCCAGTAAACCTCAGAGAAGTATTCCAAGACCACAGATAATGCTTGTTAAACTAAACCCAGCCCATAATGATTATTAATTATTTTAAGTGCTTCCTTCTTAAATTTCTTTTCCACTATTGGCAGACTGGGTTTGAGAAAAGCCAGCTAGCTGAATACCAAGGAACATTTGCAACTTAAAACCACGGAAATCATTAGAGTTATTTCAGATATGAATTGCAATATCCATCTGTTTTGCTTCATGGTTTTGTCTATGGCTTCCCACATGGCATCCGATTTCTGGTCCTGATGCAAAGTCCTCTGAGTCAGCAGGTTCACCGTGGACTTTGGGGGACTTTGGACAATGCCATCAAATTCTACACCTGTTCTTACATCTTTGGATATTCCAATGGGTAGAGGCCATCTTTCCAGGCCTGGAAGCTTGTGGAAAGCACATGAAGCTTTGCTAAAGCCTCCTTTCCATAACCACAGGCATACTTGTGGTTTAAATGTGGGTTTTTTTCAGGACATCACAGCCAAGTCCTGGAGCTGAGGGCACTGTGCTTACTCACACACTGCACCTAAGTGTCACACCTCAGCACTTCTCTTGAGGGAGGGCTTGAATAGCCAAAACTTGTCTTTTTCTTCCCCCTCCACGCTGTGACCTGTTGCTCTGGTGAAAGGCATTAGCTTCACTTCCACATACTGCCTTGCCTAAATACCTAACCCATCAGGAATACAGTGATCCCACTGCTCAGCTTCTGAACTTGCCCTCTTCTGTAGTCACTGTGTCTTAGTTTTGGCTGGAATGACTTTGGCTGTCCTTGGGTTGTATCTGCAGCGTGAGCTGCTGAGAAACCGCCCTTTCCTAGGAGCAGCTTCTGCTCCGAGCTCCACTCCATCGCCTTCTCTTTTGTTCCTTTTGTCATCCTTCTTTTTAACTTCCTTCCTAGATCTTTTTCAATAGAAAAGCTGCCTGGGGACCTACTCTAAATAGAGATGTGAAGGATCAGTGTTTCCCTCCCCTGCTAGCTGCGGCTGGGCCCTGGGATATGATATGCAAATCTAGCAAGGGGTACATTCTCCCTCCTTCCTTCCTTCTTGTTTGGGGACAGGATTTTCCCTTCTCGTTATCTGGCTACTTTTAACTTGCATTTCACTTGTGTACTTTAATTAGCACATTCCTTCTAGCTTGGCTGGCTTTTTCCTGTTTACAGAATCCCCCATAATTGGTACCCAGCTCTACAAATCATACCCTGCATCAGAAGTACTCATTGTAAATATGCCTGTTACTAGGCTCATCAATTCTAGTTCACTGGGAGCTTGGAGTATGAATTCTATATTTCATATTAATAATGCAAAGAGTAACTTAGTACTGAAAGTGGCTTCCTAAATAGCCTTCCTTTTTTTCTGTGTTTCATGGTACTGCCATACCTGAATAGGTATTTCCAAGAAAGGAAGTCCAAATATATTAGATGAAAAGACATCGAAATTAACTATATATAGAAAATGAAATTAATCGCTTTTTAAAGAGCACTAAGTTGCAGAGTGTGAGAATACAGCTTGTTAAAGCCTTAATTTGACTCACATTGTATCTCATGAGGAAAAGGAGGAGGATTGTGATGTAACCCATTAAAATTCTGCAGGTAAGAGCATAACAGAGAGATGAAAGGAAGGAACAAGAACTAGGGTACTGCTTTCTTTCCCCTTGAGAGCAGCCTGTCCACCTGGCCAGGCCAGATGTGCAGTGTGACAGCTCTTTGCAATAAAGGAGCATCTGCAACATTAGATATGGGGCTCAAAACATTCTTATGTAACAATTTACAGTGTCAGGCAATGTGAAATACCTTGTGTAGTGAATTTTAAAATACTTTTGGATGAAAGATTATGTACAAATGGTAGATGGTTTTATAATTCTTAAATGATACATTAAGATGTCTCTACACTCTGTATGTATAAGCTAGCAAATCAGAAAACTAAATTATGTCTCAGAAAAGCAAAATTCTGCCTTTGAAAGTAAATTTGATCTGTGATTACATTAGTTGATAAATACTTTACTTACATAAAATTTCCAGATTCATTCAAATTATGAAGTGCCTTTCCACTCTGTAATACAATTACACAGATGATAGTAAAGTGAATAAAAGCTTGGTGTTTGTACTAAGGAACACACAGAATTTAGCTCATGTTACTTGCACAACTCAGTATGAGTTGTATATATCAGTATCAGTGGGAGAATTTGAAACTGTCTCTGTAGTGTTGAGCTGTGGCTTCCATACACTGCTGTCATGGCTTAGGAATGGTATTCTCCAGTTTAGTGCTCCCACTAAAACCACCCCACCGCTCAGTCCCCCTCCAATTGAAAGCACAAAATGCAAAGGTCATGGGTTGAAATAAAAACAATTTAACAGTAATGAAATAAAAAAATGAACAGCAACAGCAATGATATTAAAAGGTATATGACAGAGAAATAATTTACATGTAAATTAAAACAGCATTGGACCATTTTTCCCTCCTCTTTCTCCCGCTGGAAGAAATGCCCTTCTTGGAAACCAGACAGATTCCTTTCCCACAGCCCTGGCAATGATGTGAGGTGATATTGAATTACATTAAGGTCCTGGCCAAAACTAGGACAAGTGCTAGGCGAGATCCTGGGTTTAAGAACTGTGTTGTAGCCACGAATATCAAAAGAAAGAATTGAAACTTATAGACTGAGGTAGGCTTTTGTTAGACCATCTGATATAATTGGAAAAGAGATCAAAAGTTTCCCTGTTATTTCCTTTGACATCAATCACTCTTAAGATGCTTTTATCATACAAACCTCTTCTGTTATATCTATCTTTCTAAGTGTAGAGGACAGACTTTCTTATGTCAAATGTGCACTTTTTAATATTGGTTACTTGAGACATTGTATGTGACAAAGGTAAAGAAAATAAAGAAAGCAGCTTTGATGGATGTCCAGCAGAGTTTAACCCGGGCAGACTTTCATGGCAGTGCTTATTTGAAAGCACAGATCTCTGGTGAGCAGAGATTGCAGTGGAGTCTCTAGAATTGTACTAGACAGTGACATGAAGAAGCACGCTGAAAGGTTTAAACTGAAGTATACAGATTTAATTTTGAGACAATAATCAAAGGTGAAAAAGAGATTAAGGTGGGTTTTTTTCTCATTCTGAAAATCGTAATACTTAGGATGATAATCCAGTCTTTCTTTTTGTGAAACACAGACTGCAAAATTTCAATTTCTTTCATTAAGGCAATGATTTAAGACTGAATTAAAGCATTACCTTTTGGAAAGGTACATGCTCTGGATTTAAGAATGCAAATACAGGAGAATTTATCCATGCTCAAAACTTTTCCAGAGCTGCCTCTGCTAAGTTAATTATCTACTCAGTAGATCCTTCTGCATCTTTTCCTCAAAGGCTGAGATTTTTGGCAAAATAGATTGCTGCCAATTGCTTTAAACTTTCTGTTCTTTATGTGTTTAGAATTTCTCAACACAATGATTTTTGTTTCAACCTTCACTTGAAATTCCATCTCTAAACTATCATCTATAGAAGTGTAGGTGTGCACTGCATCTTATTTGGGAAGGGAAAATAACGATTTTTGTGTTGTTGCTTTACTGAGCAGTCAGAAATTACATGAAAGAGCAACAGAAATGTCAGGTTTGTAGAGTTTAGCTATGATACATTTCATTTAGAGTAAATATAACTGGGTAAGAGAAGAGCAGTGAGCACTAGGGAGCATAGAGGACAGTGATTTTTCTTAGTTTGTCAACATGCAGGATAGTTACAGATGTATTGGACTGTACTTGGTTTGGCCAAGGTGGAGTTCACTTTCTTCATAGCAGCCCCTATGGCACTGTGTCTTGGAATTGTGACTAAAATACTGTAGGAAGCACACCCATGTTTTGGCTTTTACTAAACAGCACTGGAACAGCCCCAAGCCTATCTCTTTTTCACACTCTTCCTTTTCCTAGTGAATAGACTGGGGAGGCAAGGATGCAACTGGGACATCTGGCCCAAATCAGCGAAAGGGATATTCCATGCTGTATAACATCTTTATCAACAAAAGAAACCCCTGGCATGGGGTAGGGGTGAGGGTTGGTTATTAAAGTGTCTTTATCTCAACACACATCTTCTTGCTTTTTGTCTTCCTCTTCTCTTCCTCATCCTGCTGAAGCAGTGGTGGGTGCTTCGTTGCCAGCCAGGGTGAACTCACGGCACAGCAGTTACTGCACAGGTCAATGGAGCATCAGATTCTGTGCTCAATTTCCCCACTCAGGATATGGCAAATTGACAGTTCTGTGTCCTTAAACTCTGAGCCACTGAAGAACACTTTCAGGCAACCAGAACACCAGGAAAAGTACCGTGCAGTTAAATATCAATGCCTAATACTTTAGGATATATATTTGTATGTGGTAAGTCATCCAGTAATCATCCTTTATTCTTCTGACAGAGTTGAATAAAACATAGACATAATTTTTTCCAGAACAGGTGCTTTTATCAGATTATCATTCAATAAGTAAGTACATTCTTCATTTTAACTGCCTGCAGCACTTAGAATTTCCTGCAAGGTGATGCCACAACTGAATGCCTGTCCCTCACATTATATCTCTCACTGTATCCATGCCACCAAAAAGTGCAGTTTAATCTTTGTGTATCTGTTCTTCACAAGAGGAAACATCTGACCTGAGGAAGAACAGGAATAGCAAGGACATTTTGTGCCACAGCCATCTAGCTGACATGACCAGTGAAAGGCAGTCCACTAGTTGGAAGGGTTATTCCTAGTATAGGGATGAGACTGGGAGGTCCTAGCACAATAGCTGATCACTTAAAATTCAGATGGCAAGTAAACAGTGAAAGACTAAGAAAACTTTGCAGCATCCTTCAGAAGACGAGCATAATTCCATCTCCAGTTTGCAAATTTTAAGCTTTTCTTTATCGATTCAGTTTTCCTGTCTTTCCTTGGTGACTATCTTGTTATGTCCATTCAATTAAAAGATATTAAAACGTGAATTAATACTGTAATATAGAGAGGTAGGTTTGAACTTCATCAGTCATGAACATTTCTAAAACTAGTGTTTTCCTGTGATGCAGAGCAGGTAGCACCATCTGGCACCAGCTTGAAACTTTTGTGGAGAGCCAAGGCAGGATGTTTGGTTGTGCTGTTTTCAGTAGGTGATGCTGTGGTGGGTAGAAAGTGATGGCAGAGGTGGGCCTGTTGCCTTACAGCTATAGAAGTTTGCATTCCAGCTGTTCATCAGAGATAAGAGAGGTTGGCTATGGTTAGTCTTGATTTCTGATTATGAAAAATTAGGTACTATCGGTGCCAATATAGCTTTGTATCATTCCTATTAAAGCATAGACTGTTTTCTTGGAAACACTTGTGATCATCCTCCTGTTGCTTTTTTGGGAAAATGCTTTTGAATACCTTACTGGACTAGCACTAAATGGTCAGCAATAAGGACAGTAATGATGAAGATGCAGACAACAGAATACTTTATTTCTGCAGGGCATTTTAATACTGCCCTAGAGTACTGCTAAAGATGACTTTAAACCAGAATTTTTTGTTTCCCGTGATTTTTTGGTGTCAATATTAATGTTCTATGAACAGTAGTGGAAATGATTTTTAGTATCAGAGCAAATATTGCACCAATTATAATCTCTTTTTTACAAAAGTGGTTGCTATTTAAATGTAATGATTATAAATAAAAGTTTGAGGAAAATTACTTAGGAATGGAAGTGAAGAAAATTCCTGGCAGATGTTATTATGCCAAAGGACTAACAAAATAATATTGTGAATATATTCTTTATTTTTCTGCAAATCATCTGCTCTCAGGTTTGTATAGAAAAACACTGGATCAAAGCACTTTGAAGTCAATGAGGGTTTTTCCATTGAGTGTCATGAGCTCTGTGTCACATGCTTGTGACTTATAACTTGTACTAACATGCTGGACGTGGGGAATCTGTTTCTCCACTCTTCTAATGCTGAAATTGGGAAATTAGTGTTGATTTTCTGCATCACTCTTTGCTAGACAACCAATAGGTTTTACCTCATCCTGTTCTGATGAGGAAACTGAAATCTTTCGGTGACTCCTTTCTGCCTGGACAGACACCAAGTATAATGTTTGCCCTTCTAATGCCAACACATAATGGGCATTTTTTTGAGTTTTACAGGACAGATGCTAGAGACAGGATGACCTTAGTCATGACAGTACTGGGCATCTGCCTATGATAGCAGACGTTGCTGTCTTCTTCCTAACTTCTTCTGGTAGAGGACAAAATTATCTTTAAAGAGAAAATTTGCTTCTCAATAAATGAAATAATTTTGTTGAGAGATGTTGGAAACACATGAATAAGCAATTCCTTGAAAGAATATTCTTTGCTTCTTAGCTGCTCATTACCATCCGTGGGGAAAAAAAAAAAGTAGATCAGTTTGCTCAGTGATGACAGTGTTTCATGATTACATTTCTGTGATGTTATTAAGGGCAAGAGAAATCCTCAATTCAGTTGATTTTGAGCAAGTAAAATTTTAACAATTATTAAGGGCCTCTTTTGAGAAAACTTTTTCTTTCTATGAACAGAGAGTTTATTTAAGCACTTAGTATTTGTTATACTTTTTATTTTCCTCTTGGATGAAAGTATAATTGAGTTAAAATAATCTTTCACTGAGAAGTCCTTCATTTACAATAAGTTTAACTATAGTAATTTTATCTGTCACACAAGATGCTGCTACCTTGTAAAGCTACATTTAAAATAACTTGCAGTTTTCTTCCTCGGAATAATTGGAAATTGCAGTTGATTAAGCAACATTACAGAAGGTCGTGTTTTTTACAAATAAAAAAAACCTCAGAAGTTAGAATTATCCAAAATAGTTGAAGAAAGGCCTCTGGATATCTTTTTCATGTAGAAGCACATTTTTACATAATAGTGTTTGAGAAATTGGCATCTATCTGTCAACCATATGAGACAGTCTAATCAAAGTCAGTTAATTCTGGTTAACAGTTCAGATATATTTGAAACAGTAGTATTAGTTTAGCTTGTTTTGGTTTATGTCACATGAACAGATTTTACATTCCAAGGGATTTGGCTGTAGTTTGATTCTGGGCTTATTCACTGAAAAAAACAGGGTGTGACATTAGGGCAAGTTGTAGGAAACAAGAACAAAGGGCCTGAGCTTTTTGTTGTTGTTGCATCACATTTTTACGAAATGGTATTGTAAGCCTCACAGACAGGAGAAAACAAAGAAAACTGGGATACAGAGCTGTAGAGTTGGATAAAGCAGTTTCTATTAAATGCAGAGCTCTGGGTCACATAGAGAGTAAGTGATTTGACCAAAGCCACAGTGGAAGTATGTTGCAAGTCAGAGGCTGGAAAATTTGTGCTCATGTTCACAGTTATTTTTCTGCAGGAATTAGTGAGCATTGCAGGCAAATAACACCTTTTTTTCTCACTCACTGTCTTTATCACTCTCTTCCTATGCTTTCTACTCCTTGTTTTATCTTTTTATGTGGCACTGCAACAAACAAACAAAAAACCAAAAAATCCAGGAAGGCAGTAGCTGCTCTATTTTTACTGATGTGCACAGTTTCTGAAAACCCTGTTATTATGTTATGAATTCTACATTTGACACCACTAGAATAATGATTTTTGACTGAGTGTGTAGCCAGGGGACTGTCCTAATTTGCATTGTTACAATTTTAACTAATACAATGACATCCCTGCAGGTCATTTGCAACCTGCGTAATCTATTTGCTGAAGCAATGTCATGTAAATTAGAATTGTGAGAAGATGATTGTAAATTATTAAGTTAGCATCTCTTTAGAAGTTACTGCCCTTGAGCTGAGATGCAGTAACTGATTGTTGCAAGCCTCTCTTTCATGACAGGTAAACTGTAACTAATTTAATGCTAATTTAAGTCACTATGCAGTCAGTGCCTGACTGCCCGACCATAACTTACTATCTATTCTTTTAGATACTTAGGTCTATTTTTTTTTCACTATGAAGTCAGAAGTTGCTCACAAGCTATCTAAAGCTTATTTAGCTGACAGAGTCAATACAAGGATGACTTGAACGTTTCAGAAAATTAATTTTTTCAGATATGTGTGTGTGGCACTGGAGGCTGCTGCTGGTTTTAGATTCTGTTTCAGTGCAGGTGCATGGCAGCCCACCAGCCAGAATGGTTGCTCTGGCACAGGAATTGAACACTCTTTCCTTGGGTACAGTGTGGCCTTTGTATCCTCTCTACTGCCTTTAAGTTTGCTGTGTTTACTGAAGTAAACAGTGTTAGATATTGACATCTTTCTATTCAGTAACTAATGTGGCTTTTCTTGGAAGTCTATTAAGTGTTGCCATTCCCTACTAACATCTCTATATAGATACAATTTTGGCACATTTTGGAAGGGAGAGATTCCTTTATTCAGTCTAGTCTTACATAGCATTGGCACGCACAGTGTTTTTGTGACTCTCAGTGAAGTTCTTCATAGCCATAGAGTTATCTTCAGAAGGAGGAGGGTTTTCTGAGTGAGACAATAAACAGATATGTGCTGTTGGGAGAGCTTTTGGGACAAGACAGGCTTCCAAAATACAGAGTCCAGACAGATAGTCAGAAAATGCTCAGATCCTACGAGTGCTGCCAAAGCAGCACAGCAAAACAGTCTAGCGCTAGCTAGACAGTTTAAAAGCCTAGACAGAGATTGCATCAGATGTATTTTTAGAAAATAATTATGCACATTCTTTTGAATATATAGAATGATGGTGAAAATTGAATCATTCATCAGGCATCTTCGTTTAAAAAACCAGGAGATGCTGTTAGAGCCTGAGAACAGAGACATCGTATCTTTGTGAGAGATTCACAGACGCTTGATTTCATTCATCCACCCACACAGTCTGAGATAAGCATAAGAAAATTGTTCTGCTTCAAGAAGGGAAGTTAACTGACTTGAAAAGCTGTCTTGGAGGTCAAGGACTTCTGTGATAAAACTTTTACATTTTTATTTGATCAATTTGCTGATGTTTCCACATAAGGGTTGGTTTGGTTTATGTTTTCATGTTCTCAGAGCAAGAGAATCCACGTTTTGACAAATATACTGCAGTAGAATAAAAAAAGTGCTATCAATGAAACTGCTGTCAGTACCAATTAATATACTTATTGCGGTTTTCTTTCTTGTGACAATGTTTAATTCATTCTAACCTTAACAGAGATACGTGTTAAAAAGAAATGAGAGTGAATCTCAGACAAAAAGAATTCAGCAAATTAGTTTGGCCTAGGTAGAATATTTAACATTACAAAGAAAGCAACCAACTCCCTCCCTAATTATATTACAGTTTTGTCACTGTATGATAGATCCTTCATTGTTATAAATTGTATCAGTACCATGTTAAATCTGCTTGAACCGTGCTGATATGCACATCTGAGGAGCTAGTCCATTATTAAAAGCACCTATTGGGTCTCAGAAGTTGCATGGTCCTAATTGTAACAAGCATGGTCACATTAGCACAGGCATCTTCTAGTTCTTTATTGACTTGAGAAATCAAATTAACTCAATAGTATGATATGCAGACTGTTTAGCATCACTATTAGAAACATTTACTGTCGCTTTAGAATAATGACTTTATTTGTGTTGTTGGGTGTGCTTTGTAGTGAGGTGGCTGGCTGAGCTCCAAGTGCCTGACTCATGCCAATTTAGATAGAAATTTCATTAAAAAAAAAATCTTTCAAGTAGGAAATTCCTGAAAAGTTATTCAGAAAACTCCCCAAATCTCATAAAGGTTATTGCTTAAGTTAAATGTGCTTGAATTGTATGAGACTGGCATTTCAACAAAACACTCAAGATTTTCCAAGATAACATTTGCTGACAAACCATCAGTTAAATCTAGTTTACAGATTGTTATTAGTGTTCATGTGAAGGATCTTCTCCTCTCATTTGGCTGGGCCCCAGCTGCTTTCAGTTATAATCTCCAGAAGAGATATTGTTTGGGTAAAACATAGTTCAGGTGCCCTGTCCTATCTAACACCAGTGACTATACTTTGGTTAAAATCTTATTTGCTTGAGAACAAAGTGTCTGCTCTGCTAATCTAAATGTTTCTGCACTCGTCTATTCATGGCATCTACAGAGTTTCTTTCAACTGTCTTGTGGAAAAAACTGAAGAATAGTTCTTGAAAGCAGCATGAATCGTGCAAGAATTTGCATTTTTCTTTTACTTGGTATTGTTATTGAGGTTTATGGACTGATCCTGGAAGGGAAAACTGGTATTTCCAGTGTGACTATGATTTGCATGACAAGAATTGACTTTTTTTCCTGAAAAAGCTCTGTATTTTTGACATTATTCACAGGTGGCTATATGCAGTATGCATACCTGTAAAGGCATATATGAAGGCTTCAGAAATTCAGAAATTTGTTTAAATTATTTTAATGATGTAAACTTGAGTAAATGGGTGTATGATCTGAAACAAAAATTTTTCTCACAGTTTTTAAAAAGTTCCATATGGATTTGAATTAAGAGTCTCTAGTTGGGGCCTTCTGTGAAAACAGAAGGAAATCAGTTGCCATTCATCCCAACCTGCTCCTCCTAAAGTGGAAAATAGCACAGATTTCATTGTGCACTTCCAATGACTCCAAGAAAAACAGTTCATAGTATTTGTCCACTGAAAATGAATAGCAGTGAATGTTTTTCTAGATACACACATTATTTTCCCACATGCATTATTTTCCTACACATATTTGTATGTGCCATTTATATGTGTTTTGGTTCTCTTTTATGTGCCATTTATATGTGTTTTGGTTCTCTCGTGAAAACCTTCATTTTTTTTTCTTTCCTAAAATTCATTATAGATAACTTGTATTGGAGCCAGAAACTGCACATGCTTTCAACATACAGACAAGAGTATAATTTTGGAAAACACTCTATTGATGACAAACTGTTTTTCTTGTGTCACAGCAAACATTTGACTATTGAGGGCTATTTCCCAATGAAAGAAGAGAAAGGGGCAAGACAGCCTTTTAAATCTTTTCACATTTTCTTATTTCATTGAAAGAAAATAATTTAAATTCTTCCAAAATCTGCTTTTCTTGTCACACCTGTTTTGAAGGCATCTGTTTATTTATTAGCTTTCCACTAAAGCTGCCTTCTGTAGTTTTTTTGTTTTGAGTTTCATCCATCATGGAGGGCGGGGAGGAGGAATGGAAAGTATTTGCTGTCAGGCAAATAATTATCTTTCTGTTGTGATTATGTCTTAAGTACTGTAATCTTTTCCATAGCAGTATTTTGCCATGACCTGGCTCTCTGGAGAAAGCACCTCGTGTAAGTTGGCCCTGTGCGCAATCAGCACAGGGGCTCCGGGCAGGGACAGGGACAGGCCAGAGCCCGTGGGTGGCTGCCAGGCACTGACAGGAAGCTCGATCACATTTGTGCTCTGGCAGCCTCAGGGCTTCCTGGTGCCTGTCCTGGTGAGGGCTTTTCCTGGGAAGCCATCATTCTGGGGCACAAGGCACATTCTCAGCTCACTAGGATACAGGAGCCAACTCAGACCTTCTTAGACCCCAAGTCAGAAGTGTTTGCAAAGTGTGAATGCTAACAGGGCACACTAAAAAGCACACCAGCCATGTTTGGTTTAGTATTGAACTTGAAGCCTGGCATTATTAGTGCAGGGTGTATTTTCGGGGTGCCTTCCCTGCCTGAAACAATCTCTCACACTTGAGGGTGCAGACGTTGCATCCTCACTTGTTCCCCTTCCTGCCGGGGCCCAGGAGAGCTCTCCCCCATGGCAGCCGCTCCCTTGCTGTCGGTGCTGTGGATGTTGAGGCAGCACCGCCCCGCTGAGCCAGGCTGCAGCGTTGGGGTGGTGGAGGCCACACAGCAAGGGGACAAGGTTCACTGTGTGGCCTCTCTGTGCTCTGGCATATCCCAGAATCACAGAATAGTTAATGTTGGAAGGGACCTCGGGAGATCATCCAGTCCAACGCCCCTGTCAAAGCAGGGTCACCGAGAGCAGATTGTGCAGGAGCACATCTGGGTGGGTTTTGAATGTCTCCAGAGAGGGAGGTTCCAGGGCCTACCTGAGCAGCCTGTTCCAGTGCTCTGCCACCCTCATTGTAAAGAAGTCCTTCCTCATGTTGAGATGAACCTTGTGTTTTAGTTAACATTGCTCTTCATTCTGTCACTGAAGGCAGGCAGAGTCTTGCACCATCCGCTTGGCACCCACCTTTGAGATATCTATATGCATTAATGAGATCTCCTCTCAGATTTTTCTTCTCTAGACTTAACAGACCCAGATCCTGCAGTTGCTCCAGACCCCTCATCATCTTTGTGGCCCTCCTCTGGATCCTCTCCAGTTGCTCGTTGTCTTGTGCTATTTGGCTGTTATTGGCCCCAGTACTTCAGGGGTCTCCCTTCCTGGCTCTTCATCTTCCTCGCTCTGCATCTTTATAGGTTCTGGCTGCTAAGGAGATTTCTTTCCCTCCTCTTTGTGTTGCCTCCGTTTGTGTTTTGTTTGATGAGTTTGCTGTGTAATGGTCATGCAGTAATCTGCATAAGTGGAGAAAAGTGCAGGCTGAAAATGTACCGGAGAAGTGCATTCGAGCTGCTGTGTAATTTCACAGTATCATGCAGCCAAGACAGAACACATGAAATAATACATAGCCCCTTAATTGGCATAACATGAGCAACACTGTGCCTGCAGCTGTACTACAGCACTGCACCATCAATATGTGCCACAGGGAAGTTTAAAGCCAGGAGTCCTATTTCAGTTGTGGATTTTATGCTTCTGTGTTTTTCCAAATAACATTAAGAGGTTTTTTTTTCTTTCTAACTGTAACCCTTTTGGATACAATCAAAGACTTCAAGAAAATTCCTTTGTATGCCAAACTGCTGCTGAGGTGCTTTGTGTCCTTGGTGTTACATTCAGCATCTTTATGGTTCAATTCTGCATTTCCATTCTTCACAGGGGTGTTGTAATGCTTAACTAATTAATGTCTACATGTTGCTTAATGTCCTTGAGCAAATAGAAATATAAAGCTACACATATATAGACAAAAAATAGTATTTCAGGCCTTCTGAACTCTGGTTTCAATCTAAGTCACAAAACTGAATTGCCAAAGTGGCAAGAAGCTTTATGAGAAGTTGCAATGAGGAAAGCATATCCAAAAGAACTACGATTTTCTTTTTTCCCTACTGATGAAATGCTGTTATTTTACTTCCCAAATCTGAGGGAAGAAAAATGACAAAAATAGTTATTCCGATAATGAGATGATACTGGGAGAAGTAAAGAAAATTTTCTTCCCAAAATAAAAATCCTCCTTGAAGTCTGGGTGATAATTTCTGTGTGGGGCGAAAAATAAAGAATCAGTATTTCTGAGATTCATTGTTCCATTAATTGCTACTGTATTAGGACAGGACTTCTTCCATCTTGTCTTTGGGATTGTGATTTACATTTAGCATCTCCGTTGCAATGTAATCTAATAAACTACAAAAAGCTAAAAGTATTAATTTTTAAGTCAGCATACATATCTGCAGACTTTACAACTGTCATAATTTAGTATTTGAGTGTGAATTTTTGCTACGTAGCTCATGGATGGCTCATGGAGTTTCAAAATAGCAACAACAAGAATGAAAGGCTTGAGCTTATTCTAAATGAATTTTGACAGATTTATAATCTGCTATCAGGGATTCTAAAAGTAAAGAAAAAAGCTGCTTTTGGGGGGTAAATGATTTCTTGAAATTATTTTTTTGTTGAAATGAAGAGAATGAACAGGCTCAGATGTTTATTGATTTAAGTATGTAGCATTTTTATTTGTGAATGATTTTGAAATTGATAATATCTAAGCTCAGTTATTGTGCAGTTAGTTACTATGGATACTTGGTTTGCAGAATGTGTGGCTTTATGGCTAACTTCTGCCAAAGACCATACTGTTAAATAACATCTCTTTTTTTAGACAAACACATGAAGTGTCATGAGAGTATGTTCATAGTCATGCACACAGATCTCCAGAGAGGTCTGAATAAGTAAATATCAATGAACTTTATTTTGCAATTTCCATTTTATATCTCTTCAAATAGATGTGTCAAGTTTTCTATAAATAAAGCTTTTTAAATAATGGGTTTTATGTAGAAGTTCAGTCATTACTTTTTTTTTTACTAAAACATCCCTCCTTCTATCTTCCCACACAGTGGTAGTGATGCAGCTCTCCTGGAGCCTGATCAGCTTTCTTGACCTTTACTGTTGTTATCCATCTTAGGGAAGTATTGTGGAATAGATCATCTTTCAGTTATCAGGACCAAGTGTTCTTCACTTGATTTCCCACTTTAGCATGTTTCCTCTGGTAAAAGACATCTGCATTCATTTTGTTAAGTATTGTCAAGTACTATTCAGTGACATATTTTTTAATAAGCAGCATGTAAAAGAGTCACAGTTGTAATTGTCTTCCCGTGTCATGCACAGATCCTGGTATTGGTGCTGGCTCTTCTGCCTTGGGAATCCTTCCAATAGCCAGATTCTGCGTGAAAATCATATGTGTATTCAATAAAAAATAAATTTAGAGTTAACATTCTCTTTCTTACAGTGGCCCCACTGAAGGGACTTAAGACACAGTAAGCCATGTAACACAACTAGTTATAACTGGAATAGCAATATTCAAGTGACTGGCTGAGCCTTTCATGGGGCTTGGGTTGCAGGGTGACTTGGTGAGGCAGATAAGAAATGGTAGCAGTAACCTGTGAGCCACCCTTTTGAGGTTATTGAGAAAGCTCAGCTGAAAACAAAACTTCTCTGTAAGGGCTTGCATGAGAAGGGCCTCTTTCTAAAACAAGAGCAAAGGATGGAGGTTTATTTCTCCATCATCAAATGACTGAATAGTTTATATAAAGTTATGTGACAATCTGAACCTTTTTGCTTGTAAATCAGCAGAAGAGCATAATTATGTGGTCAAGGTGTGAGTACTCATTTGTTCAGTCACTCCTACGATAAGACAATTGTCAGTGCAATATCCAGGTGATAGATGCTGGCCAGGTGCAGAGGTGCCAGTGGAAGGACTCCAGTATCTCTACAGCACCCTTTCCAAGGCAAGGCATATGGTTTACAAAGCCCCAGCTGTCCCACTGATATTACCTCCTTAGTTAATAAGAGACAGATTTTGTGAATTAGTGAGTGTGGCTTGGAACCAGGGACCCTGAGACCCAGGTGAAGCTTCAGCTTCAAAGGGTTGAGATCAGCCTTGCATTGGTGTGCAGAGGCAAAAGCTACTGTGGCCACTGATGGCTGCACTGACACCTTTGAGATCACACCTGCAGGCACTTACAGGTAAGTACTGTGTCTGAGCTGGCTTGCTGCTTAGAACTACTGAGGGAATTAAGTTGTGCAATAATTTTAAAAACAAAACTCTATATTTTTTTGCAGTTTGTATATTGTAACACATTTGAGCTTCTAGTGGAGAAAATTAAGCACCATTAGCTTTGACTGGTATTTTGCCAGATTCTCTCCTTCACACTCTATCCACAAACTGTTAATAAGTGATAATTATGAAGCAAGTTAGCTGTTTGATCTTGGTTTCAAATACATCATCTCATGTAGTTTTGGGTCCTAGTTTATTTCTCTATATTAATTCAGTAATTTTATAGCGTTTGTTACTTTTTCTTATCCTGCTTGTTGTTTTCTTTATTATCATGGACATGTAACTCAAGATTTGGAGATGTAATTTGGAGAAACAGATTTAGAAGGCTAAATTTCATCCTAAGGGATAATTTTCAAATATTTGGTTTCAATATCTTACACAATCTGAACAACAGACTTGGATGATCCATCAAGTAGTAATAGCTCAAAAGATACTTTACTGTGGTGCTATCACAGTGAGCATAAAATGTCAGAGAGGTGATAACAGTGAAGCTTAAGTACTTCATTTGTGTCAGAGCTTTGCCAGTGAAATGGGGCACCTGTTTCTGCTTCACCAAGGAGGTGGTGTTACTGACTGTCTATTGAAAAACAGTTGGACTTGGTCTGGAAAGACTGGCTACAAAGGCTAGATTGTGATTCAAACTTTCAAAATGTTTTGCATTTTTATTAGGATTAAAAACAAAACAAAAAAAAACCCCACAAAAACCACAAAAGACAAAACCAAACCAAAACCAGGGAAGTATTTGGTATTTGAAAGCTTGATATTTTATACTCTTGTTATAAGACCTAAAGGTTACAATTTTGCAATTTCACACAGCTGATTTATATTTTAGATGAATGGCCAAATGAAGAAAAGCATGTAAAATACTTAAAAAGTACATTTTAACTGTAACTTAAACAGGAATCGATGGAACGAATTACTCTTTTCTGTCATAACATGTAAACAAGAGAATTATTTCCACATTGATGGAAAAAGGAATGACTGTACTTCATTTGTTCTCATATGGCTCTCATAACAAAAACTAACAATGAAAACTTACCTAATGTGATTTTGTAATTTTTGTTTTAAAATCTTATTGTATCATGAAAGATTCTCAGAGTGAAATGTCCTGGCTTTTGGAATTACTTTATAGTTTTACCTTTTTCTATTCATGAAAGTATAACAATTTAAAGGTAAAATTTTCGTATGCAGCCAAATCTTATGAGAGAAGTTATAAATGAAAGGAAAATGTATTCTTAAATAATCATAACCAAATACTCAATTTTAAAGGTCTTAATTCATGACAGAAGAATGTATTTTGACATGTAGGTTTTTTGGCATGATGTTTGTTTACAAAACAGTGTGAACACAAGGAGGGGAGTCAGTATCATGGAGTGCAGGAGAAATGCAACAGTAGATTTGAATAACCTTGTGCCTTGTGGTTCATATTTCTGATCCAATTTTGCACTTTCTTTAGTTCTGTGATGATTAAAAGAGAGCTTTGTAGTGTAAATTTAGAGTTTTCATTTGGAGGGAGGGGGCAAAGAGTTTGCTAGGATCCACGAGTGTTGTTATGACCAAAAACGATTCTATTCTTTACTGCCACCCTGCATTGTGTCAGGTGTAATAGAAATGCCAGCTGCTCCTCGTTGCTTACTGAAATCACTCTTTTCTCGTTTTTGGGTATACATAAAGATCAGGTGTGCACAAAAGGAGAAAAAAAAAAAAAAAAAAAATTGATTTAGTAAGGAGTATGAAAACTATAGGTAAGGATTTGCTGAGAGTGAATCTGCGTATCAGATAAAATTAGCATGAAACTCTAGAAGAATGTTGTGATTTAGAGGAGTGTTTTGTAAATATTTTGTTAGTTTTGTAAATCCATCACAGCCCTCTCAGCCATCTTTCTCCCTTGGAATGTATGACATAAGACCACTGTAATTTTCTCAGTGAGTGGAATGTACGTTGGGACTTTGAAATACAGAGGCTGTGTTCTTAAAGCTTCTGATACCCTGAATCTAGGTTATGAAAACTGTTGACTTAACTTAAAAATTTTAACATAAAGAAAATTGAATGAAAGCATCAGCTTTCCAGGGCACACACTGGTAATTGCTTGTCTGGTCTTGCATATATAAGTGAGATGATACAACTTTTTCCTGTAAAGAAACTTTCACACTTGTTCATAGGCGGAAGTGTCACTTTGCCATGGAAAAATGTATTGTTATGGCAGCAAATGGCACTTTGTAAATGGCAATATATCATTTGGGTCCTGGGAAAACATGGGCATTTTTGATAAATGCAAAGTTTCTGTGCCTTTCAAGGTATCTCAGGCTAGGGGAAAAAAAATTGAAAACAATAGCATGTTATTTTTAAAAATGTTTGCTCAACTTCCAAGTTTCCCTATTCAGGCTACCTAATGATATCACATCTACTGTCTTGATTTTAAAAAAAAAAATAAATAAATAAATTGATTTTATTATTTAATATTAACATGGAACATTTGTAATAAAGAGCTTATGTTGGGAATTAAGCAAATCAAAGTTCGCAGACTTTTAGTGTTAGAGATTTGTTTTGTCTGAAATGTACAGAATTTTAATCACGTGGAATTAGATCACCCAATTTCAATGCTCAGAGAAATTTTATTTTAAGTTCAATTTTATGTACTTTTTTCCTACCTGATTGATGTTTTTGTGTCTAGTGCAGCTGAAGTCACTGCCAATTTAAAATAAGTGCAAATTACTCTTAAAATAAGTGCTCTTACTCTTATTGCAAGCGTCAAAAAAAACCCCATGTAAAGTTTAGACAAAGATAAATAAACAGGGAGTAGATTATTTTGTTTCAAGCTTTTTTTTATAAAAGTATATCCTTTATCAATTAATAGTCGCTAAAAGCATGTTTCTGAGAAGTTGACAGATTCTGTTCCTGACTGTTAGATTCAGTTCATCTTGTAGAGGTGGAGAAAGCCCTGATCATCACAGAAATGCTCTTAGGAGGTTTCTTTGCTGCTGAGTTTGTGAAAGGGCAAAGGTGAAGGAGCGGGGAGAAAATTCTTTTGCTAACACAAGTATTTCCTGTAGACAGCAATTACATACAGGTCTGTGAACTTGAGTTAGCTACCCACAAGCATTTGAACTGTGAGCTCAATGTAGTGTTTGTATAACCTTCCTTTATTTCCAAGATATCTGGCAGAGACTTTTTAAAATTAAATATTTTTTTTTCTCATTACAAGTGAAAGATCAAATAATGCAATTATTTGACCATTTTCTCACCAATTTACAGTCTGTATACCCTAAGAGAGTTCATTAAGTAGGAAAAATACATAGGAGTTCAGCTTTTTTGTGATTTTTTCTGCAAGCTATGGTTCTAGCTGTGCTACTTTATATCTAGCTGTTTTACAGTGCTTTTGTCAACTTATTGCTAGATGTTCCTTGACTCAGAGTTCTCTGAGCTTAATTTGGAGTAAATTGTTACATTTTCTCTGTGGCTCTTACTCAAATGGAGGTGTTGTTTAATGATGCCTCTAAGTACTGGGTGGTTTTTTTTTCCTAAATAGTAATAATGTACAGTAACGATGCAGAAAATCTGCATAATGGCTACGTCTAGTACAATAAAGAGAAATACTGTTTCAAAGGAAAATGTATTCTAATCAGTTGTAGGTAGAGCAATATTGTGGGAATTTTCTGTTTTGTTGAAGTAGTGGCTTTCTGCTAAGGAATCCTGATGGATGGAGTGGTGTTTCTGGATATTGGTTTACGGAGTACAGGCATTGTGGGCTCTGAAAGCCTTGTTCCCATGGAACCACCCAATACATGTACATGGTTCCTCTTCTTGGCATAAATAGCAGGTTTTCTTCACCTTCAAAAACAAAAAGGAATCCAAGCAAAATGTGAAAGAGGTTTCCTGTAACTTGGTACCACCTATTCAGTTATTTCTGATTGGAGCACGTTGTAGCATCCAGAGTGCTTCAAGCAAAATCCTTTGACCTGAGAAATGCAGCTCTGCAATGTTCTGATTTAAGTCCTGGGTGCTACATGCACCCTGTGGATGTTAAAGGAGACCAGGACCATAGAGCAGGATTGGGGTTTTTTAGATCTACCTCATGTCAAATATAGCATAAAATGCTAGCAAGTTGTCTTTGGTATTGTTAGACATCATTGGCTCACTGTGGTTTGTCATCAAATAGGATTGTCCAAGAATGTTGGACTAGAACTAGGGGAATCAGAAAATGAGCAGCATCAACACAAAAACTGTACCTCACTATAACTGGACATGTATGTGCTGTGTTGAGACATGTCCAGTGTTACGAAGTTCCAAAAACTTAATTATATCAACTGTTTCCTGATCATAGCATTGCTTGAAAAAAAATGACCTCAAAATAGAGAGATATAAAAGAAATGCTGGCTAGAAATCCTTGGAGAGCTGATCACAGAAATTAAGAATGCACACATCTGTAGAAATCCAAGAACTCATTGAATACTGAGTGCTTGAGTTTATAGGCCTTAAATTTACTGCTTTAGCTTTAATTTTTTCTATGCATCACATCACATCTTTAAATTAAATACCATTCAACTTTGTACTTGCATTGAGTTCATATTATGTATTCTGGCTTATCATATCCTGCTATTTTCTGATACAGGCATATTCACCCTTCTGTGCTAGTGCACATCGTTGCACTACCAACTTCCTCCTTTCAATCAGGAAGGAGTCTTCAGCTGTGGTCTGAATTAAAAAATCTCTTCAATGCCTTTAATAGGCCACTACACTTTTCCCCCAAAAGACCTCTCATTAAGGCAATCAGCTAATTAATTCAATGTTTCAGAATTCAATACAGAGTGAGCTTTTTGTTTCACAGTTTTATTTTTTTCCTGTTAAACTTCTAATTGCCTCCTGGACTTGATATATTGAATGAATACCAGGTGGTACTCTTCTCCTTTTTGCTGTCCCTGGGCAGGTCTAGCCTGCCACAGACACGTCACCTGCTGTGGCACAGTAGCATCAGTCATGGTGTCTGACAGCCCTGTGCATACACTGCCTGTGGAAGGAAGGCCTAAGAGTGAGAAAAAATGCATTCTGCAGGCATATGCTAACCAAGTGTTCAAAAACTTTAAAAGGAGAAAAGTTTATTTATTAGGTATTCTACACTGGCATTTTACGAACAGTTCATATATTTGTGAAACCATGCTTTTTGATATAATTTAAATTACCTGCTCTCAGAAGATGTTTGCCAGCTATGAGGAAGAACATAGTATGTGATTTCCATTGTCTTACTGATATCCTAATGTCTTTAATGGGAAGAAAGGGGTTATATCACTAAAGGTGATGAATTTACAAAAGAACATGTCTGATGCACTGATTTTTTTGAACTAGTAATGTCACCCAGTTTGAATTATAGAAATTGGTTGGAAAATAAACAAATCTAAGTAACTTAAAACCTTTAAAACTTTTTTTTTTTTTGCTTTATTGATATGATAAAAAGAACAATACTTATTCCTTTTGATAAAACTGTATGTCAAAAGAAAAACAATAGTAGTTTATCTATAGAGGAAAAGTGTAAGAAAAATGGAAGGAACTGGCAGCAGGATCAATTTTCTTTTTGGCTTCAATTCAGAAACATTATAAGAGCCTGAAATTTTGTTTGGTTAATACAAAACAAAGCAGATTTGGGCTAGCCTGGCTTGCCAGTGATCATGGATACAGGCAGCTTGTCAGTATCATGTGCATCCATGTGGGATTTTTGTATATTTCTTTTCACCATAATGAGGAAACAATAGTCTTAGGTTTACTTCTGAAACTCCCCAGTCATCTCTGTTTTAGGTTGTAATTCAAGTAGCAAAGTGAGACTAGTGCTGGTTCAAAAACTGCACACTACGTATAAAAAAATATTGAAAAAGAAGTAGCTTTTTAATAAAAAATTGGTTTCCATGTTTCTAAATTAATCAAGTCAAATGGGTTTTGTTGCCAATTTCAGAAGAAGTTTCAAGATCAACACATTTACTTACATTTGTTTGAGTTTCTAAGATTTAAATGTACTCATTTCAGGCCATTACAATTTGGAAGGGGTGTTTCCTTTTTTTCCACCCTTTTTGAAATTTCCTTCAAACATTCAACAGCTTTTGTGCTTTCAGAAATTTCCTGGTGGAAACAATTTTAAAGCAATGGCAGAAGAAAGTTTTCCCCAGTTATGAAGTCTCCCTCATTCCCTATCCCCTTCCCTGAATAGAAAAGATATTGTTGCACAACAGTCAAAGAGGGAGGAAGAGAAGATAAAATAGAGGCAAAAATTCCACTAAGCCAAATAGACCAAATCCAAAGACTTATGGTTGATGAACTTCAAGAGGTAAATATACTTGAAGCAAGCAAGTATATTTATTATTTATTTGCTACCTCAGCAAGCACCTCCAAAAGGCATAACAAGTGTATTGCCTCTGTGATAAAAAGTCATCAGACACTGAAATATTTAGGTTAGAATTTCACTGACCTATCTTGAACTGCCTAGCAGTTTGGTATGAGGAAATCATCTGGATAATGGGAAGAGGTGACACATAGTACTTTAGTCCACCCATATTATTAGCTGAAGTTATGTAAGAGTAATTCGTTATTGTTTTGCTTTTGCCTATGTAATTTTCATACAAGCATCCGTAGCTGAATTTCACCCTAATAACTCATATTAAGTCTATTTTTAAAAAAAATATACTATTACAAAGCATTTAAACATCCATCTGTAACAAAATAGGCAAGACAAACACAATGTCAGTTAATGACTCCTGGATGTCCATGACGTTTGATCCCATTCATAAACAAGCAGTGTGTTTTCAATAAGTGGGCATGCAGTGGCTGTTGAAATCAAGTTAATAACTCTGCCCCATTTCACAGGAGTGGAGTTACCAGTAGGAAAATGAGGATGAAGACAAGGATGTCATGCTCCTACTCCACTCCAATTAATAATGGCAAATGCTGCAAGCATACTGTAATATGATCCATTAGTGACTTTGCAGCTCCCACTCTCTCGTTCTGCTCCAGAAATAGGTGCATTTCAGTTCTGTTCCAAAAAAGCAGGAATAATAATAACATTTACAGAGCTGGGTAAAAGGTAAAATTTCACCAAGGGGACCATGAGACTTGCTGACTTGTCAGAGGAGAACTTGTGAAAAGGCTACGACAGGTTGCACAAAACTTTTAATGAGCCTCCTACAAAAATCAAAGATATTTTGTTTTACACTAGGAGTGCAATAATTTTGCTTTACCTTTTCAAGTCTAGGTTCATAACTACATGTTGCACATGCATTTGGAAAAAAAAGGTGCTCTTAGCAAACATAACATTTGTCCTAGCAATGACGGCTTTGAAATTCTTAGTAATCAAATATATTTAGCTGCATAGCTAAATATTTTTATTTGAAAGATTGGAGAAGTATATGTGGGATTAAGGAGAGAGGAGGTAATTTGCCGTGACCTATTTTCATTCCATTTCAATCAAAATTGCACCACTTAGCTGAGTACTATAAAGGGGTGCCTGAAGCACACTTGCACTAAATTATCTGTTAATGTCAGGCCAAATTTCTGGTCTCTTGTCTTGTAGGTGGTGACAGCCTTTTTGCAAGGGATACCTGTATTCTGCACACTCATCAGAAAACTTCATGTGCTATGATGGCAAAAAAGGCCTGAAATACTGTTTGATGTGTAGACAGATGTCCGAATGCTTAAGATGAAGAACTAAGAAAGCAGCTGGAAATGCATATCTTTGTTGTAACTAGCTCAGAAGTAATGGTAGTCTTTAATTCAGCTAAAATGTTGATGTTTTGGCACAGGAGATTAATAGGAAGCCTTTGAAGTAAAATTAAATACTTATGAGTTCAGTCAAGGCATGAAAAAATTCTTCAAATTTCATGGTTTTGCAGCATACTTTGGCTTTTGAGCAAATATCATAAACAGTTAACTACTTGTGCCCTTTACTTAGTCTGAAAATCTAAATAATAAAACTTTCCCTAAGTTCATCTAGTATGTTTTGAATTCTGTCTAGAAGCATTTGGACAATTCTCTTGGGTCCATGGTGTGATTCTTGGGGATCATCCTGTGCAGGGCCAGGAGTTGGAGTCAGTGATCCTTGTGGGTCACCTCCAACTCAGCTTATTCTGTAGTTCTGTCAAAACACTGAAGAAGCTTCTTTTTTTCCTCTTCACCTATTTTCTTCTTTCTGACATCTCTTTCATCTCGTTTTGTTTTTTTCACTCCCTTGGAAGCCAGTAAGTGTGTCCTGAGTTGAATGCAATGTAGAATTGGATTCTAAGTTCCTGATACAGTAAAAACATGTTAGCATGTATATATAAGGCACAAAGGTCTAGTTTCCAAATGTGGCTCATTACAGGGCTCTTTTCAGAGCAATGTTCAGGTAGCAGGTAGCCTTCCCACCATGGACAGAGCTGTGATTTCGGAGTGAGAAGCTCTGTCTGAGTAGAAAGCCTCGATATGCTGGGCTATGGGCACAAGCAGTTGAGTGAAGTATGCTCAAAACAGGGGCTTAACAGGCCTGTCACTGCTGTGGCATACTGTGCATTACAGTTTAACTCTAGTGCTCTGTGTGCCAAATTAAGTCATTGGCAGGTTTGAGATCTATCATCCATCTGTGCCTGTTATCTGTTCATCCTAGAGTGGGAAAGAGCTATAAGTGCAGAATTGTAGTGGGATGTGGTGATTCCACAAGGTGTCTGGGGTATGCCTTGGTCATTTGAGGTAATGTGCCCCTCACACAGCATTTACTGCTCACCCCTTCCTCCTGGAGAAATGTTTGAGTCTCTTGAGAAACCTTTTAACAAGAGAACTCATTGCAATATCTTTTGTTAAATAGTTTGCCATGACCAGCAATACTCAGGCAGCTTTGGTGTGAATGAGAAACTTAATAATCCATGACAGGGATTTTATTGATATATATTTTTTAATTTAGGTTGTATTGGGTTAATAAATGAGGGGAAAAAAGGGTTTGTTGTGCCTTTCTTTCTGGTGGTGGGTTAGAATACACCAGCTGCAACATACCATTTACTGAGATGGCTGGAGACATTGTATATCAGAGCTGAAAACTATATTGACACTATCAGTGCAATATACCCTTTGGAAGTCCTTGGCAGAGTTTCTTACATGTTTTGTAAGAGCTGCCTCACTGTGTTGCAGTAATAGGAACATGTGGAGACAAAACAATTGATTATTAGCCCTGTTGTTTGTAATTTGATCAGTGCAGCAAGTATTAGCCAATAGTGATTTGTTTTCTTTCCCTTACACCCTTATTGATATGTTTCATTGCTGAGTGTCTGAAATTCCAAATCTGGAATGTGCTGCCATCAAGTCTAACTCTGCTTTATTTAACCCAAAGGCAAATCCTCAGTATAAAGCTGTAGGAATGAGGTCTGAACTGAGAGCAAATTCAACTCATTATGTTGCAGAACTGAAGCCTCTGTACTCTGTCAAATGCAAACACCAAAATAAATAATGACTGTCCACTAGACTGTGAGTCTGACATTGACAGAGATTGCTCAGACAGTAGCTTTAGACATCTTGAGAACAGTGACCTCTTTACTGGGTAAATTTACAGAGTTTTCATTAGTCACTCAGAGAGGAAATAAAATTTAACAGGTTGCAATAATTTTTGTTTGGTGATAGGGTATGTCTGAGAGTATTGGCCAGCCAGTAAAGTTGGTTTACTCATTGTGTGTCTAGGAGAGATTATGTCTTCTACTTGTGTTACCTTACTGGATTCAGGGTACTTCTCTAGAATATGTGCAGTCTCAAAAGAACAATTCTTTTTATTCTATTCAGTTGGTTTATACTATGTTGGTTATTTCAAATAGCAGCTCCTTTTAAATAAACTTGCAGGATTTATTACTGTGGAGCCAACTTAAACACTTTGAAGTAAGTGATTCTATGAACTATTAGGTTATAGACTAGAGCTCCGTGCCCAAACAGGCTATGATGATAAACCATGACAGTTCTAAAATATTTCAAAGTTTTGCATTTTGGAGGCTTGAAAAGTTTGTGACTCCCTCTTGAGAATTTTCCCTTGGTTCTTATGTTGGATGATGTGTTTTTTTCGGAAATTTTAGAAATAGCAAGGGATTTGTCTTTGCCCCTTTAAGTTCTGAAATATGTGGCAATTTTCTTTATTTGTGGGTGTAACAAACTCTGTGAGTACTTGGTTCTGTTTCTGTATATGGATATGCTGTCTTAGTTCTTTGTAGTTGGATAGAGAGGAATTTTTAGAGGATTCAGAAGGGACAAGTCAAATTAAATTACTGAGATAAATGACTGTGCCAGAGTTAAGATGATAAGGGGCATGCCTTTGTATGGAAGAACATCAGAAGAATATTGAAGCGCTCAGTTGCCAAGAACTGTTTATTTTCCTTATTTTAAAATCTGTGATCACATAGAGTCAGAACCTGGACTGGAATAAGGTGAGTCAGTTAAGGCAGAAAAAAAGATAGCACAAGATAACCATGAAATTTGAAAGAAATGCTGTGATGCATTAGAAAATATTTGTTTTTCCTTGGGTTTATGTGTTTGGGTTTTTTTCCCACTAGAAACAGAGTTAGTTAACTTCCAGTCCCAGTAGGCTTTGATATGTAAACAATTGCCTCAGGAACAAGCAGCATACTCATGCTCTCCTGCAGAAATGTTGGACGCTCCACATTTGGCTGTTATTTGAGCTACATCTGGGAATTTTGGGAAGCTAGGAAAACTAATTTTTTTTTTGGGATGTTCTTTAAAAAAAATACAGTCTTCATTATGTTCCTTGGGAATTGTAGTCCACAACACCAACTCTTGTTTTGAAACCTCATAACTCCTCTTGATAGAGCAGATCTTAAACTCAGACTTAAAATATCAAAAAATTTTATGTAAATAGAAATGTAGAGATGATTCTCTGGATTTTTAGAAACTTTGTAACAAATCTAAAAGAAAACAAAAAATCAACCATATAGTGACAGACTATGAATATTTCATCTTTTATATCACTGTAGGCTGCTAACTGACTATGAAGGATTGTCATTACATCAGAATTTCTCACACTGTAAATGGTGAGATCTTTCTCCTCTTTCCATCGTAATCTCAGCTCCTCTCTCTCCACTTGCTGAGTACAGAAAGCAGCCAGGGCTAAGGTTACTATCTGCAGTACACATTAGATGTATATTGCTGTTGGGTTTTTTCCATTCCTGAGTTTAAAAGGAGGGAAAGATTGTCTTCTGGGAGGTTAAGTAAACCTCAGAGCACCTGACACTTCCTATGCCTCTGACAGGATTGTGCACTGAATCATACAGCTCAGAATTCATGGGACCAGTCAGGCTTCAGCCTGTGTTGGTGTATTAACCACCTTTTTAGATCTGGCCCTGTATACTTTGGATTCCTGGTATTATATTTGAAACTGTAAATAATTAGAAATGATATGGCATTTCATTACCTCACTGAATATTGAGATGGACCTGTATACTGTGAAAATATCTGAGAGGTTAAAAAGTGCCTCACAGTGAACTACTATTAAAAAGAGCTCTTTGTGTCTGAATCTCAGCATATGCATTCAAATTTTTCTTTGCATTTATCCTGGTATAAAAAACTGATGCATGTTTCAAAAAGGAAGAAGTAAAACTGTTGTGAGTTCTGTGTGTAAAACTTTTCACATAATGTAATACCTGACTTTAATAGAAAATAATGAAACAGTCTCTATAACTCTACAATTATCAAAATTCAATATTATTAATATAAATATGTTATGGTAATAATAAGAGATTTGCAAGAAAGAGGAGTTAATTTGTTTCTAAGAGATGCTTGACCTCTGCTACTTTATGATCTGTTAGAGAGAGCTAAGGCTCACAAATGCTGGTTTTCTTTCTATTTTACCTGGAAGGCATTATTTTTTCAATAAATACCATAATCAAGTCAATATTTTTAGAACCAGAATAATTGCCACTTGAAATGGACTAATCTTTGCTCAGAAGTTGTCTGACACTTTATACCCAATGTCAGCAAGAAAGAAATAATTAAGATGTATGATTTTGGTAATTGATAGGGAACATTTGAATGGGTTACATAAATAATAGCCTAATCAAAGTATTGTTTAACAGTTTACAAAAACACATGCCCTACTGCTTGTACATTTATTTAAATTAATGTTGCTGTCAGAATTTATGAGAAATTCTGAAAGAGGATTTCATTTTCACCCTATGGTTAATGCTCTCATAAATAATAATTTGTCAATTTATGTTATACTGTTAAATTGTTCAGCATGCCTCTTTAAAACATAGGTGTGCATTTGCTGTTCTGGACAATTACTCTGTGGATAAAACTGCAACTTTCAAATCTCATTTCTATGTCTACCAAATCCCACCCTTAAGTCATTTTCTGTTCTAATGAGAATTAATTATATTAATAATCCAATGCTGTGCAGAAAAGGCCTGAGACTTTTCTTGTATGTGTAGTATCATGCACTATTTTTCTAAAAAAGGTATAATACATTATTGATAACTGACCAACATATCTAAAAAAGAAATGTAAAAAAAACCCAAAACCAGCTCTTGCCCAAAAATCAATTATTTTAAAACTACATTCACAATTGAGTTCTGGTTTTTTCATTTAAGCATATGAAAGTTGTACTTGTTAATAATTTACTAAGTGTTGATATATATTGAAAACCAAAAAAGCTCAGTCTGATAGTTTGGGGTAAGACTAAATCTGCTTACTTAAATCAGGAATCTTCCATTCTTCCCCATTCTTCTCTAAAACCATTTTAATTTTGTATGGTTGTAAGAAGGAAGAATACATTTACAATATGAATATTTGAAATTAAAGAAAATATTGTGTTTCTCTTGAATGGCAATTTGAACATGCTTTGTTGTCAGATCTTCTGCATGCAAACCAAAATACCCTTAATGCGAAAGATACATTGTTGCACAGACTGCATTTATTTGTGCCCATATCACCTTGCCACAACTGAGGTTGCTATTTACTTCAGAACAGTCCCATATATATTCTTTGGGTTCCACTGCTACTCATCAGAAGGTTCTGTGGCAGCCTGGCATCAGCAGAGTCCCCGCAGCCACTCTCTTCATCAGGAGTCACTGTCATCTCTTAGGTCTGGGCTCAGCTTCTCAGGCTCTGTGTAGGGTGGCTTTTTTCTCCTCTGGACAGGAAGATCGGGCCCCTGCATGTGTTTAACCCCACATTTTTTCAGGATACTAATATTTCTGCTTTTAATTGACAGCAGTTTTACAGGAGAGTGTGTCCCAGATGTGATTGCTGTAATATGAAAGAGCACTAGTGTTGGGTTTGAATGTTTCCCATCTAATTACCATTTGCCCCTTCATTTTATTTTGGAAGGTTTTTTTTTTTTTTTTCTCTTAAGTATGAGGTTTCCAAGCGATTCTGGTAATCCTGGATTTTTTCCTTTGTTTTTACAGGTGACCTGTAACTGTTTCACCATCAGTAATGGAGAGATGCAGGATGTTGGTGTTGGCCTCTATCCCAGGTACTGTGGACACTGTTTCATTCACAGGCAAAACCTATGTCAGTTTTTTCTCCTTTATTCCAAGGCAGCTGTAAGGACCATCAAAGCAGCAGGTAACATGTCTAAATGAGAAACTGAGAAATGGAAATAAATTAAAGGAGAGTAAAATTTACAATCTAGTTGAAAACATTCTTAATAGTCCTGATCACAGCGTTAAAACAGTTTAAATAGTATGCATCTTTATATTTTATTTTTATAGAGGTGGTAGTCTTTGCTAAGAATAAATGCTGACATCAAGAATGTGCAATTGGGATTAGTTAAGGAAAACTCATCCAGTGATGCTCTATTATACAGATATTTTGCAGCTGAGAGCCTTCAGAATTAGTAATTAAAATGAAAAAATGGATATTTATTAGTAAATTACCATAACAAATAAACTGATAAGGTGAAAAGATAAGTCCCTTAAGAGATAGATGTTAATATTTTAATTACTTATTATTGTTTCTTATTTGTATTAGGTAAGAAGTATGCACTGATGAAGGTTTTATCTTCATAGAATTAGTAATCTGTAATCATAAATATGGAAAATTAGTATATAGTTTAAAAGTATGTTTTACCATCTAATTTTTTTGGTAATGCATGTTTGAATTATGTTTGTCAGTACCTCAGTGGACCTGTCACTGCTATTTATTTTCCTTCTAATGTCATATGCAAGATTTGACTAAAGACACTTAATATCTTGAGGTCTACCTTGTAGTAAAGATGAGGAAAAGGTGGTTAGGAGGACATGGGAATTAGTGTAATGAAAGTGCAAAACAGTAATTTGATTTCATAGTGGAATGAAACCAATACTTGAGAAAAATGAAATATTATTTTGGAGCATTATTATTAGGGAAATGTTTGCTTTTTGGTTGGAAAAAAAAGAAAAAAGCCATTAACTGTGAAGAAAATATCTATCTATGTTCAATGATAATGCACTGCCAAGGAAATCAAGAGACTCTTTCCCAGGTCACTTCAGAGTAGTTTGAGTTTTGTTATAGCAAAAAAGCTGGGGGAATTGGGAACTATAAACCTGTGGTTTGCAAGTCCCGGGCAGATGTCCTTCCAGATGAATTAATATGCTTCCAGAGGAAATTGCAGTCAAACCCACTAGTGTTTCCATGAGATGAGAGTTAATTAAAAGTTCTTCATTAAGCCTTATTAAGAGGTATGTTGGCTTGATAGCTTCAGCATCACAATATATTTTAAAATAGGTAAAATCCTATGGTCCTGCTGTGCATCACATTGCGAGCAGCTTTGAGAGTGTGCCCAGTAATCTCACAATAAGTGTAATGGATACTCTTCTGGTGGGTTCTTGAGGAGATTACCCATAGATATTTTATTAGGCCAGAAGGGATACTAAAAGACTAAGGCCTCTGTTTATACCTCCTTTATGAGTCAAAAAACTAAATAAACATGGTTTGATGCAGGGTTCTGACCCTCAGCAACATCCTCTGTTTTACCAACAACGATTGGGATTTTGTATTGCTGAGTCAGACAAGGACAGAATATAAATGCAGCCAGGAGCTGGATAAGCCAAAAATTCTTCTTTCAGGCTGATAATGCCAGAATTATTCTTTCAACGGGTCATTCCTATAAGGAAAGAACCATCAATACCATTTCTGCTATGGAAGAAATATTTGCCTGGCAAAGTCAATTGTTTCTCAGCTAAGGAAACTCGTGATTCAAAAGTATATGGCAGATATTGTTAGCAGCCTCCTTCAGAGAGACGGAAGGGTGTGTTTGTGCAGCATTTGTGTCTCTTGAGGGTGCCAGCAGCTCCCTAATGAGCTGTGCTGCCCCAGCTGTCACATGCCACAAGAACAGAGGCTGGGCCAAAATATGCATAAAGCAGAGGCAATGGCCATGTTTCTTCCTTCAGCTCTATACGCCGACTTCTTTGGCTTTGAGACATAGTATGCTCCATTTTCTCCTGATATGAAATACAGCTTGATTGCTGGCCTCTTTGAGCTGTGCTTGCAATGACAGTCAGGTAATCAATAAGGTTAGTGCCCTGAAACTGAGCAGAAGCAGCAGAAATGTAACTCAGTCCCTCCTGCTCTGAACTGTCAAAGTAACTAGGTTACCTTGTTCCCCACTTGCCCTGTTCCCTGAATCAGGGCTCCTGGAGAGGCACTGGCAGGCCATTGCCTTCCTCCTGCCCTGAATACACAAAAGGCAGAAACACACGAAGAGATCCCTGCATGGCTCCTGTTACCAATGAATATAAATCTTCTAAGGGTTCATTTTCCTCCCCTAACCAAGAGCAGCTGATTTAACAGGGAGTTTATTTGTTTCATGACTTAATTGCTTGATACTTCAGATGTAATCATGTTAGCTACTTTCAAATGATTAAAGGGAAATGGCAGTAGAGACTCCTTTGTTAAGTTTTTTTTCTTTCTTTCCCCCTCTACCACCCCTCCAGCATGTCTTTGCTGAACCACAGCTGTGACCCAAACTGCGTGATCGTTTTTGAAGGATACCAGCTTTTACTTCACTCTGTCCGAGAGATCCAGCTTGGTGAAGAGGTAATTAACTTGTACTCCCTTCCATCACAGACACCTGCAACAATGACATCTCCCTAAATAAATTCCAGACTGCTGGGCCACCAGCTTAATATTTTGATGATATATTGATGCCACTTTCTAACACATAGCTATCAGGAGGGAAATGATAAATAGAATCATCTCTTCACACTGCCTGGGCCCCGTAATCATTACTTCTCATAAATCACAAGCAGTCTTGATAAATTCCTGTTCCTCCTTTCCTCCTCTAGGCACTTCATTTTGTTTGTATTTGAGTGTCTTTACCCTGACAGGAGCACTTACAATATTTCTGAGTGGAATGCAGCATTCCCTGAGTCATTGCAACAATAAAATTTGTCAGATGGCAACCATGCAGTTGTAGTAAACCTTTCATTGGCACTGAAAGCAGCAAAACAAGGTTTGTTTTCTTGTCCATTTTGCTAGGAAAGGCTTCAAGATATCCTTTTCAAGAGATTTCTGATTTGATCTAAGGTGTTGTCTATTTTTACAATAGCACTTGTATTAATTTGAAAATAAGTGTTTGTGGCTAGAAATCAAAACAAACATATTTTGCAGCAATTCAGGACTGAATTTGCTTAATAGGACTTGAAAAGAAATGTGTGCATATATGCAACTTCAGATGCACCAATGACCTACACAGTCCTGGCTGCTGGTCATTTCAAAATCATAACCTAATGTAAAAAACACCCATTCTTAAAACTCTGGGAATATGAAGATCATACATATTTTGATTTAGACACAATATTTATGAAGTTTCTTCTTTTTCAATGTATTCTTTCTCAAAGATAGTAGGGCATCAAAGTAAGTAAATGATAGAAAATCTTTTTAGGCCACCAAAATAAGTGGTAATTTTTTTTTTTCAGCAAAACCTTGTTAGAACCAACAGAAATGTTTTTGCATAATTACCTTTTTACCAAGAAAAATCCTTCAGGATGCCATATATGATTTTGGAGCTATTAATTGTAGGCATCTTTCAGTTCAGTGTTCTTGTTATTGTAGACACCTTCCTTCTATTTTATCCATAAACCATAACTTTCCTCTTGGCTTCCCAGTTCACTAAGATGGGTTGTTTATTTAAAAATACAGTAGATTTTAATATCTTACGAGGAAGATAATGGGCTTGAGGCTTAAGAGATAAAATAAACCTACAAAGTCAGTATTAAGTTAGACCTGTTATGGGAAGAGGAAGGCCAATAAGATTTTTGTGAGGGTATGTACAAGTCAGCAGTTCAATGTTATTGTCAGTACCTGTTTACTTTTCCTTATGCACAACTTCATTTTGTATTCTGCATGATGACTTTGGTGCAACTTTCCACACTGCCTTTCTGCTTTCCTGCAGCAGTGTGAGCTCAGTTTTTGTAGTAGCCAGATACTGAATTTACAAATATATGTATGTGAAACTGTATCATTTGTTGTGAGCCCAGTTTTAACTTATTTTACTGATGTCATGACCTGAGCTAATGGGAGAGAAGATACATGATAGGGAGGAAACTGATTGGGTTTTCTGAATAAAGTGGATGCTCTGAGATGGTAAGATGAACATTATTTCAAGTTATGAGGGAACAAGAAAATTAGGATCACTATAAATTTTCTCTTATCCTGTTGAAACTTTTACTTGATGCAGACAGAATGGCATCCTCAATAAAATAATTAATAGAAACTAAGGACTAAGATTTATCAAAAATAAGAAGCTTGAGTAGCAAATCAAGCTCAGATTACTAGAAGAGGACTATGGCTTTTCTATCCACACAGGAGCATATTTTTACACATTTGTAGTGCTTTCTGTCAGAGCACACTACAGCAGTTTACCCATGCTGAAAGGTTGTTGACCACCTGTAATTGCAGGGAAAACAGAGACATGGGGAGCTGAGCTGACTGGCCCTTGTGGTCATCTCAGCATTCTAAATTTTGCTTCCAGCATCTCAGAACTAATTATAAGAACTTTTTTCTCTTCAAGATAATTACAAAATCCCAGAATGTTTAGAGTTGGAAGGCACCTCAGAGATGATCTTGTCCCCTGCTGTGGGCAGAGACACCTTTCACTAGACCAGGTTGCATCCAACCTAGCCTTGAATTCTACTTGGGGTGGAGCCTCCACGGCTTCTCTGTAATGCTGACTATTACAATTTTTGTAGTTTTAGGTGATGTTAATTTGACAGCCTACAAAGATTTCCTTTACTTGCAGTTCTTCACAAAAATGAAAATTAAATGTTACAAAGAAATATGAGATACGAGGAAGGATTATAAAAAAGCAAGAAATATTCATTTAGAGATCACAAGGGCTTCTTTAAGCCTGATAAAGTAGCCTATCAGCTAGTTTTGTTCAAAAGACAAGAAGCCTACTCTGAAGAGGTCTTCATCATTTCCCTATCCTTAAGTAACCACTTCAAACAGCATCAAGATATGTGCTATAATTTCAATTGACTTTTTGTTAGTTGCTGAATCTACCTGGTGTTTTGCAGGCAGACATGAGATGATTTCACCTCCTCTCCAATCAGAAGTTGTATGGCTTCAAATCAATTAGTCTTGCTGGGAGACAATGGATTAGCTGAGGTGCTGTTCTGCTCCAAAATGAGTGCTTTGCTTCTCACTGGTTTCAAAGTTCAGTTAGAGAAAATTTGTACCTTTCTTCAGAACATCACATAACTGATGGTACCTTACAGAGCAACAATTCTTTTAAATTAATACTGAAAACAAATAATGAGCTGATGAGCAAATAAATCTATTTTCATGATAGATTTAAACCAAGTTGTATAATGTTTCTGTTACTGTAATTCTGTGAGTTTTGTATTTGTGTATGCTTGGCATTACACTTTGTCCCATTAAAGTTTTTAGAAACAAATTTTTTCTTGAATTAGAAGGCATTTTGGTCCTGTATGCCAAAACAGAAAGAGTGCAGACTGTTAAGCGCTTCTATAACTCTGCCTCAGGAGCAGATTTCTGTACACAACCTTCCCTAAGATTCTGAGACCCATGATTGCAAAGCCAAGATTCCCTTTTTTCTCCCTGCCCTTTGCACTGGAATACTTGTGATTTCAAATTTTTACAGAATTTTCTGTCTAGAAATTTTGACTTATATTCCGTTACTAAAAAATCCACAAATAAACAAAAAAACCAAAAAAAAACAACAAAAAAAATACAAAAGAACCCCAATCAAAAAAACCATGTGAATTAAGTCCACTTCATTGTGGTAATATTGGAAAATACCTCAGCTGGCAGACGAGGAACACGAGAAACTAACCACCACATCCATGATTAAAGAGTTTCTGTGTCAGAGCAAGAAGCAGGGCACAGACAGTGCTGTATTTCTAAGGAGGAAGTCTTAAGAGTCATGGCTCTTAAATAATTCCTTGCCTTCATAAAAGTCTTTTAATATATATTCTCCAGTTGGGGGAGGGGGAAAGATTTACTGTGTTCGTTATAAGCGATGCAATAAAGAGGCAAGCTTTGGTCAGTTGAAGTAATGTTTTAATTAGTAGCATACATCTCACATGCAAATACCATTAAGACAACCTTTGATAAATGGGCATATTTCCTAAATATGGACAAGTTAAATGAGCCTTGTGTCTAATGAAGTGATCCAAAAAAAAAAGCAAGGGTAGGAGAGAGACTTGAATACAGAAATTTTGTGTTTAAACAATGAAATAATTAGTATAGGCTCAGTCTCTGTTAGGTTGATCATGTTTCTAAATATTCTGATTATATTTTGCCACTCAGTCTGCCAGCTACAAGCATTTTTTCACTTACAGATTTCCACTGGCAGGGCTGGGAATTTGAACTTTGGCAAGAGAGACCCTAAGTTGTTAAAATGCTAAAAGGAGAGATCAATGGAATGAAGCCTCTTCTCTTTCTATCCAGTCATACCTTTAATACAGAGCATGCTGTTATGTGACTGCTCATAATCACAACTATTTGGTAACCTCCAAAAAAGAAATGTCTTTTTTGAAACTTCTTCCTACCCCCAAGGCATCTGCAATATGCATGAAAAAAGAGGGGAACAAAAGTTAAAAATATAACGAGAGAATGGGATGAAGCCTGTAGGCTGGATCAATATATCAACATATTTGCTGTTGGCTCTGTGTTTGTTTTGCAGTATTGTAACTCTAACCTGCCTAATGATGGTTTCAACAGTAATGACAGGGTTTAAACCATTGTTTTAAGTATTTTGGCAAAAAATAGACTAATCTTACATGAATTATTTTTCCCAGAAGATTCCTACTGCCTCGCACTATGTCTGAACTTGTTTAAATCCTTTTTACTGCTGGTTGCCACCTGAACCTAAAACCAGAAAGATGTGAGTCAAAACCAGAGATGTCTATGCAGAGGACAAAAAGCATGGAACAGCCAGTGTGGGGAATGATTTTGACAGCAAAAACTTGTGAGTTGCAAGGAGACATGAAGAACAGGAGGCTCTTGATGGGAGAAGGAAATTGAATTTGGAATGTCTGAAGGGTGAGGTTAGGATTGCAGCCTGGATGGAAAATGCTTTGTGGGAAGGAAGGGAGACACATCTTTCTTACCACACCAAGGAGGATGCAGATTAGGACCAGCTGTGGAAAATAGTGAGGACAAAGTTTTTGGGGTCAACTGAAGATGTTTGCGAAATCAAAGTAGGGCAACAAGGACTGTTAACTCAGGAAAGGAAGTGAACATAGAGGCAAAAGGTGTAAGATAAGGCTGAAGGACTGATCTGAGACTGACACAATGGGACTGAAATTGTCCCACTGTACCAAAAGTGGCAAGTAAGAAGGTAGAATTTATGGCTATAAAACAGGTTTAGATAATCAGGTGTTGAGAATAAGACAGGAAAATTAGAAGAACAATGGAGATAATGGGGCAGAAGAGATGAAGCTTTGAAGAAAAGGTTGGAAAATAAATAAGCAGCAGAATTTCCATCCATTCACTGCAGAAAGATGAGAGGGAAGCCTATGGCTCCTGTGTAAAATATTAGTACAGACTGTTCTGCTGTAAGCCATTAGTGGTGAAACTAATCCTCTCTTGGCTCAGACATGCACAAGCTGGGACAGAGCAACATTATATAGAATTCTAAACCTAGCAAAATTCTCACACTTTCTAACTTTTGACTAATTGCGGAATTTTAGTTTGTCTCTTTCATTAATTATACTATTAATCTTCATTTATGAGGCCATATTTATTTCAAATGCTTGACTTTGCCATCTCAGTAGTCTCCTCTTAGCAGTTCTCCTGCAATATGTAATTGAATTACACTGTAATAATAATAAAAAAAATGCAGGCTTTGTTTTAGTTGCTTGTTAATTGCTTATTCAATTAGAATGCTCATTAATTTGCAAAATGCAGGTTCTGACAATGGATTTCATGGTCATTACTAAAATTGGTCAGGTTTTCCTGTAATTTCTTTGAATGGACTCTCATGATTTAACTGAAAACCATGTGAAAATTCTCCCAATTAGTTGAAGTGTCTAGGCTCAGGATGAAATAATGTGACCTGATTTTTTTCAGCTCTGACCTCCCTGGAGTGTTTCAAAGTGTGTTGGACATATAGTGTAATTACTCCTTAGCATGTGTAACTGTATGCTGGTCTGAACTGAGCTGTTTTTTTGTTGTATTTCTTTTCCTTATCATTAGTTTGTGCCTGTGCAGCCCTTTAAACATTTCAAGAACTCTACAAACGGTTAGTCCCGTAAAATTCTTTCTGGCAGGCGTCAAAGTGAAGAAACTACAGACTTCTCTGTAGTTCATTGGAATTCACTCTGTGCAGTTTAAGAAGTTGAAAATGCACAAATGTAGGCACAAACTTTCTTTTATCATTTAAATAAATCTTCTTGTCAATAGTTTCAACAACTTAGACTGCAATGCTTTTGTGCTTCCTTGGGCACAAGGGAAACATCATAGACATACTGAAAATGGGTATGGCATAAGAGGAACTATCCTCGGGCTCAAATATATATTTGCAAGAAAATAGGGATTTCCCTGAGAAAGAAATTTTGGACATAGTTGGATATTGTATAACAGTAGTGGTAAATACACACTTAAGCTCTGTAGCTAGACAGAAAATGAGATTTGATGCACAAGGAATTCAGATACTTTACACAGAGTTTCTTTGTTATTTTTTCTTACTCTCCTTTCTTCTTTTATTTTTCTTCCAAATCAGGATTAAAAGTTGAAATAGTGATAATTTTGTGGAGTTAATAATTTCAAACAATATTGATCTTGAAATGCAAAAAAGTATTCTTCCATGAAAATTACTTTTTCTCTTTTTTCCCCTTCTGTAAAAGTAGTCAATTTCTTCTAGAAAATTATCTGTTAGCATTTTATTTTATGCTGGGAAAATGTTGTATCCAAAAAATGTTGCCTCTGCTAATACATACACAGAATATGGATTTTTTGTAAAATATACCTATTCTTTTTTGTTTTTTTTTTTATGTACTGCATACAGCTCACCATCAGCTACGTTGAATCACTGATGCCGACCAGGGAACGCCAAAAGCAACTGGTGCGCCAGTATTGCTTTGAATGTGACTGTCTGCTCTGCCAGAACCAAGAGAAGGTAGGTTGAGAGAAGAAATTCCTTGCCAGTGAAACAGAATTTTCCAAGGCACGTCAGCAGCTTTCCTTCCTTTCCGTAATACTTTTGCTACAAATTGAATGGTCAGAATAGGGGAGAAAATTGCCTCTGCCCTCATTATGTTTTTTTATTGCTATGAAAGACAACTCTGAATGAAAGAAAAGCAGGAAATGTTGGCATTTTTCTATTCAAAAGAATAATCTTGGAACTTCAACTGAAGCCAGTTGTCTGATACTACATGAGGGTTGTGCTTATCCTCAAAATAACTTTGAATTAATTTTGCCAAACACCTGCATTAGTAATTTTCAAGAACTACCAAACTTGTTCAGCAGTTGTTAGAGAGAATGGTGAATATCCTTGGGTGACTTTGTAGCTTTTATGCTCACTTACATCACAAATTCTTGGAGTAGCAGGTCGGTGGTTGTAGTAGATAAACATTTGTTCAATGTGTTCTCTTACTAGGGTTCAGCCTAGCCTGATTTGCTTATATTGTGGTTTTCTTCATATTTATACAGCCGTGGCACAATAAATTTGTCTCAGAGCCTGATGAGAAATTAAATGGAATAGGCAAAATGAGGCTGGCTTCATAGCAGTTTATGCACTTAGTCTCTTTTGTCATATGTACAGTTGTTCTTATTTTCATAAATGCCTGTTCGGAGTGAGTCACCTGCCATAGCTAAATGTGTTCCTGCAAGATTAGAAATAGTAAGAAAGGTATTGATGAAAATGTAATTCCAAGGAACATAATATGATTCATGAAATAATTGCTGCACAGAAATAAAAAAAGCAGAAAAAGAAAAAGAAACCCCCAAAGTTTAAACTGTAACATATGTTTTGATTCATCAGTTCAAAAAAGAGAACACAGAAAATTTCAGGCTTGTGACATAATGCTAAATTACTTCCTGTCCATGCTGGCATTCTGTGCCTGATAAAAGCTGCTGCAATTCTACTCAGAGGCAGTGAAGTGAAGACCTCTTTTTGTCTTTCTTTTAAAAATGGTTACTCAAGTGCCGTGAAATCTTGGATTAGTTTTGGGTAAATGGCATCCTCACAGATGCAATGATGATTAAGAAAAATAAGCAGGCTAAAGAGTCTTCAAGGATCACTAAACAGTTTGTGAAAGGGTAGGCAAATGGTGTAAAGATCATTCAGCATGTGGAATGTTTTAGGAAATAATATCCCCAGGCTTGTGCATATATCATTGTAAGAATCAACATAAAACATCAAAAAATACTGTAGTGAAATTATATGTGCATGTATTTATGAAAGCAATACTCTCATACATAGGTTAAAATAAATTAATGATCTTTTTATTTTTGAAAATATATTTGTCATTTGTATTAATATTCTATAGATTTTTTTTTTTGCCCTTTCACAACATTTCCTTGAGAATGATATTGTGAAATGTTTGGAAAGCTCTGTGAAATTCTGAAATTCTGTGGTTGTCTGGCTGTTACCATGTAGAAAGGTCTGTGAAGGTCTAGAAGCCTCATGGCAGCTTTTTCTGTTACTGTCTATGCAGAAGACATCTTTAGCCTCAGCTTCAGTTTAGGGTGATTAAATGTTATCTGCAGAAATCCTCATAGTATTTTTTTATTTCTCTGTGACATCTGAATTTGTAAAATCTCTACATGACTGGCTTGTTTGGTTTTTTTTTCTATTTATCTCAGTCACTACTTATTAAGCTGAGAGTTGTGTAACACTGCAGGTACAGCAGGAGATAATATTTTTGGAAAATCTGGGGTTTGAAACTGCAAAATGTCTAGATTTAGATACTTGGAGTTGATAAAATTATTCAAAAAATACCTGCTGAAATATCCCTAATACTGAGACAAATTCCAAAGTCATCTTGGAAAATTTTTAAAAAGCAAAATCTTTGTCAATAGAATAGGCAACAGCTGTAACTTTGGGTCATCAAGAGTGGCAGAGTCAATATTGTGAATCAATAGAGTCAGCTAATAATAAATACCCACATTACAACATTGCTTTGCAGAAAAAAGGTAGTTTAGTCAACAGCAATTAATCTCGTGTATCTTTCTTGTAGATAAAAATTCAAATTCCAGAAATGCTTTATCCATTCAAGTAAGTTCTTGTGTGTTGGGATTTTTTTTTCAGTTGCAGTCATCTCATCAAAAAAGCTAGAACCCTTTTTGAAATCACATTTATAGACACTTACACAAACACTTATAGAGTTCATGTTACTCCAGTCTTGCTGAGTGTCCTTGCAGGCTGCTGAACACATTCTAGGAACCAGTGAAAGCTCTGAAGATACACACTTTAATTTATATTAAAGTTTTAAGTCAAGTGATTTGCACTGTAGCATTTATTCTACATCTTTTATAATGTTTTAAAAATGATGTTGCAAGTCCTGTGGGAAATATACATTACAAGTTTATATGAAGAGCCCATAAACCTTATGTTTATTTGTACTTAGTTACATACATCCTTATTTATTCATATTTATAAAAATACTTGGCCAGATAATTATCAATGAAATTTATGTTTCCTGCTGTATTTTTTAAAGGCTTGTTCATTTAGTGCCTGAGTGAAAAAGGAAGATAGTATCAAGTTTCTGTTCTCAAGTTAGTTGCTGACTACAAGTGACCTTGGAAAATTGTTTTATTCAAGAGCAACCTTTGTATTTTCTAAGATCCAACCCTTATTTTTCATAATCAGTAGGAAGCTACCATTTCAATTGGAGTTCAACAGGTTTTTACTAGAAAACAGATCAATATGTATTGGGGTCAGTACAGATGAGTACAAATCTGTCTGTATTTGGGATCATTTTTGTGACTGCTCTGTGAAGCTCTGGTTTGTTCAGTCTCTAATGCAGTGAGAAGATAATTTATAGGTAATTTATACTTCTGCTGAGTATTCTGATGCCCAAAGGATAATAAAGAAAGATGCTTTATTTTCTGAGGCTTTTTAGCTTTATGTGATGGATTTGTTTAAATGAGAGTAGTTCCTTGAAGCAGAAAGGTTTGGGGTTTATTTGTGTGCTTTGTGCCTCCCTCATACTGACAGCAAAGACAAGCAGCTCATTCATACTATCTTCAGTAGAAATCCATGGAAAGAGGTTAAAGGAATGCCTTCAAGGAATTTGACTACTCTTTAAACAGATAAAGTTTGGTGAGATAAATTATGCTGCTCTATGAAATATATAAGAACACAAAATCAAGACTGAGGTGATGACATTTCCGTGCTAGCTGACATGGATAACCAGAGTGCAGTTACAACACTGCCCAGATAGACACAGTTCCCTTGCACAATTGTCAGAATCTGAGACTCTAATATGGCAAAGGCTGCATTTTCAAGTATCATGGAATGTGCTGCAGCCCAGCCACAGGGACCCTTCCTGAAGCCAAAGTTGCTGAAGTTGAGCATCAGCTGATACACACAGGCACTCAGTGTGAGCAGACACAGCCCAGACCAAGGGAAGAGTTCCGTGCCTGAGCAGTCACAATGGCACTACGTGCAAAAAGAGGAGATGTTCCTCACTGGTCACTGCTGGTGAAAGGATTTCAAAGTGAATCTTTGCTATAGGTAGTAGTTCTTTCTCTTCCTCTCTGTGAGAATAATCTAGGTGCATAGCTGCTATCAAGGATGAGAAAACATAGAAACAAACAGTGGCAATAACTGAGCTGGGGCTCTTAAATAATTTTAGGTGCCTGAGCCTCAATGGGAGCTGCATTTTAATTCTAAAGATGCACTATAATGCTGGCCAGAGCCTTTTAGCAGACTGGCAAGTGCAAACACACTACTGTAAGCTGGTTAAAATGAGATTGAGGTGAACCTTTTGGTGGTTCAGTTTCTGACAAATTAAAAGGCACTAACTACAAATTTAAACAAGACTTTGGTCGAAAATTAGAAAAATCAAATTAGGAACTAAAAGAGGGAAAAGAAACATGTCTTACTAAAAGTCACCCATAGACTATTTCCTGTCTGTTAATACTCTAAGTTATAGCTACTGTATTGTCTTCAGTTCATTGTATCTTTGACAGCTTTATACATTATTCTTTTCTCCATTTTAAGATCAATCTCCACTGTAATTCAGGAATGTGTGCCAAGCTGAACTCTTGGCAACATAAAAGCATTCCAGCACATAAAAGCCCCTTACATTAATTATAATTAAAGATGGGTTTACATTGATGACAAACATTTTAAATGAAGAACAGTTTTTTCCACAGTCATGAGCCAGAGAATTGTTCATGTTGTACATCTTCAGCCAAGGATTTCAGGGATATTTGTGCTTATAGAATGGCTTTGTTATGAGTTGTCTTTCTCTTTTGGAGCCAGGATTTAATATTTTAGTCTGGCTTGGTTTTTGGAAAGCTTTTATTTATTACAAGGTCAAAAGCAATGGAGTTTGAATAATTTTTATATTTGGCCAGTGTTTGAGAGCTGCCAAAGTTAATAGCAACATAACACCAGTAAGCACGTTATTCCTTTAATCATTTTTTTCACTTTGCAAAAAGTACTTACTTATATTGCAGCCTGAATTTTGGTAGAGAACATCATCACAAGTCCAGTTTCCAACTCAAGGGCTCTCAAAATCAGGTCAGGTTGGTAGCCAAGCTATCAACTTCTGTATAAAAATAGCACCTGCAATTCTTTACCTGGTATTACATACATCCACAGTTCTTTTATAACCCCACTAAAGTTCCTGAACCTGAAGTTTTGACATTATTTTTCTAGCAGAGGGAACAACACAACTGTAGTTTAGAACTTCATCAAATGTAAGTATTTTGATCAAATTAGTTTCAACAGCATTTGTCTGGTTGATTTGCCTCACCAGGTTTCCTGAAAGACACTTGAATATGGGCAAAGATAACATTATACAACATTTTCACCTTTGATCTTCATGTTTGCTCTCTTTGAATAATATGTGTTTAAATTACAGGGGCATTGTTACATGAAGAGTATTATTATTGACTGTTGTTTTTAATTAGGATGTAAAGGCTTCATGCAAGATCATTGTACTGGTGTAAGTACAAAAATGTCACCCTTCCCTCAGGGATCATATATTGAGGACACAGGAAACACAAAATTATATCTTAAGAAGTGCCTTTTTAAATTGCTGAATTGTCAAGTTCCATAAGTTTGTGTCCCAGTTTTCCTAATGTTTATTTATTTTTAGACATTTACATTCTCACTAAGTTTCCCAAGTTCAATATGAAAGATGAGACCTCCAAAATAATTCAAAAGATGAAGCCTGGGAAGCAAGGATTAAATAAGATTGTTGAAAACAACTCTCTTTATAAAACCCTTTGATCAAAGCAAAGAAAAAACTAGGAGCACCCGTTTTTCTAGTCATGATTCTAAAAAACTTGCTAAGTACCAATGGACCAAACAATGTGTTTAAAAAAAAAAAAAATTATCAGGATTGTGTTCCAACAGAATCCTGGTTCAATTAATTTCCTATCCAAATATAGAGTTTACAATAGTTAATTGTAGAAATTGTTCATTCCTCATCTTTTTTACTGTTTTGCCACTAGAATTGCCTTTGAAGCAAACTACAGGATGACATCAAGCCAGAGATCAGTCATGTTTCACCCATCTACTCTTCCAGCCCAACTTTAGTATAACCAGTGCCTACAAAAGTCAGTGCAGTAACTGCAGCATGCTGGGACACAATGCTCTTTCTCTCCATAGGTGGCTGGCTATTTCTTCCCTCTGGCAAGGCATTTGGTAGTGACATAAACCCTGGATTCATTCCTGAAATCCAGCAGTCAGACTAACACTCTTCTGTTCCTTTCAGAGGATCTTACCCTCTTGGGATGGATTTCCAAGCAGCCAAGGACAGAGGGCTTTTATTTTTCTAGTGCCAAAAATGACAGCAAAAAACAAGGCAGACGCTTCTAATTTCTGGGATCTCTTGTTCATTAACAAAGGCATCATGTCTTCAGCTTCTTAGTATTTCTTACATGACTTCTGAGGCTCCTTCCATCTTTCAACATTGTAATTTTTTTCCAATAAAGCGCAGTTCCAAAGACAGTGACAAATGCACTGTGATCATTTTTCCATGACAACTTGCCTATCCCAGTTGCTTTGGGACTGCCTCAGTGTGCTCTGGTCACTTCTTGGCAACATCCAGCTGGAGCTCACTTGGGTTGTCAAGGTCATGGAAAAGATCTGACTGTTCTTATAAAAAGACATGAGTTGAAAGATGTATGTAAACTCTCTGCCTTTTCAGGAGATCCTTAATAGGGCAACCTGTATCAGTTTGGTCCATCGAGTTCATATATAAAGCAAACATAGAAGTTGGGAGTGTGGCACCCTCCTGGGAGTCTGGCTTTCTGCTCATCTGAGGGAAGCAGAATCTCATTTGTTTCAGACCCAGCCATCTAACAGGAAACTTAAATCTTCTGGCAGATGTTTTAAAGAGAAACACTCTTTTTTGCCAAGGGAAGAGAGAGTGTTCTCATCACTTTTTTAGGCTGTTGCAGCTACATTTAAGTGCCTGGATCCTTCTGGATCCATCTTTTCTGGATGTCCAGCTTCATTGGGAATATTAGAAATAGCTATTACTGGTAGAATTTCTTTTTTCAGATACTGTCATTCCTATTGCAGTCGCTATTTGGTCTCTGCTGAATGAAAAGCAGAAATAAGAAAAATCTCACTCTGGATTAGCACTCTAAAATAAACATAGAATATTCTGAGAGAAACAGTAATTTTAAAAGCAGTAATTTAAATATAAGGCTATATAAGAAAATCACTTTCTAAACACCTTTTCCTGCAATGATTTTGGAGAGATGTTTTTTCCTAAATATGTATAGAAGCCAGTTATGGCATTATCTCAGCTTGAATTACTGAATTCTCTTCAAGTGAGGTTCCTAAAAGGTCTTGTATGTTTCAGCTTGTCAAGGTGGTTTCTAATAACAGTGGTACCTCAGGGAATAATCTTGATTTTGGATGTCTTTTCTTGTTCTGTTTATCAGTACTTTTTTCCTATTTTACAGCGTGTTTGATCTTTTAAAATCATATTAATTAGGTAATTTGATTGCAATATGATAGGTTTCAATTCAGATCACATAAGTCATTAAAAAAACCAAAAAGGATGTCGCAAATTTAAACTGCAGATTTCTGGACTGACTGAGTTTCAATTTTCTGGATACAAAATTCTTTCTGGTCAGAGGTCATCCACTTTGGACAAAATAACATCTACATCAGAGCCAGAATGACATTTTTTCCTAGGTATTAGAGCAGACTCTATGGGGTGAGGGAACCTCACCACTCTCTTAGTGCTTCAGGCAATGGGTGAGATTCAGGTGAGCCCAGGATATGCACTGTATCTTTCTTCTGGATTCCTGTTCCAAATGAAGAAGAAATAAGAGCTGGGATCTTTTTTTTTTTTCCAAATGTATATTTTAATAAGCTATGCATTTTAAAGAAAAAGTAGAAAAAAGTTAGTGGAAATACCTTTTTCTCATTGGTTCTCTGGATGTAAGCTAAATCCTTTCTGACAGTAAAGGAATTTGTCATTTGCCTTTAAAGACCCAAACCAAGACAACAAAATTATATGGGCTGACCATAAAGCCTGCCTTTGCAGGCATGCTGTGTATTTTGATCCCTCCATTTTATTGTTTTATTTTCTCTTAGACTCCCAGCTTTTGGGATAAATACTATTTTTATTCTGTGTAGTCTAAAAACCTACAAAATGTTGTGGCTGTTATTCTGATACTGCCAGTTTTATAAATAATAGCAACAGTAAAGTCAACAATCTGAAATCACACCAACATGGAGGAAGAAAAGAAGGTGGAAAAGTAACGTTTATCAGCAAATTTTGAGTTACTTAAAATAGAACACTATTTTATTAGATCACTGAAATTTTTTCCAATATGCCATCTCCAAGTAATTTCAGCTAAAGTTGTTGTCATCTTTAACTCATTCCTTGTTGAAAACACTTGAAGACATCACCCAATACTAATCCATAGGAACCTTTTTCATTCTGAATCAATGTTTTCAGCTATGGTTCTTAATGATTCTCCTTCATATAAGTGCATTCTGTGTCTTTCTCTTCAGATTCTGAATATGCTTTCTGCATAGTCCATATTTCTAGTTCTTAATGCTGTTCTGACTGTATGCTGTATGCCTTATGATGCTCAGCAATTTGTCTTTTGCTTAATTTTTCTTTGTCAAAACCCAAAAATTGCCCTGATAAATCTTACCTTTCTTACAGGGTATTTTTTTCCTGAGGTCACTTACTGTCCATACAAAGCCTGGAAATCACTAGAAATAAAAACTGCAAATACAGTAGGTGTAAAAGCTTGGTAAAGATTGCAGTGCCTGTTGTCCTAATTTTCTGAAAATTCCCATCAAAAGAGGGGAATAATGACTGGTTGTGTTAAGCAGGTTTGTGCACATTGAGCCTGTAAGTGTGAGCATCATTTTACCTTATATGGGTCAATAATGGCTTTAAAAAGTCTGGGAAAACTTTAATCCATTAGTCCTGATTTTAATCTGGTAATCTACCCATCATTAAATCTATGAATAAACCATTCCCTCTCTTGGAAGAACAGCACATTCTGTGAACCATTTCACTGATTGCTTTTTGTGTTGAAGTGGACATTTACCTACACTGGACAGACACAGGTCTGAATGGGCAAAGCAGTACTGTATGCATATGTATGGTCAAAGGTGCATACACGGAACATGCAAGGACAATCTTAAAGATTTTCCTATGAAATGGATAATATGTTCCACATCCAGTACATGGTGGGGGTTGTTTTCTTTTGCTGCTATTTGTTTGTGAGCTTTTTTAAGTAATGTGAAGCCCTATTTCATATCTCCCTCCATAAATTAGACACTGAAATGCCCATTATAAAAGTAACATTAAAAAAGATGAGTTATTCTTTAGTATATCCCAGTGTGAAACTTGCTAGAATGACTCACATTGCTATTTCCCATGCCACATTATGAAAGTGCATCTTTCACTCTGGGCTTATTTAAATTAGGAGAGACGGTTTTCCTGAACTTTTCTACACTCTTTGGAAGCCGAATTTTATTTTTCAAAGATTGATTGACTGATTTAGAACCCTGTGGCAAGGTCATCAGGTATCATGGCTTTATTCTAATTGCTTTTTGACAGTGTAATAATTCAAAGTTTGAGGTTCTGGCTGAATTCGTAGGAAGCGCCATAGGTTGCGAAAGACAGAATCGCACTCTTCAGTGCCTGAATCAGTTCCAGTCCTTAACTAATATTCTCTGAGGTGTATTAAAGCAAGAATGAGCTCATTTGAATAACACGGAAGCCTATAACTTTTGAGACTGTAAAACTGCGGACTAAATGCTTTAGCTTGAAAAATTGCTATGATAAGCAATGTGCCATATCAGCTTCTTGCCATAATTTAATTAATATCACAACAATGCAATAACTAAAGCTGGAGCTATAAATTTTGTATTTGTGATCTCTATGCTAAGACACGAAGAGAAGCTTTTCTGTGGCAGGCAGCAGGCTTTAGAAGGCTCTATGTACTCCAGGCACGAGAGTTACAGCAGAGGATTGTGTAATTTTTTTGACCCACTGCAGGATGTCCTGCTGTTTTCCCTGGGATTTCTCAGTGTATTGTATGAAAGCCATGGATTATACCATAAGCAGTGATTTGAATTGGGAACTGTAGTAAAACAGTGTGTCACAATTCTGCCCAAGATTTATCTGAACACCATCATTAAGAAAAACATGCTGCTGCATCATATTATGGTATGAACCTTTGTCTTAGTGTTGGGTTGAAACTAAAGCTCCTTCCTGTGCTTCCTTTGACAATGTCTAGACAACAAAATTTTTACTCTCAAAGTATTTCTGGTGTATAGCTTCATGTAAAGCTTGCATCATTTCCATGTACAAAAGAAATTCTTCTGAGTTTTGAGAGCTTTAGATGTGATTCCAGCTACTGTCTAACAATACAGTGGTTTGAATCTATTTTGAGACATTTTGTATAGTGGAGAAAGATACTGTGAGGTTCTGTAGCTTCTACACTGTATTTGGTTAATGAAGGTGGGGGTCCATATGAAGTGAGCTACTTCTCCCCTGCCTCAAACCCTGACTTGAAAAGGGAATGTTAAAAAGAAAGTGTTGAGATAGCTTTTTGGAAGGGCAGCACTCACGCATCTGATCAGGAAAAATATTTTAGAAAAGTTTGTCTGCTTTCAAGCATTGAGTGAAGCACTTAGAGTACTTATCAGGACACAGAGAAATCGATTGCTGGTACTGTGAACCATCTTGGAAAATTGGAAACCCAGTGTAGGTTATATATCACCAAATTATGGTGTTGCTTCAGGTCCCATGAAGAGTTGTTTTGAGGTAAGTCAAGATATCTAATTTTCAGTACATGTTTTATGATGTAGGCTACCTCTCCTTGCTTTGAGTCACCTTGGCCCATCACCATTGATTGCTGAGGAATGTAAGTACTTCTAACACTGGCAGTCAGCAGGAACCAGCTGCATGGTAGCTATCCAAACAGTAAATAAAGGCCCTGAGAAGTATTCAGGGGTCTTATAGTAGTTTCCATGACATTATGACATTTTAGAGAATGTCCTTTTCACTTACTTTCCTATTTTTTATGAAAACTACTAAAATGTTCATATTATTGAATCGGAATAACAGAGTACTAGAAAGGTATTGGAAACTGTTTCAAGCACTTGTTTGCCTTATGGCGTTTTTCTGGCTGCTTCCCTTAAACCTGGAAGAACCTTTACTGTTTTAATTGGTGTTAGTTAGGGGATATTCAGTAACAATTCTCCAAAGAAGTTCTTGCAATTGCTAAGACACTATACATCATCTTTAAAGTATTTTCTAGCCTCTTCTTTGATTATATTAAACTAATATTAATCTAATAATCAGTCAAATATGTTGGCAAAATTCAAGAGGAGGAAACTCCAGGTATTGTGCTTGCTCAAGGAGCTGCAGCAGTAAAAAACGAAATCAATTTCCTTCATTCATGACCCTAAAGAACTTGGAGACTGGAGAGTGTGGATTAGAATATTGGTACTAAATATTCAAGAAGCATTCTAGTGAGTTAGGCAACCAGTTTTTATCAGTACTCTAGGAGTTCTGAGATCCAGCATGTATTTTAAGGTACAGAGTGGATTGATCAACTATATATGATCTTAATCACGTTGCATGTTCTTTTCTAGAAAATCAGCTTCCTGTATTTCACACCCATTCATTCAGAAAGCATATGCTGAAGAAAATAATATTTTTTTATGTTTCAGTATACATTAAAAAAGTAGAATTACTATAGCTACAATTTTATCGTGTGGTATCTCATGCATTAAGATATTAAATTGTTTTGATACTAGAGTTCAAAAATAGTAACTAAATTAATGTCAGTATATCGTCAGTGAGAACCAGTAATTCAATGGGCACAAGTTCTTCAGATCACTGAAGCTTATATTGAACTACACAAGTAACTATTCTTCTACTTAGTGAAGTATTTAGTCATTTGCACAGATATTAACTTCAGTGGGATTTATGTATGCTTTTAAACTTAAGTGCATATTTCTGTGAACTGGTGAATGTGGATTGGATTATACATTGTGAATTACTGAAAATTCTGAGGATTTTGGACCTACAGTTCTCTTCTGAGCCACTAAATGCACTCAGTGGCACTCCATATCTCCACAGGTTGCAGAATTAAGGAATAAAGAAGATTTGCCTTAGAGCTGTCAGTTTGTGTGCTAAGACAGACCTAGAGATTGCCTTAATAAAGGTCTTATGTCTAAGACAGTCTGTGAAATACCAGTCTCACTGTTGCTAGGGATTAGGCTGAACAGTATCCTTGCTCAGGTAAATGAACTACACACAGGGTTTATTTTTCTACTGATGATGGAAATTACAATGGAATTACAAACGTGACAAGAATTTTTGGGTGATCTGGCATAAGGCCCTCTTTCACTCATGCTAAGCTGATAAGTAATTTCTTTTGCTTTTCCTCACTTCTGGTTTTTATGAGATGATAAATAGTGAACTTCTATTTATTGCTCTTCCCACTGTCCAATCAATTTTTATTTCTGCTTGTAACTCGTGCAGCTTGGATGGGAATTGTGCAGTCATCCCTAAGCTCCTGACACAGGGAGGTTTGTAAAGGCAGTGCTGTTACAGACACAAAACTCAGTCCTGTTGCTCATCATCCTGACTGGGGATAGGCACTGAGCTCTTGGGCCTGCCAAGTGTCACCCCCAGAGGCTGAGCTGTGTGTGACACAAGGGACCTAGTTTAAAAATAAATGTGGTAAATATTTTGGTCAGCAACTGGAGTGACCTACGCTTAAACTGAAATTGCTTCAGAATGCATTAAATGTGTGTGCCTTTCATTTGAGGAGTCTCCAGGCAGCAAGATGTTATGATGTAGTTTAGCTGCTTAGCCCTGTCTATTGGTTATATTTTGACAGAGCTGTCTTTAGATACTATCTTGCTTTCTTGTTAAGTAGCCTAGCATCCTTTTATACTCCGTTTTAAGAGAGAAAATGCTTTCTGAAATATTATTTGTTGAGATTTTTATCACAAAGATTAGATGTAAAACAGAAAAGCTCTAATAACAACACTTGATCTGTGAGCATTATTGAGATTAAAGAAGTTCCATTGGGCTCTGATACTCGAGAAATGAAATGTTCGAGGATGAAAACTTTGAGCTTTTTTTGGCATATTTTCTCTTACTACAGGAATTTATATATATGCACACTCTAAATATATATGCATGCTAAAGATTGTTCTGACAACACACTTAAATATTAAATCACCATAATAGTCAATTATGTATAATGCTTACCGAATAATTCCAAAATGTGTCCATAATAACCCTGTTTGTACATTACACAGCATTTTCATGAATGAAGTAGAAGTAATTGCAAAATCATTGCCGGTAAAATTAATGAATTACAAAGACTGAGAGAATAATAAATGTTTCTGAGAGCAGGTAAATAATACAGAGTAACTGGACTTGCTGATAAATTAGACCTATAGAAATATAATGCACCACCACTGCAGAGGTGGAGCACACGTTCTACATCTGAAAGGGAACCATTTATTTCACCACATCTCAGACAGCTACAGGATAAATGCCATCATCTAAGATAGTTGCTCTAAACTTTCTTTATGGATAAAATGCAGAAGAATGAACACACTTTGACTGTTATTTGTCTGACTTATTTTAGAAGCCTGCTTTAGGATAATACAAATTGCACCCAGAGTGTTCCTTTGTCATATAGAAGGGTGGCCCAAATATCTACGTTTGATCAGATGAATCTCAGCATGGGTGTCTGAACAGAAATGGAAAACATTGTGTTTTCCTCTGGCAAGGAAAGTTAATGTGACCCTTGAATCTATATAGCAGGGGAGTCAGTAGGAAGAATGATGTAAATTTTCTTTGCTATAAAACATTTATGAGATTGCCAGTGTATCATACAAAATAAAGATGCAGTGATCTTTGAAAAGGCTCTTTAAAAATGTGTATGTCTAAAAAAAAATCACAGATATTAATAACTGAAATGGGATTGCAATGGAGAAGAATGGAGTATGACTCTGACAGAAATGCAATTACTATTTTCTGCTGTGCAGAATTGTGAACCTGACAGATATCGGGCTTGCAGCTGTAGAGGTTAAGGATTGTTTGTTTGCTCCTCTTACCTTACTGTTTGTCTTAATTAAATCTAAGGTGGACTTCTCTTAGTCCCATTTAATTTTATTAAATTAAACTGACTTCTTAAAATAGACTTGCTGATTTTAAGTTTCTCTTTATTGAAAGCATCTCATTTTAATAAATTTCCCACAGCTGTTTTTGATGTCACTTTTAAATATCTGCGTAAATATAGTAATGTTGTAAGTAAGTTAGATAATCTTAAGGGAAGGTTATTCATACTGCCCTGTGAAGGTGTTTGTCTTTGCACTATTTGTGTACAGGGTCTGGGGAAACCTTCATCTTGATCTTTATGCCTAAGTAGAGCACTTAAACATGAATGGTGTGAAGAACTGCTAAATTTTCCAATATCTATATGATTTAGAGTGTTACTAGCTTACACAGTTCTCACACACTTCCAGACACCAGAGTCAGTAATCCATGAAGAGCTGGTATTGATTGTGTGAGGGAATGCAGCCTGCCTAATACTGAGTGATATACTGCACAGATTCAATATGGTATCCAGTTCTAATGTGTCTTATTTTACTCTGAGAATTCAAAAATAAAAAGTACAAATTCAATTTGTTCAGAAGTTGAAGTTCACCCCCTCCCAATAGCCTTACAGGCAACACAGCATTGTTTTTGTCTGCAAATAGAGTACCTTTGCAATTGCTATGTGTCCCAGCCACTCTCTTCAGAGCCATGTGACAGAAAACACAAGGCTTCTGGTGAGGACAACCTCATGTGGGTTGCAAAGGATAAAGGGTATTTGTGAACCTGACATTATTTTTCATAGAGCAGGGCAAGGGAGCTTTTAAAACTTCAGAAATCACTTGTAAATCTTGAATCACAACAGGGCTGTGTCCACTGATAATTTCACATACTTGTAGTTCTTAGTGAAGTACATTCACAAGACTCAAGGTGAGTGAATCCTCAGCTGAAGCTGTAGACTTCTGTAAACCACAGCCCTCAGAAAAAGAGATGAGAAGTCTTTGATTCTGAGTTTAAACTTTATCCAGAAAATGTTTCATAGGAGATGACCTCAGCTATTTTGGGAAAGCACTCAAGTGTGCTTTCTTTTGCTGTGTCTGTAGCTGCCTGCACCTGATTGCCTGGCAGGTCCTCATGCCCTGTTTGCTCTGAAGAACTCATGTCAGAAATTTAGTATAGCTGCAATATCACAGCTTGCTTATCACATTTTCTCACTGACACTTTTCTTCATCTTTCTGAAAGGGAAACTTCAGAAGATGTACAGTGTCTTTACTCATTTAATGCTTTTCTTTGCTGTCTAGCATAAAGCAATGAGTTACTGAGTTTACTGGACACAAACATTCTGTAGCTCCTGCACTTTTAAATAGAATCAGAAGTAGAAAATCATTATTTGTGCTTTCAGAGATCTGTTCTAAAATGTCATGCTCTAATTTAATTTTATTAAGTGTGTAGGAGCTCCTCTGTTCTGTTCAGATACACATCTGTAGTTGCTTAAATAATTTTTAAAATTTTTTTAAAGTTAAGCACATCATAAGCAATAGATAACAATTTCTATGATATGTTTAGATATTTGAGGCATCCACAGCTTTTAAGGTGTTAAAGTTCAGAAAACTTAAATATTGGGGTTTCCACAAAAAATAGAGAAGAGTTATCTGCTGCTGTCATGCAGGATTATTATTATTAGTAGTATGTAATAGATTTTGTGTTCAGAAAAAAAAATTATTTACTGTGATTTTTCAGTCTTGCAAAAATATCATATCCAATAATATTTCTTGTTAGACCCCTAATTTCTGTTTGAACTATGGTTTGTATGTTTTTATCCTTTGTAAAACTGCCATTTGCTGGTGGTTACATTGCACTCTTTTAATCCATTTGTATATTTAGAAGAGCAGATACTGGCCAGGAAAAACTTTAATCCTCCTTTTTCACTTGTCTCAGGCAGCCTGGAAGTCCAATACCTCCTACAAAATTTTGCTTATTTCTGCCTGTGTGGGACTGGATACCTGAATGCTGAAAAGAGGCATGTAATGAAGATGCCCTTGGACATAATTCTAAGAGGAGGAATGCTAGGAAAGAGAAAAAGCAGTATAGGGGTTATTTACCATTTGGATTTTCCAATTGCCACTTCTCCCTTCTCTGAAGGGAGGTGAGGAGTGCTTCATGGTTTCTTCTTTGTGGACTACATTGAGCTTGTTTCTCTTCCTCCACCTATGAGAAGAAGATAAATTTTGTAGAGAAGACTGAAAATCCATGTCTTATAACTATGCTGTAACCTAAATGTGAAAGGAGAACTGGTCCTTAACCAATCTTTGCAATGGTCAGGAGAGTTTTGGATGTGCAGTGCGTAACAGATGAGCAGTGGTGGGGCTTTGGGAGCACTTGTGAGGAGAGGCCAGCGGTGCTTACTATTGGTTAGTATGTGCTTGTTTTGGTAAAAGAAATATCTTCCCTCAGAGGACATCTGTCCATGTGGGAATCTTTTAGCAAGCAGGATTTCTAATGCTGGGATCACAAAGAGCAGTGATTGCTAGCACTGTGTGTGAAAGCAGTGGTGCCTAAAATTAATAGGCAGGGAGCACTTTTAGGCTGTAAGAAACAGGGGAAGAGAAGAGGTGTGAAGGAACAGAAAGGAAGGAGAAGCATTTATCTGTACTTTGTAGATTACACTCCTTTCTAAGGAGAGTGCCATTAAGGATGGAATGTGTTCAGGACACTGAAATAGCAGAAAAGATAGGGAGAGAAGTAATTCTTAGATAGAAATGCTAGAGAATGGAACAGGTGATTATTTTCACATGCTTATTTCTGTGGTGTCTGATGTCTGTACATGTTTCAGGAGATGGTGCTTTTGTAATAAAACTTCCTATCACTTAAAACTAGAACTGCAGGTCATTATATATTTGACCAATCTTCAAACAGATTACAATCCTCATCAGATTCCCAGCAATTTTGTTATTTCTCTTTCTTTTGTTAATGCTTTGTGATTAGATTATCTGGTCCAATAATTTTTTGGACTAAGACAAAAATATTTTGTTGTTCTGAGAAGCAAACTTTTGTTTTTAATGTCAGAATTAGAAATAAGGAAAATAATTAGGCAGAAATTGCCAACTCTTCCTTCTTTTTCAAAAACCTCTTTTTTTTTTCTTCAACGGGTGTTCATTTCTGTAAATGAAAAAAGTCTGTCTTCATTGTTGGCAGCTCTGGACACCTGGAGGTTTGACTGGGAACATGTTCGCAAAAGAGATGCTTTGAAAGGGTGTTACTCCATGGAAAGCTCTATCTCCCATGGCTGTTATTGCCATGCTCTTAGATTGAATTAAACCATTCAGTATAACTTTAATCATGTCAATTATTTTCGTAATTCCAACTCCAAGGCTGCTTTGTATTTTTAGCTGGCTTAATCATACTGCATGGCCATGACTTTAAAGGTGTTTACCAAGGGAGAGAAATAACTTACCTGGAGAAAACTTATTAGGCTGGAAGGCAGTGTTCCCAGTGGTTGTTTTGCAGCCCCTACTTGGCTGCCTATTTGGAAACAGCCTCCATACTTTGAATGAGAGCCTTTAGGAAAGGACAGGACTTCTTTCATGGATGGAAATCTGATGAAAAACAGCAGAAGTGTAAAATGCCAAGCTAGCCATATCTTTGCTTGTTCTTACATCAGCCAATCCCTAAAATGCCTCATCTTGAGAACATAGAAAACATTTCATTGAAACCTGTGACTTGAATTCTCCCCAGAGCCATGCGTCCCACCCAGCTCCCTCCATCCTAAACTCTCACACAAAAGGGATAAAGACCATGAACCCAGAGAGAGCTGGAATATTATTGGTCCAACAGGGAGTGTCTACCTGGATATGAAGCCAGTGTTGACATAACCCTATGCACCTGTGTGAAGATTGGAAACCCCAACCTTGCCCTGCTTTATGCTGCTAATTAAATGCTGGATTACAACAGTAACTCAAAAAGTTGCACTAGACATAGAAAGATTAATCCCATCTGAGTGAACACTTCAGTCATTCATCCATCAATCTTGCTATGTGCAAACTGAGCCCTAAGTCTCTGGCCTTGCTGCATAGTTGTTTTCTTTCTTTCTCATATAAATCTCTCTCAATACCCTTGCTTCTGAGGTTTTAGACTTACAACATTTTAGAGAAACACTCTCAATGATACTTGGGCTAGTGAGAAAAGAAAACTTAAAACAATTTTTCTGGTTTGGTAGCTCCTTAAATGGAAGATTTCACAGACATCATTATTAGTATCTTATAGGCTGGATTTATTTTTTAGATCAGTCAATGCGCAGCACTTGATCCACGCAGGCATTTTAAAGAGATTGTTTCAGGCTAACTGGCTGTGTTCAGAGGTAGATGTAATCCCATAAAAATCAGTAGAGGTTACATTGGCAGTAGGAGATTCAGCGTCCATCTCCTGCAAAGCTGGAAGAGGGCAGGGCACGTTCATTCACCATGTTGATAAAATTTCTGTGGTATGAACTGGTTTGTCCTAACATTCACCTTATGCTTTCTGGTGGCAAATTCAGCTCTGCACAAAATTATTTCCAGGTGATACTTTTGATCAGAGAACTGATTGTAAGGGAAGTTTATGTTCAAAATGCAGTGGGGCCAGGTCACCCTCCGTGTAAGGCCTTAGAGAGGGGTAGAGCAGCTGAGAACAGCCTTGATTTAATCTTGATTTAATCATCCCAGGAATTCAGAGGCCTGCTGTTTCATGAAGCAGATGGAAAGACAAAACTGCAAGTTAAATGTGAAACTGAGTACTGATTCTCACTGTAAATTTTTTTCTGAATTTATGGCAAATGGGGAGCAGTGGAATAAGGAAATGATGCAATTCTAAGCTGTTACAGATTATGGGCTTTTCAGCGGAGGTACTTCTGTGATTCCTGGGGAGCATCTGTTGGTTACAAAGTGCCTGGTTAGATTTTAACGTGCTTTCTCTTTTCCTCTGCAGGCCTCTACCCCAGCCCTGGTGAAGGTTGAGCTTTTTAGAATTGAATTTAAAATATTCCTGCAAGACTTTGCACTTAAAAAACCTCTTATGTAAAGTAGCAGGGCCTTTTATGAAGAGAGAGTGGTTATGAACTGCAGTGTATTACAGGCCAGATTTTTAAAGGTATTTAAGTTCTGTAGCAATGGAAATTGAAGAACTAGATGCTTTTGGAAATCCCACAAGATGTTTAACTGTGTATGTCGATGCTTTAATGCTTTTGTTCCAAGTGGTTTACCTAAAGTTCAGTCAGTCACTGCTAGAGAGTTGAAATGGGAAACATTCTCTTTGCTGCTGTAGCCATTAATCATTTTTGCTTTCTCTATGACAAAGCAATAGGAAAATGTAGAATGCAATGGACTAGGGAAGAAATAGCAATGATTTACTAAATGATAGCTTTTTCTGAGTTGTAGACTTCTCCTGTAAACTCATGTTTATCACTGTAATGGATGAAGCTACTCACTGTTTGTCTCTACAATCACCACGTGGTTAATCAAAATTATTTGCTAAATCCTTTCTACAGTGTGCTCAAGGGAAGTCTTAGGTAGCAGGTCTTTGAAAAAATTTGATCTCCTCAATGCATTTTGATAGTAAAAACATGCTATTATTTCTTTTCTTCTGGTTGATCATAGTTCTTGTTGCAAACTTAATACCTGATTTGAGTGTTTAATGTTTCCAAGTTTGCATTCATTTTTCTTTATATCTCATTTACTTTCAAAAACAGGGTAAGTATGAATTCCAGGTAAAATGGGATAGTTTGTGTTTACAGAAAATAGCAATACAATCTCTACAAGTTGCTTTTAACAGTGAAATCCTTTTACCCTGTTTTTCATCATTACTGCATATCCTCATTTTACTGTTTTTCTCATTATATGCATTTGTTTCCATTAACCAGGATGCTGAGAAATTGGCTGGTGAAGAGCATGCCTGGAAAGAAGTCAAAGATGCTGTGAATGAAGTGAGATATCCAAAATCAAAAGAAGGTATCCTTTCAGTGACAGGCTACAGTCTGTTATTCAGTTGTGAAAAGATCCCCTTAGTATGCAGTTCATCTTTTGAGATTAATTTTCTTACCTTTGCATTCTTTTTATTGTAATGTTTTTAAATTAATTTAATGTTTGAAAAGTGTAAAATTCTGAATTGTATTAATAATAGAGTCTCTGATTACTTGGAATGGAGCTGGTTTGTGGCAGGGATAGTAACTAACAAGGACATGAAGGGGTATTTTGGCTCTGATTTAGATTTCTGCTATCACAGAAATCTATCACACAGCCCACCATTTCATATAAATCCACTTCTAAATGAAAGAAAGCTTAATTTGGAATGTTGTTAAATTCTTTGTTCCATTACTCTCAGTGTGAACATTTACAGGTTCTCATTCTTTGCTCAGCAATGACAATAACAAGGAAATAATCACAGGCAGGTTCACAGCAGACATTATCGCATCATTATAATAAGATATAATAGTATATAATAATAATTGATAATTAAGCAAATTGAATTAAATGATCTTGCACTAATAAACAGAACTGGAGTCTAATGGCTGTCATGTAGATATTCAATCCAATTAAAGAAATTAGTGAACAGCAGCAATCAAGAAAAGATGAGCAAAAATGTGGTAGAGATTTTTACTGAATACTAGATGTATTAATCTCTTATCTTGGTCTATCCACTGGAAATTCCCTGACTGGGAATTCAACCTGTTGAGGCAAGATGCCTTACCATTTTCAGAAATATGGGCTTTCTCTCAAGATAGTAAGAATTTAATCTTCCAGTACTCCTTTTTGGCAGCACAAAAACCAGGTTTGCATAGATAGTGATATTCCAGGCCGGAAAGAAGTGATCACAATTATACAGTAACAAAAAACCCAACCCATTGCTCTGAGTTTGTTTATTTCTAATCCAGAGAGATTAATTTTGTTTAGCAAAGGGGAAACAATCTTCTCACCTTGTTTTAATCTCACATAGTTTCTAGTTTATTTCAAGTTCCTCTGTAGTCACTGGATTGAAACAAACAGTACTGAGATAGATCTTCAGGGCCCACATTTCAACCTGTGTGTTAAATTATAGCTAGGCAACCAGAAGTTGCAATAGTTCTTAAACTATGCAGTCAGAATGCTGGTCCTATTTAATGTTCCTGTATTTAATTGCAGGAGAAATTGCATTAATGTATTTTGCCAGTGTCTTTAATTAAGATTACTGATTTAACTGATACTTAAGAATTAATCTAACACATACTAATAAAAGGTATCAGGACTGGTTGGAAAGATCTATTTCTTTTCCTATTGTCTGTTCAGCTTCTGTTCTCAGTCATATGCTATTTGAAATGTGTCATCTTTCCTTCCACTGCACCACACAACCAGTGTTACCTGACATGCAGTGGTGAGTGCAGTATTGAAGAGGGAACTTGACTTTTGACCACTTGCCAATAATGAGTAGAAAACCCTCCTGGCAGACTGAGGCACATAGTTATTAGTTCCTGCAAATATCATCTTTTTAACTAATTAAACCAATGGTTTCTGCAGTTGAGAAAATTGCTGACTCCCACACTCTGACCTACTGATTGTAGCTGATGTGGTGTTGAAATGCTAAATTTACAGTTAGAGCTGCTTGGGGCTGTCCTTCTCTGCTCCTGGGCAGATGCAGGACAGGCATCAGCTGATGCAGGACTGTTACAACTGATGGCAGGTTTTCTAGTTTGCAATTTTACATACCTGCAAATTTGGTCCCAAGAGATTTTGTTATATAGCACATCTTCTATCAGATGCTAGTGAGTGATCAAAGAAGAATAATGAGACATAAAAGCAGACATACTGTGCATCAGCTAAAATGGTAATCTTTCAAGAATGTCAGTGGTTTGTACTTTCAACAAAAATTGTATCAAGTGGAAATAACATCTCTCATTCTTCTGGTTTTTTGTCCTTAATCAGTTGTAAAGAATACATGGATGTTTGCCAAAGATATAAAGGTTAAGGTGCAATTTTATAATAACACATTCCTTCCCTTATATGGCTCTTTCAATCCAAGGGTATGAGAGCAATTCACAAATAATTAGTTTAGCCTTGTAACAACCATGCTATAAATCCTGGCCCATGATGGTCACATTGTTACATTTAAGTATGTAAATATTCCCATGTTCAAGATGGACTAATTACTTCATCACAGGTTTGTCATTGTACACTTTGAATTCATTGCTGGATTAGTGTGAATAGTACTTGCAATTATTCGTGAAGATAACTGCTAGACTTCCTTGAGCTGATTCTGTGGGAAGAGCTATAATACAATCAATGTTATAATTTCTCTTACTGTGGGTCTAATTTTTTTTTCTTTATTTCATTTTTCTTAGTTTTGTGAGTGGTATCTTTTTGGTGTCTAGACTCTTGTATTCTGGGACTCTCATGAGTACAATCACAGGTGGTGATACTCATTTGAAAACAGCAAGTTTTGGGGTTCAGATTAGGTGTGGTCAGAGAGAGAAGAATTTGGTCCACAGAGGTCAAATTAGTGTAGAATGTAATGAAAAAAATGATTTGTGCTAAGAAATATCCAAATAAATTGATTGCAAGGATATCTTTCCTCCATTCCAAACTCACAAAAAATCTTCTTGTAGCATTGGAGGTGAAAATCTCCTTTACTGGCAAGATCGTTAGTCCTGGACTATAGTCAGACATCAAAACTGTGATGCTTTTCTTTCTCATGCATGAAACGTGCAGCTGTACATGAAAAAAAAAAAAAATTACAATGCTCCTCAGGACTGTTTCAAGGAGAAAATTAATTTCAAGAAAAGGTTCTAATTTCATGAGAATTCTAAAAAAAAATTGGGCAGCATAAAAGAATGAGTCATTATATATATATATTTTTTAAAATTCTTTTTTTAGCTGCTGGGATTTTTTAAAAGACATTTCCATGGACTTTTGCCCTTGGCTTTGAGAACTGGAGTATCTTAAGTAAATAATGTTTCAGTACCTAAATAAAAGTTATTTGAATTTCTGTTATGCACTAAAATATCCTTGTAATTTGTCATCTTTCTTTTGCCATTTATTACTAAAATACTGCCTTCTTTAGAAATTGTTTTGCTCATGTAAACCAAGCACAGTTACCTAAGCTACCCCTTCAGCATTTAAGTATGTTTTCAAGAATTGTGGTAGAATCTGGAATGATGTCAGCTTTTCTATTTTAATGCTTTGAGGCTCTTAATCCTTGCTAAACAGCATTTAGAAGTTTTGTTTGATTAAATATATTTCTTTAACTAAGGCAAATAACAGAGTGGAAGCATGTTCTGGCAAGATGCCAGAATCTCTTGCGCTGCTACAAGGGTCATCTACCAGATACAAATATCTATCAGCTGAAAATGCTTGACTGTGCCATGGATGCCTGTATTAACCTTGAATCCTGGGAAGAAGCATTGTATTATGGCAACAGGACTCTGGAGCCCTACAGGTAAGGGTTGTGATTGGTTCAGCTGGTTCCAAAGAAAGGGGAGAGCTGGCGGTCTCATTCAAAGTTAAGACTTCATCTTGATGCTTCTTACTGCTTTTATTTCTTGTGTATACCTTGCATTGCTTTCTAGGTTAGTGAATGAGGCAGAATTCTCATTCTGCTTTCACAGTCAGACTGAAAGCAAAAAAAGGATAACAGGAACTATGATAATAATAACTGATTATTATCTCCCTGCTCTTTCACATGTTCAGATGCTGCCCCATCCCTGATCAGAAACTGACTTTCTGTTTCAGTCTCCACTAACATGAGAGTATTAGTATTTTATGCTGAGATAGGGCAAAAGTGAGGGACAGGTAGCTGGTTGAAATAATGTTTATACTCTATACATAGATTTTACAGAAAGAATATAAAAGGCTTGTGAAATGCAATTTTGACTGGAAATGAAAAAGCTCCTGCTCCTAATTTTGAGAAGAGGCCAAGATGGAGAAGTACTTGCTTTTCTTCTCCCCTGATCAGTACTTGTTCTTGTGCTATGTGCTGGGAGAAATTCTGAGTCTGATGATCTTTTGTTGATTAGGAAGAATAATCTAGGAGATCATATATCATGTATCATCAGACTTGAAATTGATTGGAGCCTGGAGCTGTAATGTAACCTTGGTCATCTAGGAGAGAAAGGGCAGGTGCTTCTGCTTTGCTCTGTGTTCTAAAGGCTTTAGAGGACATTGTAACTAAGTGTAAGCCTGTGCTGAGTGTCCAGGTACAATGTCATTCACACATTCATTCACACATTCTTTATGTAGGTATTTTTTAGAGCATCCATTTCTTTGTTGTTGCCCCACATGATGTTTCAGTACAATGTGTGATGGTGAGAAGGGTGAGGGGTGTGCTAGAGCTGAACAATACACTCTGCTGTGGATATGAACATTTCAGATGTTATGTATTTTCCCTAATCAAATGGCAATGCTGTCAGCATTCTGCATTTTGCCTGAGGAAATCCCATATGGCAGCCTGTTTCTGAATAAAACTCAGGGCTTCACTCGAGAAACAGTGTTTCAGAGCTTTCACTAAAAAGTGATCATTGATAAAACCTGCATAGGCTATGGTACATCACAGCTGTGGAGTAGCTCTGTGTTCATAATGACTGCTCATTTTCATAGAGGAGGACATTAGTGTCTAAAAATTTTCACATTTCTTCAGGGTGAAATTCATGTTGTGCGTGTCCCACTTAACCTTTTAAACAGGGCTTATGTAGTACTGCAGCAGTACATGCTTCCTGCCAGTGTTCTACCTTGTGGCACACTTCAGATGAGCAGAGTAGTCTGCGTGTTTAAATGTTCTCTTATTAAATAAAAGCTCCCAAACCTCAGTTGTTTTGGGTTGGGGTTTTATAAGTTGTTAACTCAGTTCTTCACAACTGAAACCTGAGCATTTTTTTTCTGCAGACATTTCTGAGAGCAGAGATTACAGTAAGACCATGTGCAATCTTACCGGATAATATGATAAACCTTTCTCCTTTTGCTTGCTTAAGTGTACCATAGTTTTCAAGCCGTTTAATTTAGCAGTTTGGAGAGGAAGATTTCGACTGTGCACCCAATTAGTATCTCTTAAGGTAATAACTATTTACATGAGATATTTTTTGCATCTTGGAGAGCTTGTCGTTATTCTCTCCTCACCCAAAAGCATTATTCAAGAGAGATTTTCAGTTGTTTCTTTTTCTTTATACCTTCAAGTCATCACTACAAACTTTGACACACCTGAAACAAAATCCTCAGTTTCTCATTACAACAAATTGTGCCCTAAGCAGCAGGAGAGCAAATCCTAGGAAGTCCTTTGGGATACATTGAATTTCTCCTGTTGAATCAATCTACTGCTTGGCTGCTCCTGCAGTTCCATTTTAGCTACCTATTTTCCTTTCCTCAGCTCTGGAAAAAGTATTCATACAGATCTCCACAGGGAATCACCTGAGAATTCATGCAGTCCATATAAATAGGAAATCATTGTTACAACTTTAAAGGCTTTGGAGATTTTGTCAGAACCAGTTTTAATTTCAGGTAATGTGTTTATTGTGCATTTTCCATTTCTTTAGCAGCAGGATTAATTTTCAGTGCTGTGTGACACATTGTATCAGAATGTATGTTTTCATTATGATGGTTTCTGTATTTTTTAGAATCATCTGCTTCATGTAAGTGGCAGAGATAGACGACTGAACTACATAAAACTGTTTTGTCATGCTGACTACCAGGCCCTGTGTTTTAGGTAGCAATAATAACCTATAAGGAGCATTGTTCAGGACTTCTGAAATGGTTTTAGCAAAAAGAAAGGCAGAGGTAGTGTCTGCCAAGAGGACAAACTGCCTTCTCCTTTTGTGCTGAACCGTAGCGATCTATTTTTTGTTAAAGCCTGCAACATGTACTTTCACTGAATAGCCTAAGCCAAGTGTATCTACATGGCTTTCCTTGTAAATGCCACATTAATACCCTGTCTGTCCAAGAGCCTTAGCGAGAGTTAAGACATTTGCCTAAGTGAAAGCTGCCCCACATCATAGTCAGCACTCAGCAGCTTGCAAAAATAAACTTCCTTTCAAAAATCCCCATGAGTTTTAAGCACAGAATAACAGAATATCAGCAAGAAGTGTTACATGGGTTTGTCATGTCTCAGTTAGCACATTCACACTCTGGTCTGGCTGCTGCTCGTGAAGGATCAGATTCAGAGATACTGATTTCCCTTAGGTTACCTCAGAGGAAGGACCCAGCATTTAGCCCTTAAATTACTGACAAGGCACATATGTTCTGGGGATTAGGTTTGGGGTATATTTTCCCCTTGTCTCAAGTATTCAGTGCTTTACACTGCTGCCAGAAAGTGGAAAAATGTATCTGTTATAAAACTCTACTAGATGTCCTCAGCTATTGTGACAAGGGTAAAAAGAGGAAAATAATTAATTATGTGACACCACCGGCCTGCTGGGCTTACTGGTGGATAACACCACGTCACCTCTTTGGGTTCATGGGACATCAGGTCTGGTGAGATTCTGGTACAGAGACAACAAAAATGTTCATCGTTTTCTGCTCTGCACTGCCTATAATCCCCTGCTGAATTTCAAGCTAATGTAGAAATCCCACTGATTTTCAGATGAGTTGTTTTAATTAACAACTCTTCCTCTCCAGTGCTGCAGCATTAGAACTAACTGGAGGGCTTCAATATTAACGAGAGAAAATTCCTTCTTTTCATCCCGTACAGAAGCGTTGTGCAGAAATGCTGCTCTGGCTCTTCACCCAGCAGCCTTGCACGTCCTCTCCCCTCCATCCCCTCCCCACTGAGTCAGCACAAATGCAAGGCTTGTGCAATGTGACTGCTCTGCTTCTAGATGGGGAGGGAGCTGGCACCCCATATTTGTGTTATCTGTGCATCATTTGTCTGCCCTTCCATCTCCTCCTTTTCTCTATCCCTTCCAGTAATATTTTGTTGTGCCTCATTCCTTCACCTTTTGTCAGTGACTGAGTTCATTTAGGGAACAGGGAAAGCAATCCCAGTGAGTCCAATTTTGGATTGTTCTGCAAAGGACTGGGTTTAAGAACAGTGGCTGGTGTGTTCTTGGGTTTTTTTCTGAGAACGTGGTTGAATTTTCATTGGATTAATGAAATAAAGCCAGGAATTTTTTACTTAGACTTCTAATTCAATATATATGATGGTCTGTATTTTATAAGTATGTGAACTTCAATCAAAAGGCAGATTAAAAATTGATGGTTGCTATAGTATCCTTTTCTCGAGTCATGATCTTGTAAAAAAGCCAAAAAAAGCTGTAGAACTTGATATTCTTGGAGCAAACTCTGGACCTATTTTCTCCACTTCAAGAAGGATTTCCAGTAAAGAGTCTGACTTTCTTTTGGTCTGATTTTCTTCCCCTTTTTGAATGCATCTAGGAAAAAAAAAATCCTGCTTTTAGAGCTATGTGTTTTGCAATACACGTATGATATATGCAATGACTGGAAATAATTTTTTTTTAATCAAATATACATGGTTCTTCACTGAACTCAACAGACTTCTGAGTACTGGCTAGTTCTGAGGCACTTGAATTGAATTTGCATTTACATTGGAAGCTGGAGAGTCAAAAAGTGTCCCCAAAACTGCACTGCAGTGACAACCAGGGCCACTGGGGGATGCTCCTGCTTTAGGGTTACAGCCCGGATTCGTCTCCATTTGGCACCCTGGTTATGGAAGGGCCCCTGGGGGTTCGTGCGTGGCTGCCGGATTTCTGAACCTAGAGACAGGACTAATTCAGTGACCGAAGTTCAATGTCTTAATCATAAACCATCAGTTGTAAACATAAATCTTACCTCTGGGATCACCCAAAAGGGAGAGAAAAATGTCAAGGTGGAGAAAGCAATTTAAAGAAATAATGAAACAAAGAACAGAAAGAATTAAATCTTCCTTATTCACTTTGCTGGGGTTTAGAAAATGGCATTTAATGTTTGGAGCAAAATGTGTCAAAAGAAGAGGAAAACCCAGTATAAGAGAGTTTATTGTCTCTGGTTAATTATAGGTAATTCTTCCAAAAGACAGATGTTTGTAGCAATATTTGCACCATTTTTGGTTTCAGTGTACCTATTTTGTTGATACACAGGGAGAATGCTTGTCACTGGGCTGATGTGTTTAAAACACTTTAAACATTAAAGCACTTCAGCAGCCCACTTCTGTCTTCCATTCCTCTCTGCTTCCTCCAGTCCCAACAGCCTTTTCCAAAAAAAATGAAAAAGAAAGGGTTTACATTTGAAGTCTAGTGCCTACATTATCTATGACCTGATCAATCCCTTTCCCATGCAAGAAATGCATTTTCTGTTTTGCTGGTTGCTTGCTGTGTATGTCTGCATAGCACCATCACCTTCAATTCTTTGGTTCTTTCTTAGCTGTTTTTCATGTATGTTTCCTTTACAACCATGAGTTTTCCTCCAAAGTGATACTGACCTGCATAATCCTCCATGACTTCCATAAACTCACACTCCCATAAGTGCTCCACCTTCTACCTTTCTTCATTTTCATATATTGTGCATATATGTAGAAATCCTTACTATTCTTTCCAGTCATGCCAGCTGATTTTTGGGTATAATTTTGATGTCACTGACTTGTCCGATATACTCTATCACACATGAGTAGAATTTCAGCAACAAGTGTTGATTTGCAGTATCTTATTTAGTGTATATCACATTTCTTAGGCTAAAACTTCCTTAAATAGCTTCATTGCTGCAAGATTTTTGGGTCAGTGTATGTCCAGTAGCTTTATATTTGTACACGGGTGCTCACTATCTTCACTTCTAGATTCTAATTTCAAGTTTAGTTTCTAGTTTCATCTTTCACTTAATGTCAAGAGTGATTTGAAATTTAGGTAGTGATTTCCTAGTGATAGTAGTGAACTAAATCACTTTTTTTCCCAGAGTTGCATGTTTCTCTGACACAATTACAAATGTTGTTTTCTTCATTTCTCACATAGCATTTCCAGGTGTTCTTAGATTTCATAGATCTTGAAAGTTCTGTGTTCTTTGCAATGATAACTTCATCTGCAGAGATTTCTTCTGTTTCTTTTTATTTCACTGTGGGATGACTTTCAGATTAAGATGTTAGACAACTCAGAGGTTCCTGCTTTCTCTCAAATAAGGATTTCAGTCCCAGTCTGTCTGCCTACCAGAGCCAAAGATTCAGTTTGGTTTTGGCATTTCTGGGTTCGTTTGCTCTTCTTTTTTACTTAAGCAGTAATAATTGGTATTTTTGTCTTGTAAGCAGGGGATCCTTTCTTGTTTTTTTTGTATGTGGATGCTTGCAATTTACAAAGAAAGGACTTAAGTAGCCATTACCTGAGCTCTTTCCATTAGTCTGCTTGCTATTACACACTAGTTAAAGGACATGCATTAAAAAAATAGAAATGAGTTTATGCATGAGCAAATATTACAAAGACTTGTGTGCTGTGGAAAAAAAAATACAACAGTTATTCAGTTGGAACAATTTTGAGAACAATTTTGGGGAATTCACAATGTCTGTATGGATTTTTGATAAGAAAAAAAGGCTTGAATTGATGGCATACAGATTCTAAACAAAGGTTTGGTTAGAACCTAAACTTAAATAGGGTTGGGAAGTGATTTCAAGGGAGCAATTAACAGTAAAAAAATAGAGACATGTGTAACATCTATGGTATTTTGGATTCCTTTGACAGTAACTGAGCACTGCTTGGCAAATGCTATTTTAGAGGCAGAAATCATGGTGAAATGGAGAAAAAAAGGAGGTGAATCACTTAAAAAGACAGATAAATAGCAATTCTATCTCTGATGAAATAGGAAAAAAGAGAGAGCATGAAGGAAATAGGAGCAAAACTGTAAGGAGCAATGCATTCTCTGAGGGGAGAATCAGGAAGAGTCTGATTTTAGTCATAAAATACCTATTTATTTGTTTGAATAAATTCTCAATTTGAGTTGAGGAAGCAGAGAGAGGGGACTTGGCAGTACTTCCAAGGAGGAAACTAATTAAGAGTTTCTCGCATCTCATGGAGATGCGAAAGTAGTGAAAAAGTAAAATTGTGGTATTTAAGCAAGAAAACAGAGATAATAGAGATAAAGGCTGAAAAAGATGAAAAGGCAGTATTTTTTCCCTATTGAAAAATCAGAAAAGTTACTTGGAAGGAAAATCATTGTCATGAGGAAGAGAAGAGGAAAGGCACAACACATAAGGAGAGCAAAGAAATTGAAGAACATAGTTTGTTTAAAGGGTGAATCAATGTGAATGGTCAGGGAGAGAGAGGTGCTTTGAAGAGGGGTGTGCAGAGCCTGAAAATCGAAGGAGGCATTGTCAAACAAGAACCGTGACAATGAATTACTGGGTTCCTAGTGAGATGATCCATCCAGCAGGGAATCCAAAGAATGAAGATCACAGAGGTTCTGTAGTAAAATAGGTGATGCTGAGTAAAGCTGAAATTTCACAGACTAATATTGACAGGAAAAGGAAGAAAAAAGAAGAGCATGCAGATGAGAGGAAAATGTAAATTACTGAAGTGAGCAAATCCAAGAGACCACACATTTAGTGATGTGATGGTAGACTACAAGTTCACTGGATCTTGAATTTGCCTGTTATTGAGTAGAAAGGCTAAAATGCTGTGGAAGATGTAATTAGGAATGCTTTGCTTGGATATACCTGAAAACTAGGAATATCCTTATTTTTGGGTGCATAACGTTACCTTTGTTAACAGGTTCATTCATTCTTCTGTCCACCAAACCAGATTTCCATGAACTATATTTCACTTTACCTGGTCAAGGTCTGTTAATCAGCTTTTTTTAACCCCATAAAACCAGAAAATCCAGTCCTTTTATGCAAAGAACATTGGATTTATCAAAACTAATTCTAAATTATCTAACCCTGGTATGAGAACCAACACAGCCATATTAGGATTGCAGTCTGTCTTGTATAATTAGCAGTAGAATTGTGCCACAGGGAAATGCTGAGAATAGTGACTACTATGCAAACACTACTTGTGCTACCTCATAAATGCAACAGTTTATGGCCTACAGAAATTTAGTCAATGCCTAATCTTTTTCTGACTTACCTGGACAACATCTGATATTGGATTATGCAATTTCAAGTGAAAGAGTTGATGTTGTGTTGACCTTCTGGTCACCTGTCAAAGCCTTCTGCATGTATTTCCTTGGCTGCCACAAAAGGTGCTTCTTTTCCACTCTGGTTTTCTATTAGAAATTCTATCTGGTTTAGGCCAGAATCCCAACTACTGTCTGCTGCTATCCACCCTGAGATGTTTTTTCAGCCTTCAGATAAACTGGTTCGATGGTTAAGGAGGTGATTCAGTGCTTCTCCTCTCTTCTCCTCCCCTTGGGTTTCATTTTATCATCAGACAAGACACAGAAGCCTGAATCAGCTTTATTTATGTGACTTTGAAGATGTATGAAGGAAGAAACAAAAATCAAATGATTTTGGGTAGAGAGCAGAACAAAGATGGTGACTGATTACAAATCCTGGAAGGCTGAAAAAAAAGGCAGGCTATAGTGTTGCTAAGGAAAAAGGTTTACAGAAACAGAAAGAGGCTGCCCAAAGGGCCATGAAAACTGATGAAAGTGAGAGCAAGATAAATATATCAAAGAGGAAAGGATCCCTCTCAGAAAATAGTGCAAGTCCACTGATTAATAATGAAAAATATGCATTTTACAAACAAAGTCATCTTCGAGAAATGTAATGCACACATGTCCAGTAAAGGGAGAGTATGTGTATATGATATAGGCAACCAAAGAACGATGACAAGAAGCATAGAAATATCAAAATTAGGGTGAAAAAATCTTTATTTTAACTCCTCCCCATCATCACAAAAGATCAGAAAGGGGGAGGACAAAGAAAATGGATACTTGCCACAGTTGCAAACACTCTCCTAAGAGGAAAATCAACTTTCTCTAGCCATGCAGTGTGCTCTTGGAGGATACATTTGATGGGCTGCCAGAAGTGAAGATAAAGTTCTGGAATCAAAGTGTTTTCATTACAGTAACATCATGAATTCATTTCCATATTAATTCAGGTATGTTGAATGATGCACACTGAGGATATGTTGTTCTTTTAATGCTGGTCAGCCTTTTAGAAACCTTCTGAAAACTGGCAAAAGTGACAGCCAACAAGTAGAAGCATCCTGAATCAAGTCATTCTACTTGAATCACTGTTGATGAAAAAGGAAAAGAAAAGAAAAGAAAAGAAAAGAAAAGAAAAGAAAAGAAAAGAAAAGAAAAGAAAATATTTTCATGCAATAGTGTGCTTGGCAGACTTTGAAAAATGGAATTAGATCCCACTTTGCTACAAAACAAATGTCTCAGTATATACAGTCATAAAAATGAAAAATATTTAGGAGATTAATTTTCTCAACATAAGGGGAATTTGCAAGATTCACCAAAGCATTTTGTGAAGTACTTCACTTTAGACAGTGGCACAAATTATATGTTGTAAAAATGTTTATGTAAATCCGACAAGGAGACCTTGCTTAAGAAGAATGGGAAATTGCTGCATATCATAGTTTAAGATGTTCTAAAACACAGACATTGTATCCTATGAAATGCAACACAACTTCTCAAATCTTAGCAAAAAATCACAGAGTAACTTATGGCCAGGGGAATGCCCTACTAATTAGTTGCATGACCATAGCTAAAGATAAGTTATCTTAGATATTTGTCTCAGTACTGCACCAGCATAAGGTCTCTTATTTTTCAAAGGATTTCAAAATGCCTAACCAAGTTGGGTAATATTACCTCTACCAATTAAACATCTGAAAATTTTTAGATGAAAATCAGATTTACATGCTTACAGCAAGATAACATCCTGAATGCATACTCAAGCTTTATCTGTTGCTACCTGTCTGGATTCAGTTCATCTGTGTCTGGCAAGGTTGCAGTTCAAGTGAGCTCTACCAATGCTGGATGTATATCAAGAGATGCCTTTAAATTGTTAGGTTGCTTGTGCCAGTAGAGAAAAAAATTGAGGTGGAT